>JAENHJ010000040.1:2400000-3000000 GCA_025330945.1 Mucuna pruriens | reverse complement strand
AAAACGACACCTTTGAAATATACTTTTATTACTCCTAAAAAAGAAATATAGTTTTATATAGTTTCATAAACTTTTCGTGGTTTAAAATTTAACAATAGAACTCAACGTATGAAATCGTTCCATACGGCTATTCCATCATGTAACCCCATTACATGTGACGCCGCAGTCCGCATATGACTCTTATTAGTTATTTATTAGAGATAACTAGATGACGACCATATAATATTTTTGTTTTTTTTTTATTTGAGATAATTTTATTTGAAATACTCTTGAATATTACTTTAGTATAAATTTAAAATTATACTGGAACAGTTGCCTTTAGGGTTGATAATTTAAATTTATTATTAATTAATAATTATTTTGTAGTATTTTATCATGTTCACCAGCGCATTATTAAAATAAAAGAAAACTTCATTGTTTTTTTTAAATTGTGTCAAAATTTAAAAGAAACTGTCGGTCTCAAATATAGAAAATTTGTGCTAGAATTTCATGGAAATATAGTCTCAAAAAATGTTGCATCTGCATGGATATTCCACACACACAATTTCTTGGAAATACTTTCTTGACATATTTTTAGTAATAAAATAACTTAATTTACTTTTGTCAAAAAGACCTTCCCTAAAAAGTTGACGAGCTGAAAATTTCCACCACAAAATATTTGTGATAAATAAAATTGTGCCAAATCTTTTTCCACTTTTTGTAAGTTGAGGAAATGTCCATTCTAAGAGGCCCAAGCTCTGAATATGACATTTATTGTGTTCTAATTTGAAGGTGCTTGTATATTTTATGAATGTTCATCTTTATTTATATTTTAATATTTTCTTTTATATAATTTATAATTAACTTGAACGTTAGACTATTTCTTCAAATATTATAACAATCTTCAACGGATAGTGTCATTGCTAATGAACAAGAAACTCTTTGACATTATCAAAATATTTTAAACTACTTTTAGATATAATATAGGTAAGAATGTACGCAAGTCAAGTTAGTTTCATGGTCAATAACGCAAATCAAAATGGGTTGGTTTACGTTGAATCATTATAGATTCTACTAAAGAATCATAAATTAGAAGAAAAAAAATTACAAAATAGGAAAAGTTGGTTCGATTTATGTACTTTATTAAATTTTAAGAGTATTGTTACATAGTGAAGCTTCAAAGTACTTTCTTTAATTTGGATAAGGGATATTTTTATAGTACTACTTTGTTTTGTTTCCACTTTGTACATTTGGTTTGAAAATATTATGTTGAGATTGGTTGTAATTTGTGAAGTTGATGAAGAAACACTATATTTGGTTTGTCCATTGACATTAAAACATTAGTAGATGGTAAATTCATTTGAAAATTAAAGGATCCGTGAAGCATATTATAATGACCATTCTTTTTATTTTAAAGCGAAAGTTGAGCATATGCACTATGCATATGTGAATATAGTGGTCCCTTGTATGAGAAATTGAATTAGTAGTGGCTGAAAAGAAAAACCATTAACCAAAAGTGGTAATGGACCCGTATAAAAGCAACTCCATTATTGAATTAATAGAACATTGAGCAAGTTAATATTGTAATTGTCATGTTAAATGGCAAGGTACTCAAGTAGGTGCGAATAATCATCTATTCCAATTCTACTTGGCAGCTTCATTGTTTGAGAAAACATTGTTCCAATTCTACATGTGTCCTTCAAAAATGGCTGCAGCTAGGAAGGGTTAATGTAAGAGACCAATTTGTGGTTATTTTAAGACTTAAGTAGATATAAATCTGGTACTTCACATATATGTTTAGACTTAAATGGACACCAAAGGGTAAACTTAAAGGACTTTATTTTTCTTCCCATATCCCACTCTTTTCTCAAATGTCCACTAAAGAGGAAGTGAAATTCAACAACTCGTTTTTATTATCTCAAATAATGGATATTAATCAAAGATGATCAAATGGTGACAAAAATGTCCAAGGATTTCTCTTACCCAACGACAGGTTCGTCCCTTTTGTGTACTTAGTGGAACAACTTAGCTAAGACAATAAACATAAGTTTTCTTTGGTAAATCAGTGGTCTTTTGGATGAGTTTAAAGGTGGCTTGTGAGTTTTCTTTAATAAATTAAAGTTCTTTAGAAACGTGATTGATTGAAAAGTTGTAGTGAGGCCTCAAATGGCCACAGAATCCTACAAAAAAAGATCGAGTAATATTGCATCACATACATAAATAAAGCTTGTGAAAACTGAAATATAAGTTTATTGTCCCTTGAAATATAAATGAAAAACATTTGTCCCTGAAGCCAACAAAAAGATATGCATCTAATGGACTTGTTCCTAAAAGGCTTTTAAAATTAACCATCAATAGATTCAATACTAAAGCTTTCCACGAAGTGGAGCGTAATGTCCTATGCAAAAGCATTAGATAATCGATTATAAGACCCATACCCTCTTTGGCATAAGTTCTCTATAGCTCTCTCCAACCCTCTATCTTTCTCTGCTTTCTCTTCATTCCTCCACATTTGTTTTCTTTTCTATTTTTAATTTGTGCTTCTGCTTTTAAGTTTTTGGGCTGTAGAGGCAAGAGAGAATCTAAACACTTGATAATATTACAATTGTATGTATCTGACAAAGCACTACACTAACAATTCTACTCAAGTAATGTTTCACTTAATTATAAGTAGGAAACATTTAAAGCGTTTAATCATTACTATTCTTTTATCGTGCCCCTCTACTGGGAGCATCATCGATCTAAATTGATTATATACATCAATTGGAAAGAAAACCAAATACATGTAGTAGGATGAGAATTTCTTCTTTCCTCACCCCAAGTGCAATGCATGATGGTCACCAAAGTGATCTAGAAGCAAGACCAAAGTCTTGTACTAATGATGTGAATCTAAAAAGAAAAGAAAATCACACGCTATTGAAAATTTAAATTTGCATCTTAGTGGATACAAAGTTGCATACACATAAGAAAGCAAGTCTTTTCAACCATAAACTGAAAACATACTAAGAATATAAATTTGGAACAATAGACATCGGTGGTCATCATTTTATCATAATAAATTCTCATAATTTCAAGAATCAACCATCAATCATAAAAATAAAATTGTTTATTAACTTTTTGTTTCTTTTTATCCTTTTCAACCTTTTCCTTCCTTGTTACACGAGGGTTAATCTTCCCGTTCCAATGGATAAGGATTATCTTTTCATTATAGTTTACCATGACATATATCTATCATTCTTTCTCACTCTTTAATCAGTTTCTTATAAATATAGTCTCAACTTGATGGGCCATGTGCCCAACGACGGATAGACGATAAGGTTCACTAATCATTTTATTCTGTAGTTGCAGCATTTGCACGTTGTACTTGTCATTCCTATTTTAATGTCACACTCTGATATGTATCAACCTATTTAAAAGACTTTAACACTCATGAATAAAATCAGAGAAAGGAATTTTTTCACATACTGTATATTTTAGTTAACACATCTATTACTCAAGTAATTAAAGGTAAAATTTATCATTTGTTTGTTACATAAGTACAACCAAATGACTAAGGGTAAAATCGACCAACCCTTTGTTACACAGGTACAATTAAACTAATGAGGGTAAATTTCATCAAGCTCTGTTACTCAAATACAACCAAAGAATTGAGGATAAAATTCACCGATTGATTGTTATACAAGTTAATACTAATATTAATGCTTAGAACCCACAACACGCACACATATAGAAGTATCTAACCAATCCATCTATTACGTCTTGTTTCACACCTAAGCTCGTGTTACAATATAGAAGTGTTGTAATATTAGGCGTGCAACGTTGCATGCATAAACAATAGAGTGCTTTTAGCTATTTAAATCTAAAACCTAGTTGAATTTCTTGATAATATTAACTAGAGTGATTAAAATAAGCTTAACTCGATAAGTAAGGCCATATTTAATTTTAAAAGATGTAATATAGAAAAAACCAAATTAATTTGTTTAGACTTGGTGGCCATAAAAATTAGTGGCATATAATACATTGAGTCTATTTTAATCCATATTTTTTTTATTTTATAAATTATATATAAAAAAATAAATAAAAAATAATTGACCAATTTAACTTAACTTGATAGGTTAACAAATCTGATTAAACCACGAAAAATAACTCATTTGATTTTTAAGTCGGGTTAAACTATCTCATTTTATATATTAATTTATCATGGGAAATCACTTATTTTTTTGAGAACTCTAATATCAATGTTAAAAAAAAATTGTGACTTTTTTTTTTTTTCTTCCCACTATAGTCTCACCAAGGAAAGCAACATGCAACACTTGAACAAGCCAACATAAATCACTCATGGTCTTCAAAAACCATCACTATTCATTCTGGGTGTATCCATCGTCTTATGAACGTTGGTTTAAGAGCTAAGAATTCAAGAACTCTTCACAAAGCTTTACATGTCGACCAGCTATATAGGACTATAGCATCTCCTGGACTAGACTTTAATTTAATTCAGCATTTGAAATCGATTGCATTTTTATTTATTTATTTACTTTTAAAATGAGCTCCAAAGGCCCAAAGTTTGAAAATCAGAAAAAATAGAATAGGAGCAAAAGAAAAAGAGTAACCAAACATTTGGGTTTAGATGGCCTAAAATTCAAGTTAGTAAAATCAGAAAAAGAAGAATAAAATACAAGTAAAAATGGACGACATTTGGGTCCAGACAGCTTAATTGGAGAGAGAGACGATTGTACTAGGCCTTGAAGCCCAATTGGGGTTCTAGAAATAGAGGTGAAAAAGCTTGGGCTCCGACTGACCCAAATCAGAAAATGAAATAAGTAAACGAAAATAATAATAAAGGGGAGGTAAAAACAAGACTTGGGCCTAGCGGCCCAACTCGGATCCTAAAAGATAAGTAGCAAATCCCAAAACTGGAAAATGAAATAAATATAAAAAGGAGAATATGTGTTGGATTTTGGCCCAATTTTAAAAAATATGATCCAAATAATTTTTTAAGAAGATAATAACAAAGAAAAATTGATATTTATTAAAGAAAACTAACACAAAAGAAAAAAAAAGAAGATAAAATTAGATGTTTACAAAATAAGGGGTAAATGGAATTATGCTTTGAAATAAAAGGTGGAACAAAATAAGTAGTTAACAAGTACATGCAAGGCATGTGAGGCCAATGCTGCCTTTCTCATAAGTTGTAGTCAAATGAGAGTCTGACGAAGATCCCAATAACTTAAAACTCTCCACTTTTTATATACATCAAATATTGAAGAGAAATTAAAAAAAAGTCTTAAACATGGTTCCTTCCTTTGAGCTCAAAAACTCGGTTTAGAAACGTTTTCTCAGTCGAACTGAAACGTGAATAGTACACGTTCTTTCTAACATCAAGTCCCACGTCGAAACCGCGCCGCTCGTTGCTTTTCTGTATGGAGATGTGCCGCGTGATGGCATGATGTTACATGCACATGACACGTCAATTAGTCAAGTACAATCCATGCACTTTCCAGAATTTACTTTTAACTTAACAATTTCTTTTTTTTGCTAGCTAGGGCCAATAATCAAGTTCTACATTTATTCTTTTCACGTTCGTCAAACATTTTTAATTACATCAAAAGACATTAGGGTGCAACAATTTATTACCGAATAAATAAACAATTAATTTATTCTTCAAGTTATTTTTTCAAATAATTTTTAAATAATAAAATTATGAAAAATACTCAAAATATTAAATGTTTATTAATTTAATTTCTATATTAATATGTATTTTATTAACGTTGACAAATTAATTTATTTTTTTTCAATATTTAAGATACCATGTAGGATGATTGTTCGTTTATTATTAAAATAACAATGAAAATTCACAAAATATGTATATCAATTAACATTATACTATTTCAGTTTAACTAATTATTTCATATTCAAATTTTAATTTAAACCCTAACATGTCGTTATTTAAATATTTAAAATAAGTTTCATGCACAATTACTCTACTTGAATCGATTAGAAAATTAAAATAACACGACCAATTGCGATCTAAAAGGCCATAATTGTTGTTTATTTAAGTTTTACATTGATTCTTTCCACGTTTGCCAAACTACTTTAATTTACATTAAAAATCATCAGGTGCATCAAATTATGACCAAAACATTTAGTACCAAAATGGTAAATAAAAATAAAATCACGGCCAATTAGGCAACAAGTGTTGTTTTTTCCTTTCTTTTTTTTACAGTCTGTTTTTTTTTTTTCTATTTCAATATCCATCGTATTTAGTAAATATCTTAATCATTAAGCATGAATAAATAAATAAAAAATACAGAACCGCCCTTCATAAATGGGATAGGACAGAAAATAAAAAGATAACTACTAACGAAAAACAAAAATAACAGTAATACAGAAGTTACGCGTCAATAATAATAAAAGCACTCAATTCCTAAATTTTATGTCCCCACTGTTCCCTATAGTTTCTCAAATTTATATATATATATATAATTCATTCAGTTCTCAAGGATTCTCATAAACATCGAGATTTAGCACCAAACAAACCCAACAAAAGCTCTCTCTCTCTCTCTCTCTCTCTCCATAATAGCCATGGAATACAGAACCTTGGAACTCAACATCGAATCCGCGAAGGATCTCAAAGATGTTAATCTCTTCTCAAAGATGGACGTATACGCCGTCGTGTCGCTCTCCGGCGACCCCCTCCACCCGCAGGTTGCCACCACCCACGTTCACAAAGACGGCGGCACCAACCCCACGTGGAACTACCCGACGAAATTCTCCGTCAACGAATCGTTGGCGAAGGAGAACCGTTTATCGCTGGAAATCAAGCTCATCTCCGACCGCACCCTCGCCGGCGACACCGTCATAGGCACCATCTACGTCCCGGTCAAGGAACTCCTCGACAACCCCGGCGACGGAAGCTCCTTCCGCCAAGTCAGTTACAAGGTGATGATACCCTCAGGAAAAAAATCCAAAGGATCCTTCAACTTCTCCTACAAATTCAGCATACACCTCGCAACACCTGCACCGGCGCCGGAGGCAACATCGAAGGCGGGGCAGGAGCCAGTGATGGCTTATCCTCCTCAGGCTGCGGCGGGATCTAGTACAGCCCCATATGGAACTGCATATCCTCCCTTGCCGCAACAATATGCGGCGGGATATGGATACCCGCCGCAACAACCTATGCATGGTGGATACCCACCGGCTCAGTCTGCCTATGGGTATCCACCCCAGACTCAACAGGGTTATGGTTACCCACCCCAGGCAGGTTATGGATACCCCCAACAACCTGGTTATGGGTATCCACAGGCCCAGAGACCAAAGAAAAATAAGTTTGGAATGGGGATGGGAGCTGGTTTGCTTGGCGGTGCCTTGGGTGGCATGTTGATTGGGGATATGATATCTGATTCTGCTGTTTATGATGCGGGCTATGATGCTGGCTTTGATGATGCTGGATTTGATTTTTAATTTTTAATTTTTAATTATTAATTAATTAACCATGTTCTGTGGATTTCACTTTTTTTTTTTTTCGGCTGAGTAATGTTGTTCTATGAGATTGTTTTTTAGTATTTCATATAGATACTATATTTCCTGACTGTATTTATCTTTTATGATATAACATATAGCTTGTGATTTCCTTAATATTCTATCTATTGAAAGAGACAAAATGGTTCATACTATTGGGAATATGATGATGATAAAGCTGGACAAATTTTTTCTATTGGTGTTAATTTTTTTGTAAGGTATAATAAAATTGATGGTTCAGTTGGGATGATTATACAAAGGAATGCCACTGTGATGCAAGTTGCAATTACTGTTCTTTTAATCGTATTGGTTCCTGAACCGTACCAATTTTTCCGCGAATTTTGAGTTGGCTACTCCTCTTTCTAATAGTAAGCATGATTCTCAGAAAAAGTAGTTATAGATTTGACAAAAATGTTTGGGTGAGAATAGAGTGGCTCTTCAGAATTCATAATTTAGACTTATGCAAAACATCAAAATTCAGTCTTTAATTTTTTTGGTTCTTGCTGGCTTCCGTCAAGTAGTGTTTCACAGACGAAACTTCCTTATTTATCTTGGTTTTTTTTTTAAAAAAAAAAAACTCAGGTCACAACAAGACCAAATAATCTCCAAATAAACCATACTGAAAAATGTTTTTTCCCATTGCATCCTTCTGGTAAGGAAAGTTCGCAAATGGAGCATAACATTGACAAAACGTAAAACAAGTAATCAATTTACACTAGACACTAGACAGAGAGCTGCTAAGTCAAGCAATGGTTGAATCAGCAAAGTTTCAAAAGAACAACATAAGCTGGGTTCTGAATTTCTTATTGTTAGTGCAGGGTAATAAAATTTATAAAGCCAAGAAGTAAGGTATATCTTTCTAATGGTATCCATGGAATTAATATATAAACTAGAATCATGGAGCGGGAGAATTCTTTATTATCTAGAATAAAAATTTAGTGAGTGAGGGAATAATTATCCCACTCTAGTAGTGTTAGGTTGGCCCCAAGTTCGGTAGGCACTCACAAGAGATTAACAATATTAACCTACCAACACAATACCTTATATTCGAATCAAAGCTATTCGTTAATGAAGAGGATGACACAGTTACTAACTTTGAGGAAAAACAATAGATGGCGGCATGTTACAGTTAGAAATTGATGATTTGAGAAGTTCAATTCTTTATATCAGAACTTTGACAGTAATTTCTACTTTCCTTATATTTGGCAAAAAGATAAAGTTAGGGACCGTCCTTTAGGTCATTTATTTATTTTTGAAGTGTGCAATCCTTGAGTTAATTTTGATTTATGTCTAGAGCTGCGAAACAACAAAATTGCATGTGGGGCAAAATTGAAAGGATCTTGGAGAGAAAGCAGACACAATCATAATTCTCTGACGAAGTCTGTCTGTTCTTGTTGAACAATTTATAGACAAGGCCAATGTCTTGCCAATGTCAACTTCATCGAGCTCCAAAACTTGGCTTCTCACAAGAATTGCATAGTCCGATGATAATGATCTGTATCTGTGAGAAAATTTTGTAGAAAACTTAAGTTTTAATTGCAAGAAAGTATAAAACTAAAGTTATCTAATACGAAAGAAAAGGATTCGGTCAAAAGAGCCCAAGGAATTGGACATACTATGCTAAGACTTGCATTATCCTTGATAGATAGATTGTTTTTTTGCATTATTCTTAGTGAACAAATTGCATCTTGTTGAGAGAGTCTTTTGTAAATACACAATGGAATGTAAGAATAAGCATACACTTCTTATATAGTTTTATTGTGGTGAGAAGGTCCTCTCCTCCATGGGTTGTTTTCTTTATTACTAATGTTAACCACAATCCTATCATTATCTATCCAATACTTTCGTCTTAGATTAATAGGCTATTTTTATATTTTCAAATACTTTCGTCTTAGATTAATAGGCTATTTTTATATTTTCAAATTAAGTAGAAAATGAAGTTTTATGTAATATTTAAATCAAGAAATTCTGCTACCTAGTAAATTAGTTTTTTGGATTAAGCTTTTTGTTGTATTTAATTTATAACAATAAATATTTTTTTTATTGAGAGTGGAATTATGGAAAAGGTTACCAATAGATTGGGTTAAAATGTAATATCAAATACTAATAGGTTGATAGAAAAAATAGCTACCACCAATTCATTGCCAATAAAATAAAAATTGTGAAGGCTCTAAGAAAAGTTACAATGTTAAAAGTTTCTAATTAAATAGAAAATAAAGTTTGACATAATATTTATGTCAAATTTTCTTATTTAATAAACTAATATTTTGAGTTGAATTCTTTTCTTGTATTTAAGTTCTAATAATTTGATACTTAACATTTATGCAATAAATTATGTTACTAACAATAATAATCGATGAAAAAGAATTAAAAATAAACAGAAAAATTTTAAGAAACTAATACTGATCATTATTTTTTTTTTAAGAGTAAAAGTGGTGCTGAAGGGAACCGCACTGGGAGCCAAGAATGGACAAAAAGGGAACTAGTAAATGGATGTTTCGGGAAATTTCCTAATCAAGTGAGCTAAGCTCACCCTCTAGATAATTCTATAGCCTCTACCAGATAACACAAAGAATGTGCTTCTTAACCAACACAATTTGGTAAATGGGAATGACTCGTTTTCTTTCTATAAAGTTTAAACATCTCAACCATGTCAAATATAAGCTTACAGCGTTCTATGGCCAGAATCTAAGCTTACTCCACTTGAATCTTTGTATAATATGATTCCTCTATGGCCAAAATCAAGAGCAAATAATCGCTATTTGGCAAGAAAACACAAGACCATTGCACATGATCTCCTTGGATCCAACAACTTCATTAAATTGGCCATGTAGAGACCAGGATGGATGTGGAGGTCACTAATTTTATGCCCCTATTACTATCATAATTAATCATATATTTCCACCGTTCTATTTTTTTTACGTTTAAAAAAAAATCATTCTTATTGTCATTTTATAATATTAATGAAGTATTAAATATGTTTTTTTTAGGAAAATGCTATGCGTATGGATTTGTATTTATACATCCAATCATCTTCGATTTCCATCAAACGTTATAATTTTTATTTTTTTTTAATTAATACTCAATCAATAAGAAAATATTTATTATGTCTTTCTCTCAATGCAATGTGATAATTTCACGGGACGACATTCAACCTTCTTTTAGGGGGAGGAGGGGGTACATAGCTAATTTCTTTTTAATACATAAACTTATGTAATTCACATACTTTGCAAGCGTAACGTTTATTTATTTTTCTTCCAATTATGAGAAAAATAGAAAAAAAAATTGTAAACACCCTATAAAAAAAAAAAAAGAGGTACAAAAACGTAAACGCAAAGAATCAATGTCCATATTCGAAAAAAATATAAAAACATTGCGCATCCGGGGAATCGAACCCCGGTCAGTACCGTGGGAGGGTACTATGATACCACTACACCAGATGCGCCTCTTGAGACTAATCTTCATCGATGATTTTTAAATAAGCTATGTAATGGCGAGTGGTTTTTCATTCTAAACAATGTATATAATCTATGTTACAAATGCGCAGCTCGTCATTTTTATGTGTGGAATTATTATACGACCTAAGCTTATCCATGGATCGCAACAACGTGGTCTTGGGGTGTTGAAAATTCTCTTGAATTCTACATTGAATTAAGCTTTTTGTGTCAAATAAAATTTATCCTTCTTTTTTAATAAACCACAGACATTCTTAAGGCCGTATTTGATCTTTGCCTTAAGGTTTTGTTTGAAATTTTTATTTTCTACCTATTTTAAAAATTATTTTTAATTTAAGTTATGAAGTGATGTATTTTATTATATTATTTGTATTTATTTTGTTAATATGATTATATAATTTTAAAATATACTATTATAGATTATTTGAGAAATTTTATTACTCATTTAAAAATTATAGAAAAAATAATTTAAATTTATTATGAATTAAAACAAAAAAAATGAATTAAAATGAATATAGAGATTAAGTTTCATAAAAATAATATGATTAATAAAAAATATTTTGATAAAAATGATAGTACTGAAATCACACGTTCAACAAAAATTAATTCTTTTAGTTCTTATAAAAATAATTAATTATTTTAATTACATATCAAATAAGTTTATTTTTATTCACGTCTTATTTAACTTTTAAAATATGAAATTTCTTTGAAATTTTTTATTTGAATTGAAACAAATATATTTTAGTCCATATTAATTTGATATTATAAGTCTTGACTTTTTCTTGAATTGATATGGTACAGAAAGAAATATTAATAAAAGAAATTAAAGTTCAATTAAAAGTATAAAAAAATTATTTATTAAAAAATATATGTAATGTTATAAAATATTATTAATAATACTTATAGTTATTGTTATTGTAAAAAAAATTGAAAATTAAAATTTGATAATTTAATTTAAAATCAATTATATTACAAGATAGTGATTGAATGAATTATTATTGAGTGATATGTTAAAATTATGTGATTATTAAATTTTAATTAACAATTTTACTGAAAAAAAATTAGAAGAATAAAATGAAATTAATAAATTACATTAGAGATTTTTTTTAATATAAAATATATCTACAGCTTCAAAAATTTTAAATAGGACCCTAAAAATATTTTGTAGCTATATGAGAGAGAGTATTTTGAAATAATTACAAAAATTATTTAATTTAAAAAAAACTATAAATAGATTAAGTATCTATCTATGAAAATGGGTAATAGATGAATTAAATATTTTTGTTGAATATATCATGGACAAATTAAACTTTTAATAGATCATAAATAAATTAATAGATATTTTAATTCATCTGTTATAACTCGAATAAAAATTTGTCCAATTCATCTATTTCACTTGTCTAATAAAAAGAACCATCGGTCTAGAATATGAAATATAGATAAGATTACAAAATTTTAAGTTCTAATTTTATTGGCAGCATTATACTTTCTTACACTACTGAAAGAAAAGAAAAAAAAGCCTAATAAAAAGAAATCAAACTTCTTCTTAACACTTTAAAGGCTTGACATACAATACATTGTTCCTAAAATTAAATCGGATGAAGCACAAATTGTTGCCATTTAAACTATATTATTCGTACTTTACACAAAAAAAGAAAACTATATTATTCGTAACCCATATATTTTCTTGACAATGCAAGTTTTTCATTCCATGTTTTTTATGTACGATTGTGTTTAATTGCTTGCTCTACTTTATGTGATCCCTTCTCCACTTCACTCTATTTTCCTGAACTTAATTAAAAAATATACAGATAGTGTTAATATTTAATTTCTACACTATTATATAATTATGAATTATCATTTAATTTAAAACTATTAACTTTTGTAATAATTATTTTAAAATCATATTTAAGCTAATTTTAATTGATTGAGAGCGTAAAAATATTTATATTGATAATATATCAAAAGTGAACTCTTTTAATTTTAACTAAAAATTATAGATGAATATTTATATAAAAATATAATTGTTATTAAGTAGTGATTTTTTTATTATTATTTGATGTTGCGCTCGAAATTATGCTACAATGACTTGAATAGACATGTATGTCAAAATAGAAAATAACACTAAACATGATGAAATTATATGAAATTTTTACAATAGAAAAAAAGTTATTATATAAGAGTAAATTAAAAAGATAAAAATTTTAACTTGTTGTATATTAATAAATCAATTAAAGGAAAAAGAATTTATAATTAAATATTAAATTATGAAAATAAATTATATGAATCAACTATCATTCTATCAAGATCAATAAAGAGAAAATAAGTCTATTGAAAGAAATTAGTCTCTATAATACACTAAAGTTCATATTTTCGTTAAAAGATGTATTCAATTTTAATAGACAACAAAATATTTTCACATTTAGTATCCAATAACATGCTAAACATGATTGTTTTCCGATTAGGAATTTCAACAAGATGAAGTGTTATGAATAGTAGCCTCTTGCACTTATTCTATTGGATAAAAAATTTGTATAAATATTTATTAAAAATTAAATAACAATTATATTAATCAACTATTCATTCAAAATACATCAATTGATGAACACAAACAATAATCAACCATATATTTAAATTACTTAAAATTCATCAACACATTAACCAAAATAACATTGTTTATGTATATATGCAAAAATATTTAGATAAATTTATACTAGCGTCTACCTAGAGGCAAGGGTACCATGATGTCTACCCACCTATTAACAAATAGATAGAGGACAAATTTGTTTAAATTGCCGTGGATACTTATTTAACTATTTATTTTAATTTGTTATATTTTTTTATTAGTAGATGTTCATGTTGATAGATATTTTTGCCATTCCTATAAAGTTGTTACTCTCAAGAATGAGAATTCAATTTTAATATATAAATGTTGGTTAAAATTGAAATTTAAACATTTGAATGCCTAATATAAAAGAAAATTACAAAATAATTAATAGTTTGGAAATTTTAAAAATACTAAATATTTATTATAAAACTACGTATTAAGAGAAAAATACAGTGAAAAATAAGAAATTATATTACTACATTAGTACATTATAAGGACTGGTTGCGAAATCAAATCCTCGTTTGGGTAGTGGTTTGATATTTAGATTAAGAAATCAATGTTTATCTGCTTTAATTATTGACGAAAAATTTCTCTCTTAAAATGCCTTGAATATGAGGGGATTGGTCCTTATTCTCAAAACCATTAAAACTCCCTCATTCGATCTTTATTTATTCAAGGTTCGATCGGCTTACAACTAATAATGTATGCAAACAAATGTTCTCCAACCATTAATCCCTTTTCTTTTCAACCGCATAAATTCCCACCCTTTCTTTTCTTCCAAGTTTCAAAAACTATGGTATATAATATATACCTATCAATAGAAAATACTATAAACCAATAAAGATTTTCTTGTTTATTTTCAATTCAGAGAATAAGTTCATACACCTTGTGAGGTTCATCACCTATAAATACTAAGATACCTAAAAAGTCTTAAATGAATACTATCATATTTTGACATTCTCTTTAAAAAAAATATATAATAATCATAATTAAATATCAAAAATTTATTTATATTATTTAAAGTAGTATTTTAAAACTCAAACCGACCATCTACATAGTTAAAGCACTAGGTTTAAAATAAGTTATTGATACAATTGCAAGCCAGCTTCATGCATGTTGTAAGCTATATTGGTCTAGGCTAAAAAAATTTAGTCTTTTAAATTAAAACTCAAGGTAGACCCTAGGGGCTACCCAACTTTTTGGGTTTAGGTGTAAGGCCTATCCTTTTTCTTTTAGTTGACTTTTTTTTATTTTTTATTTCTAAAATATAAGACTAAGAATTATTATGATATTATTTCTATTGTCATATTTATTTTAATATAAAAAATAAAACATAAATATTTATGTTATTCTATTGTTATAAGTAGAAAAAAGATAATTAGTGCAATTAAAAAGCAAAAATTTAGTTATATACTCTAATGTAATATTATTTCTCATTTTATAAGAGTTACAATAAAATATCTATATATTTAATAGTTTAAATATTATATATTTATATGAATCATGCTTGAAATATATATATATATATATATATATATATATATATATATATATATATATATATATATATATATATACTTTAAATGCTTAAAACAATTGCTTGTTATAATGGTATCTTATGCACCTCGTAACCTATAGGATCCAAGTTTTATTCATACAAATGTAGTTTTTGTTACCACTATTTTGGCAAGACAGATTTTTCAAAAAGTCATGATTAAATATCACAATATAATTTATCAAAAAGAAATCCTTTAATATCTCATTCTAATATACTTTCTAGGATAATTTTATCAAAAAGACATTTGAGATCCTTTTTTTTTCAAAAATAAGAAGTTTTCAATAAATACATAGATTTTAAACTTATACTTATTAACTATAACCAACATTACATTATTCTAATGCTCAAGTATTTTAGATAGAAAAAATGTAGTTCGAAAATGAGATTTTACTAAATGTGACTAGTGAAATTCTCACGCAAATATTAGTTACCAATAAACCAATAGATTCTTATTACTTATAATATAATTATTCAAAAAATACAATTTATAGTTATTGTAAATTGTATATAAATACTAAAGTTTGGAAAGACAACGTTATAGATTAGGAAGGCCACCTATAAGTCCAAATCGTGAGATGCAATGTTTAAAATGTAAGTATATGTACTTTAATTTTTTAAAATTATAAATTACTTTCTTTTAACTATTTATTTTAATATATTTCATTCTTGATTGATAGTTATAATAAAACTCTAAACACAAACTTTGAATCTCAAGAAAGATAGTTTATCTTCTTAAATTACTTTCTAAAATTTACTCATAAAGAATTTTACAACTTGAAGAGTTTGTTAATAGCCTTTCATCATGTAGTAGTAATAATAGTTGATACAGGTAGTAAATATTTGGTCCCTTAATTAGTTGGCACAAGTGATAGTTATTTGGATCACTTAATTAAAATATTAGGGATTAGAAAAATCCAGAAGAGAAATACTCACTAGTTGATGAGCTTATGATCCTTGACAGAAATTAGTCATTGCTTTCGATAGTGGAATATATAAAATAGTTTTTTTAAATACAAAATCTGAACAATCATTCAAATTTGTTTCTTTACTTTGAACTAATTTTAAATTTTAAATAATTAATATTAACCACATCTTCTTAAGGATTGAATTAATCTTTAAAAATTTATTAAAGAGCTATATTTATTTTAAATTTTGAAAATTTGCATATAGTTGATAAACCAAATTGAGTACTTGTCTTGATTGAAATATTCACCCTTCTCTCATTTCAAAATTTATGTTCACCTTTATAAAACAAATTCACCTCCCAATAAAATAATTAGTAGCATGTTAATCAAATATCAACGCATAATCCTTGTTTGACTATACATACTTTAAGAAGGATGGATATGATGAAAGAATTATTTTAGAATAATAAGATAAAAAATATTTTTTAGATATTTGGTTCGATTTCAAAATGTGAATTATTTAAAAATTATATGAAAATTACATCGTTAGTTTTTTTATTTTTAAATTTGAGATTATAATGAAATATCAAATATTCACATATACGTCATTATTTTTTATTTATTTATATAAATACTATTAAAGCTTATATTTTTTTTTTATAGTATTCTTAACAAGAAAAAGTAATTAATTAACTTAACTAGTGGAAAAATTAAATATAATACTCTCGGGTCCGCCTATGTGACATGGTAAGACGGACTTGAGTAGACAGTAATGTTGAGGTTCGGCCCATGTAGCATGCCCCAAATCAATTGCTACGGGTCTGTTTTTTCATATACATTAGCCATGACCCAATCATGTTTAGACTAAGGTCACCTTGAATGAATATATATATATAAAACTTATCCAAATTATTATACAATTCAATAACATCAAATATAAGGTAGATTTTATTGATTCAACTATTGAATTGTAATTTTATATTATTTTGATTATTTATATCAAATTTTATTAAAATTTAACAACACTAAAAAGGTAATTAAATTATTTATATTTTAGTATATTTTAAAATGTATATATTCCATTAATTTGATCATTACGAATGATGTACTAAATATTTTTGAATTAATATATATATATATATATATATAAATAATATGTAAAGGGAACTTTCAATTCTATAGTCGGATCAATAAAATTTATATTCTATATGAAATCATTGAATGATGTAATAGTTGGGGTAAGTTACACTAATATTATTTGATCCCTTCTTTATATACACGAGCCTATCAAGCCTAATAAGTCTTATTTTAAACTTGAAGTTTGACATTTTTATTTACTAGAACTTTTAAAAAAGTCTAAGGCTAGTTATTTTTCTAAATAGGTTAGGCATCAAATCGTCAGTCCTTGATAAGCTACCTAACCTAATTCCACACAATTCATAATGGTCATGGGTTGAAGTGCGGGTTGGTGATCACAAACAAAGTCTTTATATGTCTTTAAGCAATTTTTGAAGCATGCAAAAGAAAAAATGATGGGGTAAAGTAATAGAGATATAGTACGGTGAAAAAAAAATTCATTTAATTCTCAAATTAAACTATCATTTTAGTCACTACTTTTATCAAAGGGATTTCTATTTGTGTAACACCCACTATATTTATATATAACATGCCACATAAACAATTCTATTAAATATAACATAAATCATTTGAGACACTTAATTGAGAGTTTACTCACCTTTACAAATTAAAGTGTATTATGTTCTTATCACATTTTGTTTTTATCCTATCATATCCTAATTTTAAATCTTATCTAATTCTTACAATTAAATGAATCATTTATTTCTAATGCTTGCCTTCAAAGCTTAAATCTAAAGCTAATCACTTCTCTTAATTTCTAAATCAAAATTATATTATTAATAAAAAAACATGCATTTAATTATAATAGTTTTTAACTCACCTAAAATTTTAGGTTTCGTTTGACTATCATAATAGGATAGAATATAGGATATGATAGCAAAATATGATAAATATTTAGTACACAACAAATAATAAATTAAATAATAACATAATAAGATGTAAATTATGTTCATACGACAAAATTTTATTTAGTTGAAATTTTATATAGTTTTCTAAAAGTAACTTTTAGTTTAATTATTTAATTTAAAAATTATACCAAATTATTATTTTATTTATGTAGTCATTTTTGTTAAAATTATATAAGATTTTTAAAATTATAATCATTAACCAAATATTTTTTTGATAAATATTTGTATAATAATTACTTAATAAACATTTGTATAATCATTAATCAAATAGATAGTTTCTTTTTATAGACCTTTTTGACTTAAATTTAAATTGATTCCCTACAATTTTAATTTCTTTTCTTAATTAATTTTTAATCATTGTTTTTTATTTTTGTATAATTGCATATCGTGACTGATAATTTTTATCCCTCGACAAATATATCTCTTATTATTATTTATAAGAACCAAAATGTTCTCGTCCATTCGTCTCCGGTTTTCATAGTTAGATCTCTATGTTTCATTAATTACTCTATTATCTTACTCATTTTTTATAATTAAAAAAAAATGAGCGTCTTCTTTGGTACGACAGGATTTGATATGAAGCTTCTACAAAGAGATAGTGATTATATTTTTATTTGACGAAGATATTAATAAGTTAGATGAGAATGTTAATTAGCTTAACTTTCTTTAGAATATTAATTAAAAAAATATTTTTTTTCTAAAAGTATGTTACTATCACAGTGACTTCTAATATAATTTTATTATAATATTTAATATTCATTTAATATCCTTAAAAGTCTGGTTAGCCAATAGCAGGATCTAAAAAAATATTCGTTAGCCAGAATTAAAAAATAATAAAAAGGTTCGCATATATGGTAGGTTCTCTATAATTAGGTGAAATATTTTTTATTGAAAGTGATTTAATCACACACAACCATGATTGTGTTACATATATATTATCCATCCCGTACAAGAGGAAGCATTAATTAAAACACAATTACATTACATTCATGCATGGAATAAAGAAATGTTAACTGTACTTACTTTTTTAGAGTTTAATTTATATGTATTTTCAGTATAAGATATTTTTATATAAATATTTAATAAAAAATTATCTTATTGTTATATTATATTAATGAATTAGATGATATAGGAAAAGTATTAAAATTTATTAAATATCTACATATAAATATATTTTACACTATTAATATATAAATTAAATGTTATTTTGTTTATTTAATATTTTGTATAAAAGAAGAGAAATAAGAAGTGAAGAAACATATGTAATAAAATAAATAATGTAATAAAGAAAAATAAAAATATTAAAAAGTGTTATAAAAATATTATATAAATAATAGAACTCCATTGTAATATATATATATATATATATATATATATATATATATATATATATATATATATATATATATATATATATATATATTTTTGGTGAAAACTTCACTGTATAAATATTTTAGAATCAAATTGTGAGGTCAAATCCCTATTTAAACTTTAATCTGGTACGTTAATTTGATATCAGTTACTTTGATCAATTTCTTTATAGTACAAAAGGAATATAATCATATATATGGCAAGAAAAATCTTTCCTTAAAATGGCCTTATGAGAGAATTGATCCTACATTCCTTATGTTTAGCACTTTATTCTCTAAATAAATAAGTGAAGTCTCTCACTCCATCCTTTTTAATCAAAGTCAGTCTCAAACCTAACAATATATATATTAACAAGCAAATCATCCTGCGTTTAGCTTTAATCTTATTTTATTATAGATCCATTACTTCTCTCCCCATTTAGAAAAAATCTGATATCTGACCCATCATAAAAAAAGAAAAAATACTAAGTAAGACCAATCAATCAGGTTTTCGTGTGGGTTTTTAAATCCTAGTAGAATGCAGAATAAATTCATTTACCTAAGGGGGCATAGATGTGCAAACTGTTAGATGATCATTTGGAAAAATTACTTTAAAGAAAAATTCCTCTTTTGATACCAGGTACTCAAATTAATTGTAGAAGAATGATTATTTTACTCGCATTATTTTATTTGTCATAGAGAATTTGGGTTTTTCTTTCTTTAAAGAAAAACTCTATGAGGATTCTAATTAAATCAAACTTGTGTTAATATTATTTAAACAAGTGATGTGCAGCTATAAGTGTATAACTCTCTAATGGAATTATTTAAGCCTTTCATATAAAGTTGTCTCCCATCACCATGGCATGGCATCTTTATAGGTCCCATCTATAACAAATCTACTAAATAAATTAGTATTATAAGCACTAATTTCTTTTTATCATTATTAATAGATGGAAAAGTTGAACATTTTTAATGATTTATCGATAGCTAAACTTCAATGAAAAATAAAGTTTATAAGATTTCTTTAATAGCCCAAATGAGATTCTCAATAATAAC
This sequence comes from Mucuna pruriens, assembly GCA_025330945.1. Lineage (NCBI taxonomy): Eukaryota > Viridiplantae > Streptophyta > Magnoliopsida > Fabales > Fabaceae > Mucuna > Mucuna pruriens. The sequence continues at coordinate 2,979,527 of JAENHJ010000040.1, read as the reverse complement.
AATTTAGCCGATACTAGATGATCAATGTGCCATTTACCGATAATTTGGCCATTGATAAATATATAGAGATTTTAGAACAATTAAGAAATTTTGAACTATTGTTACCAATATATAAATAGTTATTTTGTTTTTTTATGATTTTTAAAATAATTATTAACTTAAATTTTAAATAAAATTGAGATAAAATTAAAATAAATTACGTTATATTATAATAAATAAAACATATTAAATAGATTACAAAATATAAATAACCATGAGAATAAAAAATCATAATATAAAAAAATAACAATCATTATTACAAATATCTAAATATTATAATATATAAACAAAATAGTAGTGAAAACCCTAAATAAATTTTTATTATAGCCATCACCAAAGTCGCACCATCTTTGTTGTAGTGAGGTGGTGGTGGTTGCTGCTGTAATTTATGACCATTGCTCTTACTAGGGCTTTGGATTAGAGGGAGTATATGACTTCTATGAGAGATGAAAGACTCCTATGTGAGGGGTGGAAGATTTTGGGGCAATATCATAGGTTCCTTTTGCCTTCTCATACCGACGACACCCACCCACATGTTCAAATGCTTCCACTCATCCTACTAGAATACGAGGAAGTCAGTCTCATTCGAGGCTGCACAAGATTAGAAAAATCTAACCTTAAAAGTTATATATAAGTATTAAATAAAGTTAAGGTTTAAATAAAATTATAGTCCTTATAATATAGCACAATTTTTTTGTTTTGGTCCTCACAATTTTTTTTATTCATTTTTGCATCTAAATGTTTTTTGGTTTTGGTCTCTATTTTCTATATTTATCCTTTAAGTGATGCAGTGACTATCAGAAATTTACTTCTTTGTCTACCTCATCACCCTAATGAGGCTATCAAGCAAAAGGACTAGTTGATTTAAGTTTCCATAATTTTTTTTTTTTAATTTTGATACCTTTTGACTCAGGATACCATAAACGTTCTTTTAACATCGTGTGTAGTAAACAAAAGGTGGTATCCCTGTTGTTTTTTAGAATGTTACAGGAATGACGATTCAACTTCAAATTTATGGGTATTCACAAAAATACCTACAATGAATAAGGTAAATACCTTCACAAAGAGGATGGGTCTGCATCAAGCATTTACCTACAGAATTTAATGAGGATGGACTTGGGCAAGGTACTATAATTAAAATATCTCTTATACATGTATATAAGTCATATATCTCTTACATAATATTGAAATATCTCTTATACATATATAATTAATATATTAATTATTAATTTAATTATTAAAATATATTCTTGACTTTTTTATTATTTATTTTAATTTTTAATTTTTTAATAAATGGTGCTCTTGGACTGTACTCAAGTTTATTATTTGAATAAGCGTAAATGGTATTCACATGCATATTTGACTTTTCTTTGTCAAATGTTAGTTACTCCTGTGCAAATGACATTTACTAACTAAAACATGTGAAATAATTGCTAGAGCCCAAAAGTATATACACTTGGGTGTAATTTATTTATGAAAAAATTGGAGAAATGGTAGAAACATGTTTTAATTATATTACCATAAAAAAAAGTTGATTGTCAACCCGAATTTCATTTTGGGGCATTCAAAATAATCATTTCTTTTTGTAATTTTGTTTGGCTTATGAGCTTCTTGTGTTATGGATTAGAAAGATGCTAATTAAAATTAATAATATTAAGAAATTAATGTTATTCATTGTTGTTATGTTTATCTTTAACTTTTTAATTAATATTTTTATTAATTTATTGATTTTATACTTAATTAAAGTATGAATAATAGGTGTGAATATAGGTATATAGGTACTCAATAGGTATTAGAATGAAAATTAAAATTGCTATCCACGGTAGTATGGTTTCAATAAGTAAAAGTATTATTTTTAAAAGTAAGTAATAAAACAAGTATTATAATATCTTATCCAAATTCTTCTCATTACCATCTCTTGTATGGTATCCTCATTACCATCTCTTGTATGGTATCCCCAAAGTATTGGAGTGATTCAAATTAAGACATCCCTAGATTTTGGGTTATAAAGGTGGGTTTCCTAGCAAAAAAATTTTAAAAGAATTCCATTAAAAATCATCTTGAGTTTGATTGGTCATTTGTATAACACTTTATTTTTTACTTTATTTATTATTGTTTGGATATATATTTCTCTTTAATTATTATTATTATTATTATTATTATTATTATTATTATTATTATTATTATTATTATTAATAATAATAATAATAATATTATTATTATTATTATTAATAAGTAAGTAGTTAATTTATGCTTGTCATTAATAAATAAATACCATATTGAGAAAATGTGTTAGGTTTTTAAATTGTATTTTTTCTAATTAAATTAAGAAAAGAGTTATTTTGCCTTTTTTTTTGGTTAGAAAAGTAACTAGGCCTGTTAGGGTGTAGAGCTTATGTAATTTTTTTATGCATCAGGGTCAGTGTTCGTTGTTTTACAGTTAAGAGATAAGGTGGAGAACCTACGGAGAAAACTTTGGAAGAACTAGAAGAAAGATTGTAAAGATATTTTTTTGGTGTTTTCTACTTTTCAGGTAAGGGAGAGTGAGTTTATTTCACTAGGGGTGTGATAGATTAGATTTTAAAAAATCTAATTCATGTCGAATTAAACGGATTGAATTTAAAATTCATATCCATTTATGTGGGTAAAAATGGTTGGAATTATTTTTAACTAGTTTAAAATCAATTTTAAATCCAGTTTATGATTAAAAACTAGTTTGATTTTTAAATTTATTTTAACTATAAATCAGTTTTAAAACAAAAAATAGTTTTAAAATCCATTTTAAACAAAAAAAAAATATGGTTTAAAATCAATTTTAGTTTTAAATTAATAAAAAAAATTCTTGGCATATAATTTATATTTGTCATTGATGATAATTAATACCAAATTATATATATATATATATATATATATATATATATATATATATATATATATATATATATATATATATATATATATATATATATATATATTAAAAAAACATATAAATTATATTTTTCAATAGGACCTACATATTTAAGAAGTACAATTATTTTAAAAAATTATGTTAATCGTATTTACAAATTAAGAAATAAAAATCTCTTAAATAATTATGTTGATCGTATTTATAAAATATAACTTACATAATATATTAAAAAGAGAAAAATATATGTATAAACAATGTAAATTTTTTTTACACGATTATTGAATCACAAATCACTATATAGTAAATTTGTTGACATAACTCACACAAAAATTGATTTCTAATTGGTTATTAATATAAAATATTTTACATTAATTGGTCAAATGTCTTCGACTCGATCGGAGGATGTCTTCGAATCAGTTGGAGGACTTCAACTTAGTAGGAGGAGGACTTTGACTCGGCCGAAGGATGACTTTGATTCAACTGGATGACTTCGACTTGGCAGAAGGATGACTTCAACTTGGCTGGAGATCTTCGACTCGAAGGAGGATTTTGATTAGGTCGGAGGAGGACTTTGACTCGACCGAAGGATGACTTTGACTTGGTCGAATGCTTTGACTCAGCTAGAGGATGACTTCGACTCGACCAGAGGATGACTTCAACTCGGTTGGAGGATGACTTTGTTTCGGCCAAACCTCTCGGTCAAAACCCCTAGCTAGGCAAGTCGACCAAAATTGTTAAGTTACATCTAGTCGGTAGACCGGCCCAAAACATCCATCTCTTCCAACTCTTTGGATGCTAGTGGATAGTCCAAACTATTATATTTCTGCCTTCTACTATCTATTGGACGCAGGAGCTAACAAGTAACTCTTGCTCCCTTCTCCATCCATCCATCCCTCTATAACAGTCATCTGAGATGCACTTATCATTTGGTAAATCGAGAACTACATAAACTTTGATTTCTCCGATGTTAGGAGATACGTAGGAATAAGAGACAACTCTTGTCAAGTTCAACAATAAGAAACCGTATCTTTTTGCTAAGATCCCTTGAGAACCAATGGATAGCCCACCTCTTCAAACCCCAAGACACCAATGGACAATCCACTCTAGTTTTTAATCATACCATTTTCCAAGCCTCTACCAAAACTACCTAAGTTTTGACTTCTCCATTGCAATAGAATATACGTAGGAGAAAGAGACAACTCTTGTCAAGTTCACTAGTACAAAAACCCAAAAATACTTCTCTCCCTCCATACCAAATCTCGTTTTGTCCATTCTCGAAAGGTAAACATAACAGTTTAGAAGTCATAGCCAACTTCACGCATCCAATTAAGGTAATTGTCTTAAGACGGGTGTGTTGCACCCCAAAACCGTCTGGGATTGAGTCTTCCCGGGACCCACCTTGACTAACATATAAAATAAGATCTTGGAAGGTAGTTCCAACAAACTCAGCACCTACCAAGAGAGAATCAGGGAAGAAAAACAGAGGATAAGATATGAGATATTAAGATACTAAAATTAAGGAGAGAATCAAGGGATATGGGGGCAACCATCGGCCCAATCCCAAGCCTATAAAAAACCTCAAAACGAAGAGTTGGGGGAGGAATTTTTCTGAGCAGAAATTCTAGAAAAAAGAGAGTAGAAACTCTAGAGAAGATAGAGTAGAAATTCTAGAAAATTGAGAGCAGAAACTCTAGAAAAGAGAGAGCAGAAACTCTGGAATGCTGAGAAAAGGAAAGCCGACGACATCACGACACAAGCCAGACGAAAACCAGAACGAGTCGGAAGTACTAGACAAAGGGAAGAAGACACCGGACTCCTCTGGATGTCAGGTTAGTAAGTAAATGCACAAATATTTTCCTTGGGTAAAGCCTTAGGTAGCCCCTTCCCTCTCTACGAAACCAAAGTCAAATCTCCCAACCCCCTTTCTCCCAAGCCTCCCTCTTGTCGAGGCCGAATTTGCCTCGGCCTCCCTTGGCCGGGACGAAACGGTCTCACCGTGACATCCTCCATCGCTAGGAGCGAGTTCATCTTGGCCTCATGTGGGCCAACCATCCTCCTGAAAATTTCTCTCACCAAGACCAAATTCATCTTGACTTAAACACAGCCAAGCTGGTATTGACCAGCTTCACCCTTTCTTGACTAATAACCTAGCCAGAACTACGTGGATTTTGAATCCTCGTACTCGAGGTACGTAGGCAAAGGAGGCACACTCCTCGCAACTCTATTCCCCCAAACCAAACCATCCCCCATACATAGGATTCCATAGTATCTTTAGTAGTAGTCTCATTTCACAATCTGCGAATGTATGACACTCTTTTATTGCACAATTTTTATGGCATGAACTATTGCATGGCATTACCATCTCTACCCATACCGAAACCTAGTAAACCAGCTAGTCTTAGATAGCTGTTAGGTAACAGACATGCTGGGGGTACCCTGTGCCCATGGTGTGTAACCAACTTCCAAACCCACCTGGTTCAAAAACCAACCTTATCCTTCCCTTTGTTGGTTTTCCAACATTCCTAATCAAAACGTTGGTGGCGACTCCTCCCTACCCCTTAAGTTTTCCCTTTTCGCTTCGTCACAAAATTGGTTGTAACAGGGTGTTGTAGGGTGCTAACACCTTTCCTACGCGTAATGGACTCCCGAACCTGAACTTTGATTCTAAAGAGCAGTCTTATCCAACCATAGGTTTTCTAGTATTTTCTTGAAAATGTTAGTGGCTACTCCATCTCCCTATTCCCTTCCTCGAAAGGAACGCAGACTTCAAACCTCTCTATTTCTCGCTAACCCCGTCGTGGCCTAGGTTGCGACACCCATATTAAAAATGCATAAATTATATTTTTTGTATACTACTTTGTAAAAATAACATTAAAAAAATAAATGACATTCATTATATAAGATTTGTAAAAATAATACTAAAAGAAATTAAGTTATATTTTATAAGAATGATTTCAATTTGATGAGCTGCATTTTCCAACTACCGCTATTTAGAAATTTTGTAAAAATTTCCTATATTAGAAAAATGAAAAAATTACATTAAAAGGATAAGAAAAAACCTAAATGTTATTAGTAATGTAAAAATATTTTAAAAAATAAAATAAAAAATACATTTTATTGAACTAAATTTTTGAACAAGCTTGGATTGGATTTAATATAAAAAAAATGATTTGGATATGAAAACAAAACCATTAAAATGGATTTAAAGTAGTTTGGACTAATGTAAATATGGACTGGTTTTACATAACCGAATATTTTGAACAAGCTTATATCTCACTATGGATTACATGCCTTTACATTAGTACGCATAGAAAGGTTATCCCTATAACTCCTTTTGAGTATGTTTTGATAGTCCTTAAGGAAGAGATTAAATTTTCTAGACTTACTATGAATTATATGTATGATTTTTGTATGTTTTTGTCTTGTGTTTTTTTTGTCAATTGAATGGATTAAAATGTTGTTCTTGTTTTTACGTTTCGTAAAAATTGATTGGTAAAATTAGGAATGTTTGTGAGTTGATGTATCGAGTGCGAAATTGTGTTGTTTCGTATATGTTTTATACTAAATTCATAGGAATTAAGTTGATACTAAAGGCCTTAACTTTCCCTAATTTTTGGTTGAGTTTCCGTGCATAAATTGTGAAAACACAAATTGTTATTTATCGTTCTCGTTTACAAGAAAATGAATGATAAAGATGAGAAGTAACTCTCTTAGAGTTACTATTGATGTAACTTGATTCATCTTCAATCTCTCTATATATTTAATTAAATTCTATATAATTGTTTTATACATTATAAACATGCTATAATTATACATCATTAAATATATTTTGTAAATTTCATTATTCTATTTCCTATCGATACTTTTATATAAGTTTTAGGTCGCAAGACTAATCTTTTGGAGCACATAATGAGATAGACAAACAGTTCTACGTAAAGTGACATTTTGAGGGGCAAACCTTTGTCCTATGAAAAATGGCTCATTAGTTGAGTGAATAAGATTTTTCACACCCTTGAGTATATAAAGCTTAAAATAAAAATGATAAATAACGTGATACCAAATGAAAAAAGAAGATTAAAAGATTAAAAATATATATATAATTAAGATGTATAAAAATAAGCAAATGTGAAAAAATCAAGGTTGTTAATAAGCAATTAAATAGAAATTATGTAAAAAAAAATTAAAATCTCAAATATACTTTGAGAATAAGATATTAAGAGTCTAATTTTTATGTATAATCAATGTAAAATTTTATCAATTAAAAATAATTATTAATATAATTTTTAAAATAATTATTATAAAGATTAACAAACTTATCATATATACTATAGTTAGTAATTGAATATAAGTGTAAAAAAATTTTAGGATATTTTAGGATTTAGGATATTTTAGGGTTTAGAATTATAACTATAAGTTATTTTAGCCATTAAAATTAAAAAATAATTGACTCAATTGTATAGTCTTAATAGTTTGACTTATTTTTGATTTTGGTCGTTCAAAATTTTCTCTCAGTTAATTAAGTTTCTCTATTTTTAAAATTAAATAAATTTGGTCCATTTAATTTATTTTCTACCTAAAAATTTCATTCTCAGTTTTTATTCAAAATCTTGGTACTTTGAGTTTATTAAATTGTTTTAAACTTTTTACTCAAAACTCACCGATGAAAATATCAAATTTCATTTAAAATAAATAAAAAAATCTCATGTTTTTCCTCTTTAAACTCTAATATCACATTTTAAAAAAATTAATTAATTAATTTGCACTAAATTTCTAACTTCTAAACTTTTATAGTATGTTCGTATCTCAAATTCATCACAAATTCCGCGAATATTTCAATAAAAATGAAAATTTCAGGACTTTAGGTAAAAAGAAATTATGAAAGAATCAAACTTATTTAAATTTAAAATAAATAGACTTAATTAGATAAAAGGAATCCTTGAGGAACAAAATGGCATATATATATATATAACTATAAGGATGTAAACTAAAATAACAACTAAGTAAAAAAATAGTCTTCAAAATTAGCAACTATCAATTATTTCACTCTTTAATATTAAATCTCATCAATTTAATTTCTAGTTTTTACAATTACTGAGAGCGTATGGATAGAGTAATATTAAATTTTTTAGTTTAATCAATGCCTTATGTTCAAGTCTAAAATTAAGCCTACATATGTGTTAAATACTTAGAATTTTTTTTTTTTTTTACAATTTACAATGATACTATTCGATTTGAGTAAGATTATTACCATAAATATATACGTTTCGTACCCCCAAAAATCTAGCTCATTTTGCACCATAATTTTGAACTCTGACTTTAATAAACATCAATCAATTATCAAACTAATGGGTGTCAAATTCAAAGATCCATTAATAAATAATGTGAAAATTTGAAGTTAAATTGCTTGATTTGCAGCTGCTGTCAAAGTTAAGGACATTTTTGCCTATAAAAAAAGGACCTTTTTTTTTTTTTACCGATGACGCTAATTATAGGAATTAAATTAATTTCACTTAATAAATTATGTACAATCTATATTAAGACGTTAATAACAGTTAATTTATTAATTTTCTAGTAATATAGTAAGAGAAATCAAGTTATTCTTACGAGGTTTAACTTTTCACACGGATTATTTTGTCCTCATCACGTAAAGTATTTTTTCATGACTGATTATAATGTATTTATTATTAAAAATTCGTCAAACTAATACTTCTCTTAATGGGGAAATGGTTGTCTATTAGGTTTTGGAAGTTGAAAGTCACACATGTGCATGTTTCATTAAAACTTAGTATATTTGAAAAGGAAAATGATCTAGTTGAACTTTCGATGGCAAAAAGTTTGTTGGGTCTGTTTCAGGTAGGAGATGATATATAAGAACATCCAGGAGCAGTTTAAGATGAGATATATGAAAGTGAGAGCACCTATAAAAGCACCCTAATATTTAAATAATTGAATTTATAAAACTCGGATGTAGGCGTATTAGAGTGAGGATATCCGAGTGCAATTATAAGATAAATCTTTAAAGCATAAATTTTCTTAAAACAATCGATTTATAAGTATCAAAACAAGTTGTAGAATAGATTAAAAATTTCAAAAATCGACCTAAATATTCTTATATAATCATATATATATAAAAAAAATCTCATAATTCAACTCAATATGTACTAAACTAACTTGGGCCTCTATTACCTTTGTCGATGCTTAGTGGGTTGAGTCTTAACCTACCTTATTTGCAACAAAAAATATAGGTGGGCAATTATATTTTTCACGCATTTGCAATGGCCATTTCACGTAATTTGTTAGAAAGCACAAGTATTAAGAAATAATAGCATGACACGAGCGGCAACTATTTCTGATTGTTGATACCAGTTAGAAAGCAATCTATTATATGACGCAAAGCCCTAACCAAACAATTCCCTTTAGTGAGTAGAACCCTTCTTTTAAAAGGAGAGGCTAATATGGAAAGATATATGTGAAGGATGCTGATACGAGCAAGTATCTTGTTTTGTTAAATATAGGACTAGGATTTTGGCTTTTCTATGGGACAATCACATGGGTTTGTTGTATACATGTGTTGTGGGGGGGTGTTTTCCATCTGCTGTGGAGCCAACTCCTTTATGATTCAATTCTCAATGTTACATGGGATTAAAGAAGCATGTATAGAAAGGTTGCTGTTTTCGGGCTAAGCATATGTTCTCCAAATAACTTTATTGCACAAATAAATATAGGCAAAATCCCAAAAAGTAATGGCTAATGTTGACATAGCTTGTCAAGAAAGCTCAACATGGGAAATTTTGTTTTGGATATATAAAATTGTCTGAGGTGGAAATATAGTTAAGTATTGTGAGTGGTTGAAACAAGCTTTGGTGCCACCTATTGATTATGTCATTAGCCTTAATTGATTTTATTTGTGTGCCAGGGTTACTGAAAATTAATAGATAGGATATGATTTTAATTTACTTTCTATCTAAAAGTCCTTTAGATGATAAAGAAAGCGTTTGGAATTTGGTATTATTTTTACAGAATTTATTTTTAAAAATAAAACTAATACAAGACATTTTTAAGGTTTTTTAATTATTTTGATAAGTTTTTTTTACAATTAAATAATTTCTTAATTAAAGTATTTACTCAAATGTGTGTAAGTATTGTTGAGGGACGCATATATTGTAACAATATCTGAAAAGTCATAATAATGTAAAAAAAAATGAAAATGAATAAAACAAACAATCTTGTAATACTCGAGTGCCTATCAGCTGCATTGATCCATGGAGAATTTAGGCGACAAATTATTTATATTGCTTTGCATTTATATGGAGTTATCGACTAATTGACGGAACATTACAAATCGAAAACAGTCACGTGGTCCAATAGGCACCAAAAGGAATTTAAGCTAAATTGACTAAAGGAGAAGCCCCCATCAAAATTTTTGTCACAATATATTGCTAATTAATAAAATTTTGGTCAGTATAGTTAAGCATCGTAGTCACAGGACCGTTTGGCACGAGGAGGAGATGGCTAATTGATGCAGAGTCACGACCAAGGTGTTGGGTTAAAGAGAATGTGTGTCCTAAAGTCCTACAACTTTGATGGCTCAACTTGATTTGGTTGGGTGGGATAGGAGTTGGAATCTAGCACCACTTTTATTCACTCTCAACTTGTGCTGGCTCCTCCATGCACATTTCCCCATCTTCCAAAATTGGTATGATCCTTGAACTCCCAAACATTGATAAAGATTATATGTAACAAAATAAGGTTTTAATTTATGGTCCCTAATCATAATTGCGACTGCATGCAATTGTAATGCATGAGTCGGTGCATGGTTATTTTGATAGATTTAATGTGGCACCAACTAATTAATGAATGAAGCTAACTATTAAAGATTTAATTTATCATAAAATTTAAAATTTATTATAAAATAATTTTGTAGCTAATTTTAAAATTAATAATTATTTTATAGTTAATTTCTAGTAAAAATAATTAGTTATAAAATTATTATAATATTGGTGGTAGTATAAAATAATTAATAAATTAGCTAAGAAAATAATCTTAGTTAATTTGTAGTAAATTTTTAATATTTGTAGTTATTTTTTAGTTAATTTATAATAAAAAAATATAAATAATATAATTTAAATTTAACTAAAAAAATAATATTCTAGTTAATTAACTAAGATTTAATAACTAATTTAAATGATAGTTAAAATTAATAAAAAAAAATTTCTTGTGTATATCTCATTTCGCATTAGAGCTTAGTTTACACTGATTATTAGCCACAGGGGAATAAGTGCAGATGTCAATTACAATAGCTAGTAAACGAGCTACCTACCTAATCCATTCCCTATATAGCTGGAAAGAAAGCTGCAAAAGGATATATGGTTCATATATCATTTTCAAAACGATTTCAACATAAGGATTTGGTTTAATGGGGAGAAAAGGTTTATTATTCCTTGTTATCATCCATTCACCTCTTGCCCCATATATATAAGAATAATGTTTTTTATTCATGATTTTTACAATATTTTTTATTTTTATCTTTATTTATTAAATCGTTTATTTTATCTTACATTATTTTTTCCTATCTTTCTCCTTATTATAAGAATTAAATTAACATATGTAAAGATAATTTATATATATTATATAACATGACTTGAAGGATGGCGATTGAATAGTCAATATACCAGTTAGGCAAACAAAAACCCTTTATATATACCGAAAGTAACAATTAGCATAGACAATTAGGCAGCATAAAGTTATGAACAAAAACAAATGCATGGAAAACCTCGTGCATACACATGGATGTTCTAATGAAAATCAACAATGTTATTTTCCACACCTAACGATCAGAATCAATTGCGATCAATTCCATTCATCTTTGGTCCCCACCCCCACTATATGAACCTCATATCCTCCCCACAAACCATAGGAAAACTTTTTCAAAAGAGCATATTATTCACTTGAGTCTACCGTGCCACCAGCATCCTCCTTTCTTGTTAAAGAATTTTATTCCACGGCCAAATGATATTTTTCCACATACATAATTTTTCTTGATGATACAAATTTGTGATACTGGTAGATTATTTTTTGGCCTCAATAGTCTCGGGCCAATTAATAATGAGCTTAATATAAATAATTTCTACTATATTTCATGTGCAGGTGTGCTCCTGACTATGTTTATATTAATTATACAACTAGCTAGTATAGCATAAGCAGAAAGTGGCATGTGCATGTATATATATTTATGTTCACACCTAGTTCTAATATGTTAACACTCCGATTTTGTTTCTAGAATAAGTTTCTCTTCTTATAAAACAAAGATTCTTGTAAGTGGGGTAACAATTCTTTGTACTCCGCAAATGGTTAAGCGAATCGGGATTCCCCCAATCCGATTAAGACCAAGGGTGATGAAACGAGCCCCTCCCAAACACCGAGAAATTAAATCACCTGTACATTTTTTAAATTAAACATTTTAATTTATAAAAAAATAATAATATTTAATTATATATTATAAAAATTAATAAAAATCATATAATCCACCACTACTTAATAATTTCTCCTTAAACACGTCTTAATTTGTTCCAAATGTATTAGCAAAGTACTCTCCGCTGTGGGTCCCACCTTAGCTGTACTCACATCAAACATCCCTTACTCAATATACTGTCTTTATCTCCGCCATATGGTTTTTATTATACATATTCGCACATTAGTTATATAAAAATAAAATAAAATAAATGAAAAACCCATGACTTCATTTCACCAGTATATATATGAATAATACCCCATACTCCCCTCCCCACCTCGCATTGAACACTAAGTAGCTCACAAGCACAAAAAGAACAAGACACTTTTTTGTTGTTCAATTTGTTATAGTTGAAAGCTAAGAATGTCTGGGGTTTGGGTTTTCAAGAACGGTGTGGTGAGGCTAGTGGAGAACCCTGGGTCGGAACGCAGGGTGTTGGTTCACACCCCAAGCAACGAAATAATCACTTCCTATGCGGCGCTAGAGCACAAGCTGAGCTCGCTGGGGTGGGAGCGTTACTATGATGACCCTGACTTGCTTCAGTTCCACAAACGCTCCACCGTCCACCTAATTTCCCTCCCAAGAGATTTCAACAAGTTCAGGTCCATGCACATGTATGACATAGTCGTCAAGAACAAGAACAACTTCGAAGTTAGGGACATGTAAGGGTACCCCGCAAAATTGAATTCTTGGAGACCAATTTTATTTTATTTTTTTCTTATTTATATCTACATGTAAGGTGGGTTTGATTTTGGATTCGTGGCCATGGGGGTGGGTTTCTGTGTCTAAATGATGGGGACATTAATGTGTGTATTTTGTATATGAGTTTGTGGTATGATTAATATGTATGTATAGAGTTACTGTCTGATCGGAGAATGTTGAAGCCTGAGGAGTGGATATCATTTGTGTGTCGTGATGTAAATCTTTGTAACTGTAACCATTCTAATCAAAGATGAGTTTTCCTATACTTGGGTGTTAAATATTCACATTGGAATTTGCTTTGTCGGTTTATTAATTTCTCAGAACAACTTCATTGTACTGTGTTAATTATATATGTTGTTGAATCCACGTTACGTCTAATTTTCGTTTGAAATTGAGCTATATATAGATATTACTCGTTAATTTCCTGGAGTATAAATCACATTCCATGTATTTGGATCTCTTCTTTATTTGATTCTTTCATCTTTTCCCACGAGGAACTCGACTGTACATTAGAAATTTGGTTTCCTGATGGGATGGATTAATTCCTTTTTTATCATGTTTTGTGTGACTTTGTTCCAATTTCGTGTCATGCATGGTCGAAGGCCAGAAACAAATTTATATATTTCTAAATTAATTATACAATAAAATTTTAACAGTTAAATATTTATCTTTTTTATTATGTCTTTATATATACTGATAAAAAATGCATTTCATTGTATTTTTAATTTTTCTTAAACAAAAAGTGATAAAATAATATAATATTTTATGTGTATAAATATACAACATTTTATTATTACGTAAAAATTATTGCAAGAAGAAAACTTAAGGGAATGAGTAATGTCTTTGTTTTATATCATAATTTATATAAATCTTATTATATTATACCAATTCTTTCTCTCTCCCTCTCTTTGCGAGAGAGACTACAAACTTATTTTATCATTTTTAGTGTGCAACATTTTATTTTTACAGATAATGTATTTTTAGAATTCTGACAAATTATAAAACTATTAAATTAATATGATATGAAATATACAGGGGAAAAACCTCAAACCATTATCCACTTGAAAATGGCTAAGAAAGACGAGGGTGAAGTGTTATGCATGACGAGGTATGGGGAGAATGAAAAGGGTCACGTGTTGGGAGGTTCTATTATTGTCAAGTTGACTTTTCCCTCTGGCTGAAGCCGCAATCCAAGTAAGGTGTATCTCGTGTGCATGGAAAGGAATTGAAGAGCTCTTTTTCTTTTTTTTTTTTTTTTTTAAGAATGAGATTGATTTTTTTCTTTCAAATGTGACATGAGGAATAGTTTTGGCATGACACATCTCATATTGTAAATTTTCTTTTTAAAATATCATAGAATAATGTTTTAAAAATTAGGTGACGTTTACAAGTTGAATTTAATCATGACCTAATTATATGTTGAGCTAAAAAAAAATTAAGCATTAATTGTTGAGCGCGATTCTTAATTTTAAGATTTATAAATTTTTTTACTAGTATTTTAATATGTGCATCACATATAATAAATATCTTTTATATAATTAAAATTTATAAAGAATATTTTTTAAATATATAATTATATTATAATTAAATAAATATTTTTTACATGCAAATTATATTTTGTAATCATAATAAAAAATTTCAAGAGTAGTATAAGGTTATTGTTAAATTGAAACGAATAAACAATTAAAAAATATATATTTATATAAAAATAAATAGGGTAGTTTAAATTATTAAAAAAGATATTTTTTAACTAGTTATAAGAATATAATGTATGAAATATTCTTCTAAAAAGAAAAAAAATGTTAAGAATGTTTAGTTAAAAGGAAAAAAAAACAAAGTATTAAGAATCTTTGATTAAAAGAATTGAAAGATTTAATACTACATTTAAAACCTAAATCACATAAAAGAGTCACTTTCTTGTTCTGATTTATGTGAAAATAGTAATTTGACTCATACAATAGGACGGTTTGCAAAAAGATTTAATTAAATCATTGAATATATATATATATATATATATATATATATATATATATAAAAATAAATTTATTTATTTTAAGAATTTTCATTCTTATTTTTTTACAATCTAACTATTCTAACAAATGATACGTTTTAGTCATAAAATTAAAAAAAATGAAAAATAAAAATTACTCTTCAAATAAAAATTACTTTTCAAATAAATGAATCTCTTTTATTTCTTTCTGTATATACATATAAAAATATATTAGGCAAGAGAAGTATTATAATTTAGATCCGTTCACATCAAATATTAAAATTATTAAAAATATAATTTGATTAGTTTTAATATACAGGGTTAACGGATCTCAATCCTATATATATGTGAAAAAAATCTATTATCATTATATGTAAATTTAAATACTTAATATTAAAAAAATAATCTTACAAATTATAATATCTTAATATATATAATAATTTAAAATTAATATAAATATTTTCACTCACGTATTGTGGTAACGGATCCTATGCTATATATTAAAAGAAATCAGGCGGCAAAGGCTACCTAAACTGATCCGTCCTGCATACACCCCATGGGCTGTACATTTATCTGTATATACTCTCTTTCA
The DNA here is from genome assembly GCA_025330945.1 of Mucuna pruriens. Taxonomy (NCBI): domain Eukaryota; kingdom Viridiplantae; phylum Streptophyta; class Magnoliopsida; order Fabales; family Fabaceae; genus Mucuna; species Mucuna pruriens. The sequence goes on along the minus strand of JAENHJ010000040.1, from coordinate 2,963,785 downwards.
ATTAATAGATTAAATGTCTTATTACTTCAAAAATTAATCTAAATCAAATTGCAGACTGTCCTTTAATTTTTCTAGTTATATATTGAATCTGAGTCCAACTATTAGATAAATATCAAACAAAGAAGTCACTCTTATTTAGATTTAAAATGTAGTATTAAAATTTTCAATACTTTTAATTAAATATTTTTAACACTTTCTCTTCTGTCTTTTAGAGATATGTTTCAGGCATTATATTCTCATAACTAGACAAAATATTAGATTTATTATTTTTATTAAATGGATTTAAGTATAAAATTAATAATATTTTGGTATATTTACTTTTTATTTGATCAAATATTTTATTTCTTTTTTATAGTCTTTTATGAAGATAACTAATGATATTTTTTCTCTTTTTAGAAAATATACTATTATCCTTTTCATAATATTAATATTCATTGTAGAGATAATTTCATTTTTTATTTTTAAACAAAATATTCAATTTATTTTTAATATTTCCCCCTTATAATCTATTATTATAATTTTAAATATTATAAATGATTACATTTACTATCAAATAATTTTCTCTCTCATTCTAATAACACCATCTTCTTATATATTTTTTTCTTTTACTTTCATTTTTTCCTATTTTTTTATATTTGATATGAAAGTAAATTCTTCTTCAATAACTATTAGTTACTATTTTAATAAAAGATAATATAATGAATAACATAATGATGATTTAGTTTTTTTTTATGCTTTAGTATATTTTGTAACACAGTTAATAGGATTTTTATATAAAAATTTATAGTTAATGCGTATGCTAATTTAATTATAAATTTATTAAGGTTCTTAGTGACACTTGAAATTGATGATATGATAGTTTTAATCATAAGTCTTTAAAAAAATATATTTAGTTGGTTGGATTTGTAAATATATTTTCTAAATATGTTCTTAATTGGGTCATTTTAAAAATATACAATTATATATATTGTATAATATTTAATACTTATATATTATTGAATAGGATTTAAGTTTTATATTTAATGAAAAAAAATTAAAGTTTTATCGTAGGTGTATAGAAGAAAAAAATAGAAAAAGAAAAGAGAAAAAAAGTAAAAAATGTGATAAGTAAGGAAAAAGAAAAGAGATTGATAAAAAATATATATGAAAAAAAAATATGGACGAGAATATTGATGTATTTTTCACTTATTATATATATATAAAATTACAATTTTGTTTGAATTGATTTCAGAATAATATCAAACTTAATAAACCAACCTGATCTTCTACTTTAGATTGGATCGGTTATTTTGATTTTGTTCTTGTTTTCTAAATTCTCGCAAGGCACGTTACTTTATGTTTTGGACGTCAATAAACAAATGGAATTTTTTTAACTAGTGCAATTAAACCAATACATGAATTTCTCTATTGGATAAATTTTCACTTAACGAACAATACATATTAAATAAAAGTCAAAGAAATAATAAATATAAAAAAAATATTCAAACTTCTAATGTTATCATAAATCAAAACTTTATACAAATAACAAATCACACGTCAAAATAATCATAAGTTTTCTAAGAATACAAATATATTCATAAATTAAAAAATACAATGACTTTAGGCTAGATCGAGTTTATTTTAGGATGGGCATATATAGAAAAGAAAAACTAATATAAATTTAATATTGTGGTTTAATTTATTTCAGCTCGAATCAATTTTGATCACATAAACTTAAAATCAAACCAAACCAAATAAAGAAATACATTATATTTTGTTTTTTCGATACACAGTTTATTCTGTATTCAATTTTTTTACTAACGTTTTGAATAAGTTCTTGAACAATATGCTTGAAAAAAGTATTCATGAGAGGAAAAAAAAGTATCCACTAAATGTGTCTAAGCTCGAATAGAGGTATTTAGTCGCAAAAATTTATAAGAATGAATGCTAAGTATAGAAACTTACTACCTAGCCCATTCAATATCCACTCTTATTTAATATATTAAATTTAAAATAAAAAACAATACTCTTTCTTATTTTTTTATATAAAAAATAATACAGGTAATTTTTGTCTTAATTATAAGAATTAATTATTAATTTTTATATTTATAATTTATCGTAAAACTTATTAACGAGATACTTTTTGATTTCTCGTGCAAGTAGACGTACATATTAGCTTATTAATAATGTATGTCATGATAACACAAAAAAATTATCTATAGAATTGCCCGTTGTGTTATTAAATATAATTACTAAAATTATTTGTTTCTAAGAGTATATCTAGAATAAAATTTAAATGTATGGAATAATTAATTAAGATTAACTAACTTAATTATTTTCATTGATATTGATGAATAAATTATTTTTTTTTTTTTATAAAGGATTGTATGAAGCATTACATTTGTAGTTTAGTAGGATGAACCTAAGTCTCATATTGACTATAAATAAAACCTCCTAAAAATAGTTTATAAGTAGAGAATAATTCTCACATCTTGAATTAACTTTTGGATTGAGTTAGATTCAAACTCTCTGTCAAAAACAATTTTACAACTCATAAATCTAATGACTTAATCTTTCCAATTCAAAATTGAAAATCCCAATTCCATATTATTATCATTTAGCATGTGAAACAATGACATTTTTATAATATTAAAAATATTTTTTATATTGATTACCTTAAGATAAGTTTAAACAATATCTTTTACATTGATTGAACTAAAAATGATAGACAAAACACCTTTTTAGATTAGTTCTTTATAGGATGTAAATGTCCTTACAACTTTTAAAATTCATGACAAGACTTTCAAGATCAATTTGGATTCAAAATCACTCAGCCTTTTAAATTTTTGCATAAAACACAAAATGTGAAATAAAATTTTGGATCATGGCTACCCAATTTTTGTGCAAGAGATGGAGGAAGGATTTGGTTGTTGGACAAAACCTCAATAATAAAGACATGAACCCTGATCAAATGTAAAGAGGATTAAACATAAGGTTAACCTAGAAAAATTAATAAAAATGACACATTTGGATAAATCAATGGCATAATCATATTTTAATATCTTAATACACAAAGATAGACTAATTTAAATTTAATAATTAAAGGTAATTAACTAAGTATTAATGAGATTAGTAAAATATTAGACTAAAATGGACCAAATTTTCACTAGTTTTAGAAATGAATTTAATAATTAGGATAACAAATGGAATGGTAATTTAATATATATATATATATATAATTTTAATTTGATTATCTTAAAAATGCTTTGTGGAAATAATAATTAAAATAAATATTTTAAAATATAATTAAATTTAGCATAATTCATAATAATATTTTAAAATAATGATTAAAAGGGTAAATTAATATATATATATATATATATATATAATATTATTTTTTATTATTGTTTGAAAATCTAGTGTAATATATTTGCATTTGTTTCAAATAATAATAAAAAATAATATTATATATATATATATATTGTAGTAAAGTGTAATATATTTGCATTTGTTAAGGGAGGAGAATGTGTATTTTAACACAAAGAGGAAGAGTAATGTAATACTTGCATCTTTGAGGGAGTAATTGTGTAAATAATGTTTTGACAATAATATTTTGACAATAATATTTTGACTTAATTGTAATTTTGGCCCCTTAGTTTTGAGTGTGGATAATTTTGGTACTTATAGTTTTAATTGCTTAGATTTTAGTCCACACATTTAAAAATAAACAATTTTGGTTCTCGTAGTTTTAATTGCTCGATTTTGATCCTTATATTTTAAAAATAGACAATTTTGGTCCATATATTAAATAATTTAATTTGTAAAATTAAATAATTTTTGTCATATAAGATATTTATGTGTCATAAATTATCCAATTTAAAAAAATATATAATTGACTAATTGTTTGTCGCTACCGTGATCGCGACGGAGTTGGCAAGACCTAGCTTTGGTTGACATCCGAGTTCCTTTCGAGGAAAAGAACACAAAGTCGGGAGTCGCCACCAGTATTTTTAAGGAAAGCGCCAAGAAACCTAATGGTGGATAGGGTTGGTCTACGGAAACAGGTTGAGGTCCGAGAGTCCATTACATGTAAGGAAAGTATTAGCATCCTACAACACCTGTCCAAAGACGGTTACTTTAATTAGATGTATCAAACGGGTTATGACTTTTAAACTACGATTTTTAGTCTTTTCAACATAAACTAGATGGGCTTGACTATGGAAATGGGGGAAGAGGTGTGCTTGTTTTTGTGTTTTGAACTTGACAAGAGTTACCTCTTACTCCTACGTATCTCCCAATGCAATGAAGAAATCAAAGTTTACATAGTTTTGGATAAGGCTATGTGTTAAGTGATTGTTCTATTACCTAAGTAGAAAAGGGTTGTCGATTACATATCGGCTGGACCGAGATCCGGATACCGACTAGGTATTGGATGGATTGAGGGAGACCGATTTGGTATCGGAGGGCCGAAATGAGAATGCCGACTAGGTGTCGGTTGACTTGGGGATGGCTGAAGTATTATGATTTGGTGACGGCTAGTTAATAAGGAATGTCAGTTTGGTACTTGGTCTAGGTCGACCACTAGATGTTAATGTGATTCCCTTAGGAGGGTTTTTAAAATTTACCTAGTTTCTGAGTGCATCGTTGTCCCTGTAAAGGCCAACTTGTCCACTTCTCTCTATGATATTCTCTGCTATCTTTTTTTGCTTCTAATGCTCTTTCTCCGGAAAATCTCCTCTAAAAAAAAAGTCGCCTTACTCTTTACTACCTCACCCTTTTTATAGGCCAAGTCCGCTCCATTCAAATCCTTCAAGGAGATCTTTCTTCATTAATGCGAAAGCTTTCTTCATTAATGCGAAAGCTCTCTTCAGAGCTCCATTAATGCGGTGGTGCTCCCCAAAGCTCCTTTCAATAAATGTGGTGATGCTTCCCAGAGCTCTTCTCCTTGGCCGTCGTAGTTACAAAATTTTCTTACAGCCTTTGTCCCCACAGGGAGTGCCAGCGTGGGGTGACTTTTTCTGAAAAGTCAAGACACCAACAACTATCAGTCCCTGTCGTCTATTCAAGGCTGCTCCTGGAGGGGAGCAAAGCTTCTTCAGCACGCCTTCCCCTTTCCTTTTTTCTCTCTTTTTACTATTTTTATCATCATTTAGAAAATGTTGGCAAAAATGGGTGTCAATGTTTCATGCAATCATATCCATTAAAAATTGAACAATAAGGTAATGGTAGGATTAAAAATGTACACTTTTTCAAAAGTATGGACCAAAATCAAGCAATTAAATTTACGAGTGCACATTTTTTAAATGTGTGAAACAAAATCAAACAATTAAAATTATGAGGATCAAAATTTTCCACACATCAAACTAGGGACACCAAAAATATAATTAAGTCTAATATTTTTTAATAGAAATTAACGGAACTTCAATGGAAACTTAAAAAAAATGAGTAAAGTATCATGTATTTAAATATGTCAATGAAAATGAGTATGTTTTTTAATATAAAATGGGAGAGTAGTGTAATATTCATATATCTAATGAGAAGGAAGCGTAATTTACTCTTAAAAATAATTATTTTTAGTTGTAATACATGTTATTCGGCCAAATTTAGAGAAATAGAAATTTTCTAATTAAAATAAGTTTATTATAATTACTATTGTCAAAATTTTGTTATTTAAGAGTAAAACTATAATTTCCCATAATGAAATTAATTTCATAATTTAAATGACTAAATTTTATCATAATTAACTTAGCCATGTCATATTTAAAGGAAAAAATAATTTTAAAATTAGATTAAGTTAGTTGTGAAAATTCTAGTTAAGTTAAATAAATCTGAGGAAAAATTTGTCTTTTTATAGTTTAAAGTCTCAAAAAATTGAAAAAAAAATCTATAATGTAATGATATTATAAGACTCACATAAAAAATTTCAAGTCAAAATGTATGGATGTCAAATGGTTCATCCAACTTGTTTTTAACCCACAAAAAATAAGAGTTGAGTTAGGTTGAATTCTTTTTAAGATTAATTTGAAAATTTTTACCAAACCTAATTTGTAGTGACTTGTTGATTAAGTTGGATTGACTGCCAAAACTTTTATAAAATAAAAAAGAAAAGATAAAAAAATAAATAACTCATAAATTGACCTATCAAATAACTATAATAAATAAATAATTTAAATATAATGTTACAATCACGAGAATATTATTTTATTATATTATTTTACACACTTTGATATCCCTGTAAAAAAGACTTAAGAATTTCTTGAAATTAATATTTTAAGTTAAGTAATTAATAATGAACTTAAGGATATTTTAAAATTTTAAAATATTAAAAATAAATTAATTCTAATATTAATGTAATATGACATATCTAAATTTATTCTAATTTGCTAAAATTTACTTAAGGTTTTCAAGAGGAACCTAAAAGATTTCTCATAAAACCTAGTAATATGCGTTTTATAAAATGTTTGTTTTGGGGTTTCATAAATTTTATCATTTGAAATCTTTAACCACATAGTTTCCAAAAATGCATTTGTTTATTTGTAACACTATGATACGTAAAACATTGATTTTAGATTTCCTAAATTTTTTTTTTCAATTTTAGTTTTAGTTAATGAGCCAGTTACAGATAAAATTAAGTCTTACAAATTTTATCTTAATTGGATTGTCAGGTGGAGGTGGTGCCAACAATAAGAAATTTAGTGGAGACAGAAAATGTGGAGTTCTCCATAAAAAAAGGGTTGGAGTTTTCCTGCGAAAGAAGGAAGTTTTAAAAACAACACATCAATTTCATCTCTTTTTCTTGTGCGACGAGTTATTTGCCTCTCCTCCCAACCTCCTTCTCACATCTATACCATATACTATTATATTATTTCAGGAAGAAAAGCCTTTGTGAGGAAAATAATGGATTTGAGGAACAACTATTAGCGTTAACTATGAATAAAGTACTTAAAGGGAGAATGTTAGGGGAAACTTCCATATTTTATAAATCTAACTTATATCGATAAATATCCTTTGAATTTAACTCCCTCAATGGTTAAACTTGTCATTTGCCTTACACGACAATGTTTCATAAACGAGATACTATCAAATAAAAAAAAATATATTTTTGGTTTGTGTCACATAATAACATTAAAATTTTTATTTATTTAGTCAAATTTTATTTTATTTTATTTAAAAAACACATTCACATCACACAATGTTGTATAAGACAAATTATTAAACACATTATAATGTAATCTCATCATATTTGTTGCTTAACCTATAATTAACAAGTGACCTACATTTGTATAACTAAAACATAAGGGATTAAATTAAAAAATAATGATAACAAAGAGATAAAAATACAAATCAGATAGATTACTTTTGGAATGTCAAATTATAATGTTTACTTAAGATAAAGAAGTCACATGACTACGTTAAGTCATGACTACATTAAGTCATCACCTCATTATCAATTTTGACAAAGTTAACTATTAGTCCATATTTATAAAATCAAAACAGTAAAAGGGACCAAATTCATGAAAAAATAAAAGATAAAATTAATTTATGAAATTATGAAAGTAAGAAAATTAAATATACAATTAAGTCTTAAATTTATTATATTATATTATATATATAGGTAGAGGTGTAAATGGTCTAGGTTGGGTTTTGTGTTGTCTAATTTATGATTTAAGCTGATGAAATATAATTGGGTTGTGTTTGTTGTTTTATGTTAAACAATTCAATTTAACCCAATCAGTTTTAATTGGGTTGGGTAGTCAGGTCAACTAAATCAAATAATAATATATTTTAGAAATTAAAAATATAAAAAATAAAAGTATCTAATTAATTCAAGTCATTCAAAATCAAGAAATTTAAATACGCAAAAGTACAACTAATAATAATTATGTATAATTATATCACAATTAAAATGACAGTGTATACTATGCAAGAAATTTAAAATGACAATATATGCTATGTAAAAAAATTAAAATGACTCACAAATATATCACTTCAACTTAAGCACAATAAAAAAAATTAGGCATATTATCAAAAACTCCAATACATTTTAAATTAAAATACAAGTTTAATTGTACAAATCCAACATTGTTAATAAATAATTATAATTTTATTAATAATATTATAAAATAATTTGGTTGGATTGAGTTTGGTTGATCGTGTTAGAAACTAACTAACCTGACACTCAATCCAACTATAATTGGGATAGTCAAAATGAACTCCATCCAACTCGATGATCCAATATAATCCATTAAAATGTAATTAAATTAGGTTGAGTCGAGTGAATTTACAAGTGAATCATGACCCACCTACGCAGGTATTTACATGTTAAAATATTTGAACTCACCATTTACCTATTCTTATCATTTTTGCATATAAATACTCACAGTAGAACTCAAATCTGTTTAATGGATAAATTCTATCCTTATTGATGATAATTTTTATATGTATCTATTAAGTATGAACTCAATTGTGATTCCTAATCTTTGTCAGCTTTACTATATAGTTCATTCTATTATAAACTCATGCAAGGACTTCTGGCTTGTCGACATTTAAAGTAAGAAATTGCTATTGAAATTTATGTTGATTTTTTTTAATTTAAGGTGAATAATTAAGACCTAGATATATGCTCTACATTAAGAAAAAATAAAGAGGATGAGAATACGATTAAAAAAAAAAGGTGGAATGGAGGATCAAACCCCGCACTGGACATGCACTAACACATGATATAACAGCAACATGCTCTTATCAACTGAATTGAAGTTTAGGGGCTGTTTCACCTATATTTCTAATATCTTATTTGCATTTCCTTTTAAAAATGGTAGCATCAACTTTTATGCTTCGTTTGATATGGTGGAAATGTTGAAAAAGTAGGAAAGAGGAAGCAAAAATAAGTGAAAAATAAATTTTAAAAAAATAGGATTATTTGGTAGAGGAAAAATAGATGGAAAGAAAAAATAACCGTCCCTTTCTATTTTTCTGCAGAAGTTATCAGAAATGAATGGTAGTTGCAATTGACACAGAAAACAATCAATTTTTTTTATGTATAATAATAGTTCTTTTATTCATTTTTTATTTCTCCTCTCTTCCTTATTTTTTTTATTTCTCTTTTTTCTATTCAATTTTTTATCTTATTTTTTTCTTCCTAATAAATTTATAAAAAAAATATTTATTATATTTTTATATTTTTATATTTTTATATAATAAATATTTTAATAAAAAAAACATATATTCTACTTCAGTTGCTTAAAATAAGTCCAAAGGAATTATTTAGAAAACCATTTTCTTCAATCTTACGATAAGAGTTAAGAGTTAGAGTTTAATTTTAATTTTGATACAATGTAAAATAATTTATATAATCATCATCATAAATATAATTTTTAAAATAATTATTATAAAAATAAGAATTCTTATCCTCCAACCATCTATAATTGAAGGATACTAATTAAATTCTAAGAGCTATATATACCATCATGTAAAGTACGTATATAAATTTTAAAATTGTATTTTATTTTCACTATTGTTTTTATACTTTCTTTTAAATTTTAAAAATTATAAGTCATTCATAGAATTTTAATTTCATTCTTTTGCCTCTTTTTTTAAAAAAATAATTAATAAACACTTCTCCAGTTTAGATACCTTATTAATCCTTTTTATTTTTATTTTTTTCTATCATATCTTATATCTATTGTATATATACTCCTCTCTTTTTTCTCTGGATGTGTCATTTAGAGTGCACTATGTCAACCAATCATTATTGTTTTATAAATTAGAAATATTTTACTGAAAAAATATGTGTAAATAGCATGATGTGAATGGATAGAAGCATTTCTGATCAACATAATATCGAATCTCTCCAATAGAAATGATTTGAAATATCATGGGTACATTAATTCTACTTTTTGTATGCTAAGAAAGAATCTTTAGTTTGTATCTATTTAATTTGAAAGCCTGCCATACCACTAGGATATTACACAAACTACCATTCATTGGACAGAGCCCCTATAGGTTGGAATTGGATCACGTGGATCTCCAATGCCTGCCCCTCCCATCCTTCAATGTTCTGAATTAAATCAAGGATTCCGATAGAGATATGGTAATTAAACACCACAAAAGAAAAAGCCCACTAAATGGAAGTAAGATAAATTCTACAGCTACCCTTTAGTCTCGTCAATCATGGCAAGGCGTGTGCGGTACCTTGAGCCCCATTCTATTCTTGAATGGGCTGGGATGCTCTTTTTCATTGTGTGGTCAGTTTCATGCTTTATGTTGAAGTTCAAAAGGATCATGCCATGGGGAAGAAACTCTCTGTATATTTCACTTTTACTTAGTGTCCTATTCGTCAAGAATGGGGGCAAATTAGTTCCCTCTGTCTTCTAGTGAGTGTCTTTTTGACTGGATCAAAACTACTAGACTTCTGTCTTGTCATCAACTTTGTACACGTTCTACTCAATGTTTGAGTTAAAACTGTTATATAAATAGTTTCTAACTGCTGTGAATGAAGTACCTGATTATAGTGGGGTAAGAGTTTTAATTAAAAATATAACTAATACTTCATCTGTTCTAAGTAATGACAAATTAAAAAATTCTAAAATATTAGGGTTTTTTTTGTAAGTACACATATATAGACTAACATCACCAAATTTATCGCTGGTGTCTTTTGGAATATAATTAAAAAATTAACTTCAAAAATTAAAAACACTAAAATATTGGACAAAGACTATTATTTTAAACCAAAAAATATTGAAAATTGAAAATTAAATTGATTGGTGGTTTGATATATAGTAGTTATATAACTAGTTTCAGTAAAACTGCAAAAACAACTTTGCAATAAAACCAGTATGAAATTGTCAAAGATTTGGTAAACAAGTCTCATTAAAGGTTGTTTGATTTTGCAGTATTTTTTTTTTATATGAAGAGAAGAGCTCTTAAATTTGGAACACAACCTATGTGGGACTAATTAGATTTACTTGAAATCATTTCAAACATTTCCATAGAATGCACACTAACATTGTGACGAAAATCCTGCTGATGTGGGACTAGTTAGTGGGACTAGTTAGTGGACCTAATTAATGGAACTATGGAGATATTAAATAATTTATAGAAAACATAACATAATATGAAGCAATATATTGGTTCATAATACATGATAGATAATAGAAAGTTTCTTTTATAAGTATTAAAATAATAGAATATGTTAAACTTTTTATATATTGGCTTAACTTATCTATCATGTCTTAATAACCTACTAATATTATATTATTAGTCTTAATAACTATTAGGTTTATTTCTTTCTAAAATATTTTCAAAAAAATATTAAAAAATTTGGTATTAGTTTAGTTTAATATAAACATATTTAAAAATATGAATAATCTTATATTATAAAATAAATAATATGTTATTTTTAATATATTAAACAAATTAAAAATATTATTTAATTATTACCCGCTCAACTGCAATTACATCATTAAATTTTGAATCATTACTATCACAAGTTCAATAAGCGCTTGAATCGGTATTACCACAGGTTCAATAACCAGTTCCATTTTCAAAACATTGCTCCTTAGTATACTATTTGCAAATCAACAGTGTTATTTACACATATAGGATTATTTATAGAAATTTATAAACTCTCTCATTATCACCATTTTGTCTATTATTATCTTTCTTACTAGCAATTTTTTTTCCCAGGTCATTATCAATCCCCTTTTGGTCTGTCATTTTCCCCTATCTAAAATCACAACCGAGACTACATATTGACTTCATTATCCAGCTTCTTCCTTCACTCCCTATAAACATCATTGACAAATTTTCCTTAAGTAACTATTTCAAAAAGCATTCCTATTTTCTTGGGGGAGGAAAGATCCAGTAAGTTGTTCAGAACTGACAGTAAAATTAAGTTCATAAAATTTTTTGTATATTAAAAGTTCAAGGGGAAAAAATTACAACTGTATTGTTGGTAGACCAAACTGTCCATCACATGGTTCACATCTCTCCATCTATCCAAGAATTTCCAAGAACATATATATATCATTATGAACCACCAAAGAAGGTAGGAAACTTTTTTCCAATTGCTAAACTCCCCCTTCTGAGTTGATTTTCTTGCTAAATTGTTCACTTATACATCATCTTAAAAAACCTATCTGGAAACTTTCAATCAATGCTAGTTTGTACAGTCAAATCCACCACAAATAGAAAGCCAGATAACCAAGACCAAAAACAATAAAATTCCCAGAACAACCAATTTAATTTTCATGTTCTGAAACCACATCTTCCGACGGACTTGTGTTCCTTGCTTTCTGAAATCTTGAGCCTGAAAATTAGGAAATCCTCAACCTTAGAAAGCACAAGTTAAAGAAAGAAACAAAAAACTGTCTAACCTAAGTCAACTTCACTTACCTGTGAACGCAATGTCTCTGTCTTATCTGCAAGAATAGTTAGATTTTCTCCTCTATCAATGGCCTGAAAACACATAATGAAAACGAAGATGACAAAGTATAATACTATCTTGTCTAAAATCAACACATCTGGCTAGAATACAACTTCAAATAAGGCGACAACTGTTTAAGCTATGGTAACAAATACAAGTAGAACAATGCAAGGAAATTTTTTAATGATTATATAGAACTTAATAGGTTATAATTTAGTCAAATTTTGAATAGTGGAGTGAAAGTTATTGTCCAGAAACAGCAGCAAATGACTGATTAAGAAGAAATAGTTCTATAATTATAGATTCACAGGAATACACATTAAACTGTCATTGCAAGTGACCAACAATAGGGTGAAAAAAGCAGGTATTGAAGCATACTGCTTGTTCAAATATTTCACATTTTTATACAAATTTTCAATTCTTGAATTTTTCTGGACACTACCCAAAAGTTGCAATAAAGCAGTCTGCAGACAAACATAAAAATCCTCACAGAATCAAATCCCTCCACCCCAAGCTCTCATACTTTTTTTTTTTTTTTTGCTGAAAAGCAAGGTATCTCCATAACTGAAAGCCAAGAGACAAATCCTTCGAGAAAGTAACTAGTCAAAAAGCAACTTCTCCCCCCTTACAAGTGTTGTTCTATTCACATAGCTAGAAATCGAACCTAGGTCATATACTTAAAAGGCTCAAGCTACTTGCACTTGTGCCACATTGTGGGTTAAAACGACTTTCATATTTTATTTCAAGAGAGAAGAACATAAAAACGCCAACGGATTATACGTTATGCGAGGATCATAGTGACGAATGCACTAGGAAATGATTGAATAATAGGAAAAAAAATCCAATCCTTACTCCTAAACAGCACAGTACCTTGTCTATATTTTCTAACATGATACTCTTAACTTCTGAAACTTGAGCCTTCACTTTTAATAGCTTTACAATCTCTTCAGCGTGATCAATGATATACTTCATGTGTTGTTTCATAACTGGCCTGCAAATGTGCACCCATATCATTTAACTTTCCATACAATATGTCTATTCAAGCATTAAGATAACCCAAACACCATCGAAGATTTGGAACAAAATGAGTATACCCAAACTCCTTGTTCAGACTCTTGGCAATAGCTGTATCTGCTTTTCCACCGCCATATCTTTTCTTAAAGTCAGCTTTGACACGTTCAAGGAAAGCAATAGAGATCTGCTTGCTAACAGATTCCTTGGCAACAACACAGTAAGCTGCAATTTACAGAAAGACCATATGTATAGCATTAAAATTAAAATACTCATTGTACTGCAACTCAATGTTTTTAATCTCAGAAGTTGGCAAAAACCACTAGATTCCAAACACACATATCTGGAGGTTGCATTGTTTGTTGGCTATATAAACAAAAAATTAGGCATTATTGGAATTAAAACTTGCAAAGTCTTCAGTTGCGCAAAGACCTTCATTAACTTTGCATTTCTATTGCAGCCTAGGACCAACTCAAGAAACACTACACAACTTCACATTCACAAGATTAGGCCTTGTTTGAAGACTATATGTTGCATTGCATCACTACCTCTAAAGGATAGTGAAAATGATCGGTTATCCCATCAAAGATGAAATTGAAATCGGGTCTTCCTATATTTAATGAATGTACAATTATTGCTTTTAAATGAATGTCACCACAAGGCAAAATCAAACACACATGGCAGACATCAACATGTCATTGGTCCAAGTGGTAACATCGGATCCCTTAAGCATGATCTTGAATTCGAGTCTTATGAATGAAAAAATCTTGGTCGAAAGAAAATTAATTCAAAAGGCAAATGAAACCCAAAAGATGAAACACCAAAGTCACACATCCATTTCAAGACTAGATCCAGCACCTAAAAAAGTATCAATACAAATTCCACATTCATCTTGGGTTCACAGAAAACATGTCATTCATAGAAACACAGGGGGCATTACCATAACCATCTTCAACTAGGAAATTGAAGGTGTGATGGTCACAGTTGTAGGTGAACTTGTTGTTGGAAGAGGGAAGCTTCTGGAGACACTGAGCTGCAATGGCAGGGAAGTTTCCAGTGAACTCCGTGTACTCAGCTAACACCACCGTCCCACGAGCCACGAAACTATATATAAACGATTCCTGACTCATTGCTCCGCAACCGAGTCCACTCGGAGAACTCAGTGAAACACCACACACTGCGTGCGTGCTTGGTCTGCTTCTTCCACTCTGCATCCTACCGTTAGCAATTTCTAGGCCCCGTTTTGTTGGTTCTTTTTTGTTTTTTTACTTTGTCATCAAGAAAGAATTTCCCTTTTTTCCTCGCAAATTAAGGAATCACCAAGCTTCTTTACAAATAAAATAAATGTAATAACTATGTTTTACTCATTGATTAATTCAAATTATGAATCAAAGCCGTGAATTTTGTTACGTGAGTATCACTGTTGATAAATGTATATAAATTTACAAAGTAACATTATTCAATTCATAATCAACGAAAATGAAACCAACCCTTTGCGTTTGTCCATTTTATCACGTTGAGCTGTAATAATCGATTTGTCTATGTCACGACTTGGGAGTATTGAGTGGTTGAGAGAGTATGAAAGTGAGTCTCGAGATCAGTTACACAAGTATTTATTTTCTTTCGGCGGTGTTTTAGTTTAATATTAATTGTGTTATAATAGTTGTAGTTTTAGGGTTAATAAATAAACGAATTTAATTTAAGTAAGCAGATTATTAAAATGTTATGAATTGTATAATTAAAGTGAAAGTAGGCGGGAAGTGCGGCCGAGTAATAGTTGTTCCTTTCTGAAGCGCACAAACTTCCCTAATTATTACTTGTATGCATGCTTCAAGACATTATATTATTACTAATATTTTTTTCTTTGCTTTCCTTTTAATTAAAGTAAAAGTAGTTCTCAGGACAGATATGTATCACACTTTTGTCATCACTCGTCAATTTTTTTTTTTTTTTTCTCTCTTTAAGCCTATGTTCCCTGAGATTTCATTTTTAAAAATACTGGATTTATTTTTAACTTTTTTAATTAACATTTTTAAAACAAATTAAACTATATAAACAATAATATTTTTAAAATTATATATATAGATATAGATATATAAAAGAACATATCTAATTCCACATGTTTGGAAAAATTGCTCTCACAAACTGGTATACTTTTTTAACTTTTTTTAATATCATACATATATAATTACAAATTATTTCTAAAATTTGAAATATAATAAAAAAATTAATATATAATAAGTATTATCTGCACAAATTTATATATATATATATATATATATATATATATATATATATATATATATATATATATATATATATATATATATATATATATTTATTCTTGTCTCCATCGTTAAGAAATGAAAGGCTATTAAAACTTGTAATTTCAACTTTTATTTTTATAACATGTTTTACAAGACAGTTATAAAATATTCTCTTTATTAAGAGTGAAGTGTTGACCATACATTGCCTAATAAAATATAATAAAAATTACTTAAGTATAATTTTAATCTCTCTACTAAATTTTTTGTTTTAGTTTGATTCATTAAGTCTAAAAAGTTTCATTTTAGTCTTTTAAATTATCTTTGTTAAATCAAGTTGATTTTTTTTTGAGTTTAATCTACTTATTTAGTCAATTTAGGTGTCAATTTAGGTGATGTGCGGTAAACTATAAAAAATATCATGTTATATGAATGTTTGTCATGTCAATCAAAATTAATACTTTATTCAATCTCATATATAAAAAAATTGATTTACATTAATTAAAAATTTTAGTTTAATATCATTTAGTTGTATTAATCTCATTTTATAATAAACATTTTTTCTAAATCAACCTTCATTAAAATTTGATATCAAGAATAAAATAGGGCCATTGAAAACAAAGTCTCTACTAAATGAATAACATTTTAAACATAGTTTTATTAAATAAGGTAAAATTAGTTGAAATTTACTTATATTTAATACAAATATTTATAACTTTTTTTCTTATATTCGAGACTGAAGAAAGTACAACTACTGCAAAAAATTAAAATTGATAGAATAACTATTTTGATTTAACATGTACAGTTTAAGGAATCAAATAAGGACCAAGTTAAAACAAAAGTTAAAACAAAAAATTCATATGAGAAACTAAAATTATATTTTAGCATATATTCTTTTAAAATAACTAAATTTTGATTTTTTTAATCATTAAGTTATGTTTGAAATTATTAAAAATAAACTTTTTTGTCTTGTAATTTTTTTCTTGACTTTTTTTTTTAGGGTGTGCTTGGTGGCAATAAGAATTAATAAGATAAGGAAAAATAAGAGTAAGAAAGATTATAAATAATAATAAAATTTTATCTTACCTAGTAGTTTATGTGCAATAGATAATTTAGTAGATAGTATCATTGTAGAGAATAACAATAGTAGAAGTATTAATAGTGATTTCAATAATGATAATGTTTTGAGCAACAATGACAATGGTGACAGAGATGATAATAGATTGACAACATCAATAATGAAGGCAATGACAATAGTAGTAACAATAATGATGCTAAATATAAAATGTAACTATGATAAGGGTGGCAATTGCAATTCAAAATAGAAAGGGGAGGTGATGGTGAAAGAAAAATTAAAAACTTGTCTTTCTTGTCATGCTTCTTATCATGGTTTTAAAAACCATACTAGTCTGTTTGATCGATCAAGCTGAGAATTGGTTTGTCACTTGGTGCGGATAGCCCCTTGAACTTGACAACAAGAAAAATAAATAGAAAATTGATAAACTGATTTAAAACCATGAAAATCGGATAAAACTTGTGGTTCACTGGTTTTCAACTATTTAAAAAATTGATTTCATTTTCTCCAATGAACTCTAACACTTTTTAGTTGAAATGGTCCTCTGTTAAACTTACGAGAGCATTGCTTTCACTAGACATATCTTATGTCATTATTCGACACCGAGAAGGCTTCAGCTAAAGCTTCATTTGGGGATTGTACGAATCCAAGTGATTAACATGGCTAAGCTTGGAGAGGATTTTGGTGACTCCATCTAGGTCATGGCCAAGTTGAACAAGGACTAAGCTAAAAGAGTAATTAATCTATTAAGCATGGGACAAGACTAAAGGTCGGAGTGTTTAGATTTTTTTGGAAAAAGACTTTGATGAGAATGGTGTAGACTTGGCAGATGGAATTACCTATGTAAAGAAAAATAAGAAACAAATGTGTTGATTGATGATTCCAATTGTATGTCATTGTCGTAACCAATATCTAAAGACAACAAGTTTCAAGGCACATTAATACCACTAACACAATTATTGATATTGAAATTCACGTCAATATTAATATTGATATTTTTAAGACTAAAAAAATAGATCACTAATATCCTAGTACCAGTGATGTCTTCTATATAATTCTAATATTTATATTATACATTATTATTTTTTATTTAAAATTTATGTAGGAAAGGAACATTAATGTTATTTATTGATGTTATTACATTATTTTTATTTAAATAATTTAATATATTATAATTTTAAAATATTTTTTAATTATTAGTGATTTAACTCAATTCAACCATTAAACTTGAAATCAACACCTTTATCGGTTTAATGACCAGTCCAATTTAAAAAACATTGCTTCTTATTAACCTACCTTCTCCTTGAAATAATTTTAAATTAAAGAGTATGATATAATAAGAAAATAAAGTATGATTATCCTATCCTATAAACTCACCTAACAATATGTCGCAACCTAAATCACGACGAGGACGACAAAAACTATTTGGTTTGAAATTCGAGTCCCTTTTGGGAAAGAAACAAGAAATATGGAGTCACCACTAGCGCTTTTAAGGAAAGCACCAGAAAACCTTAGAAAAGATAAGGCTTAGTCTTTGGAGTTAGGATTCAGGCTCGGGAGTCCATTACGCGTAGGGAAGGTATTAGCACCCTACAACGTCTTAAGACGGTTACCTTAATTAGACGCGTGAAATGGGTTATGACTTATATAGTTTTTTTTTACCTTTCAGACGTAGACAGAAATGAACATACTTATAGAAAGGAGAAGTAAAGTATATTTTTGGGTTGTTTTATCAACTTGACAAGAGTCGCCTCTTGCTCCTACGTATCTCCTAATGCAATGGAGAAATCAAAGTTTACATAGTTATGGTTGAGGCTTATGAGCTAAATGGGAAGGCTGATACCGAATCTACCATGAGGAGATGCCGACTAAGTGTCGACGGAGAAGGATGTTGAATAAGAGTCGACAAGGATAAGGTGCCGATTCAGAGTCGACGAGGAAAGTTCGAGTCGACTATGTGTCAGGCGGTTGGGACACCTTAGTTTAATGCATGACCAACTTGAAGTCGGCCAGCCAAATGGGGTGTAGATTGAATCCTACACTCAGGTTAAGTGTATGACTAAGGATTGAATTCTAATAACACAACAGTATATCCGAGTTTAAAGTTTAAAGACTTTTACCTAGTATCCAGGTGTTTCTTCGTTGTTTTGATAAGGATGGATCTTACTCTTTTCCTCTCTTATCAACACTTCCATTTTCCCTCGATTTTTCGAAATCTCTGCACCACCAAGTCCTTCCTCACCTAGAAATTTTTCGACTCCCTTTCCTTCAGCAATAACCCTTTTATAGGCTAGCTTCCCCTCTTCGCAATCTTTTGAGGAAATCTTTCACCATTAATGCGGTGGCTCCCCGCGGGGCTTCATTAATGTGGTGGTGCCCTCTGCGGGATTTCCATTAATTAATACATCGACTTTTTATTTAATACAGTGGTGACCTCTCAAGCTCCTCCTTTGGTCACCGCAACGAAAAGCCACTTTCTACCCTCGATTTCTCACGAGGTGTCAGAGTAGGAGTGCCTTTTTTGAAAAGGTGGGGTATAGTAGGGAGCTGTCCATTGGCACCCCCAACTCAAGGTAGATTGGGGAAGCGTGAGGCAGCTGAGACACGCTTCCACTACTTGCCCCGTCGTCATTTCTCCCTTATTTCCTTTCTTTTTTTATTTTCTCTTTTTTCTTCTTTTTTGTTTTGGGATGCGGACAAAAACAAGTGTTTACACAATATATTAAAATAAGAGTAAATAATTTATCTTGTCATTCTTTTCTTAACTATTAAATGAATATTTACTTGTGAAATCTATTGTCCCATTTTGCATGAGAGTTTTTTTTTCTTTTTTATGATTGTTAGGTCATGAAAATGCATATTTCTAACACGAATTTCTCTAAAAGAGATCATTTCATCAATATTGTTTTAGTGCCTTTGTGAAAATGATGATTTTTAAGGTGGACTTAATATTTTTGGTGCATCAATAGAAATTGAAATAATAACCAATAATATAAGATATAATAACATGAATAAGTCATACTAGATTAGAGAAGGATAATATGAATAATATAAACATATGGAAGCTCTATAAAATGTTATTTAAGTCTTCTTAATAACATCATTCTTTTAATGTAAATTGTTATTATAGTCACAGTAAAAACAATTGTTTGGACTTTATAAACATGAATATGGAAATTGGAACCTTAACCTTAAAGAATCTTTTGACAACAGGACAATCTTATTAATGAAAAAATATTGAACAACACATACTTTTAAATGAAAGGATAAAATTTACAAATTTGAATTTAATTAGAATATACTAACAGTATAAAGTTGTTTATATTGTTATTTAATGATGTATTATTATATATATGATAAGTTTGTTAACTTTTATAATAACTATTTTAAAACTCATATTTAAGATAATTTCTAATTTTTGATAGTGAAAAAATATTTACATTAGAAATGCATGAAAATTAAATTCTTAAAATTTATTTGTTAAAAAAGTTTAATTATCATACATTATTAATGTAAAAAATATATACATTGTCAAGTAATAAAAAATCATACTTGAGAATTGAGAAAAATTTTAAGATAATTATTATAAAATATGTAAACAACT
This sequence comes from Mucuna pruriens, assembly GCA_025330945.1. Lineage (NCBI taxonomy): Eukaryota > Viridiplantae > Streptophyta > Magnoliopsida > Fabales > Fabaceae > Mucuna > Mucuna pruriens. The sequence continues at coordinate 2,943,428 of JAENHJ010000040.1, read as the reverse complement.
TTTGTGATATGTTTGATAGGGTTGGAGGGATGAGGAGAAATAGAAAGGAAGTGCTTTCATTTAGTAGGAAATGAAGGGAAAAAGAAGAAAAAAGATGAGTACAATGTATTTTTATTTTTTCAATAAGGGAGAATTTTAATTGTCACACCCAAAATAATGGATTATTTATCTTCACAATTGAATGTAAGTGATTCTACATAGTGAAGGAAATTGATTTTCACGTTTAACAATCGATTTTTTGTCAAAAATTGATTTTTGTTATTGATTTTTTTTTTTGTACTTCTCTCTTTCTATTTGTCTCAAACTTTATTTTAGTGGGAAAAAGAAGCTGAGACCCCTAAAATCAATAACCTCTATAAAATGTCACACTCTAGAAGAGTTAGCCAATAATCACAATGATAAATAATCTGGTAGAAAATCAAAGACTTTAAAGTCTATATTTATTGACAAATTATGCTTAGCTAAAACATTTGTCACCCAGTTTGCTTCATGGTAAATATGAGCAAAAGCAATGCTAGATCTCAAACGAGTTAGAGCTTAATCTCTTTAACCACGTTATAGCACAAATGAGTGTGCTTGCATCTATCTAAAATCAAAGCAATTGCAATTTTGCATCACTATCTATTGATATATTAGAGAATACTCTACCACACTCTAGTTGTAATTATTTATGTATCCTATAGTTCATCTTAGGTGATTGAGCATGAGCTAATATTCACTTCAAATCCCACCATAAAAGTTGAATCATGATTGCATAACACACCTCCATACAAGGCCTTTCCATTCGTAGCATACATTGTTGCATTAGTATTTACCTCGATGCAACTAATTAGTGAGGGAATCCATCGAATATTCAAGACATGATGAGGCCAGGAAACAATATTGTTGATCTTATCCAAGAGAGTACAAATGTGTCAAAAATACAATCAATCTCATTACATCCACACAACTCAAATGGTGCCTAAAATTGCTTTGTTCCTTATATGCCAAATGGAATCCAACGATATGGCAAAGATAATTGCCTACTCTTATGGGAGCTCAATATTTGTTCTATTATTGCAGCCAATCCACTCCAAAGCATTACCTGAGACAAATTGTGGAGGAAACCTCCCATGCAAATGTCTATATTAGATACCATTAACCCTATTACAATCTTGCATGAGGTGCAAGGTGGATTCTATTCTAGTTGAACACATGGAGTAGTTTGGGTTGTCAGTTAAATTGTCTTTTGTATCTTTACTCGTTGGTTAAAAGGAAATCACGTGTTACTTTCCAAATATGAGTCCTAATGCATTAAGAACTTGTAGTCACCAAATCAGATTAAAAATGCAATGATGAAGAGTATTAGTTCCTCACCACATTGTTCTCATGTTCAATCCTTTAGGCACATAAGGCATGCATACGATTTATAACCCCACTAGGCAACATGTTCTGAAACCATGTGTGATGTCCCACATATTATATATTCTATTGTAAAAAGCAAATGGCATACTAATCTCCATGCCAAATAAATTTCTCTAAGCTAACAAAATTAACTTTTCAAGGTTTATAACCCATTCATTAGTCCAAAATTTGGTTGAATTACCACTATTCACCCTACAAGCTAAATTCTCCTCAACCTTTGACCATGACATTTTTCAAACCTTGCTAAAGATTTGATCTAGCCTGTAGTAAATCAATTAAGGGAATTACATCAAAGCCATACTTATATGTAGACCTTGTTCTCACCTAAATGTCATTTCGATTATTAATCAATAACCAATCGTTCTTAATATTTAAGTCTTGATTAATTATTCACATTTCATGAAGACCTGGACCACCTTGACTCTTTGTCATGCATAAGGAGCTTAAAGAAGCCAATGAACCTTCCTCCTTTAATTAGAATCCCCCCCAAACAAACTCCCTACACTTCTTGTCAATGGAGTAGCATATTGACTTTGGAAGCAAAGTTGTTTTCATTACATAAGACAAGAGCGCTTTGAGAACAAATTTGGTCAGAGTAACTCTTCCCACAAAAGAGAGTTGCCTTGCCTTTTAAGCACTTCACCTCTAGTTGACCTTGACAAGTGTACTTATATGTCTATCGGTTATTTCATTTATGGAGAATTGGGACCTAAAGATATTTCCCCATATCATTCGTTCTCTAGAAACCCAAAGTTTGGCCAATCTTATCCTTAACCTCTAAAGGATTTCTAGAAAAGAAAATCTTGGTTTTATCATTGGTCATGCAAAAAAAGTTGAAGAACATTCCTAATAGGCTCTACTTGACTCGTGTCCGACTTAACAAACATGATAAGGTCATCATAAAGGCAAGGTGAGAAAGTTTTGCTCCTCCCCAAGAAAGTTGGATAAGGTGCCACAAATTATGTTACATTGCCACGTTAATCAATTAGAACAACCATTATATACAAAACAAGCAAATAGAGAGATAATGGATCCCTTTAACGAATACCTCTAGAAGGTTTAAATTCTTCTAGCATTTCATAATTCCATAGAATCCTCATTTTAGAAGAGAAAATACAATGAAAGATAAGGTCCAAAATTTTTGGGACATACCTATATCCTCTAAAGTGTCTCAAAAAAAAGGTCAACTCAATTTGCCATAAGTCTTCTCAAGGTCTATCTTGGTTGTCATCCATCTAACCCTTCTTTTCTTGTTTCACATTGAATGGAACACCTCATGAGTAATGATTATATTGTTCGAGCTATGATGATTTGGAACAAAGTTACTTGGATAATGGGACACAAGATTCTAAATCATCTCTCTAAGCTTACGAGCCAAAATTTCAACCATAATTTTATAAGCCACATTTCAAAGACTTGTGGGCCTAAAGTTCTTCATACCATGAACTATATCAATTTTGGGTATTAATAAGATAAGAGTATCATTAATACCCTTTACCTTAGTTGTATTCAAAAAAATATCCATTACTAGATTAGTTAAGGACTTACCCACCACTTCCCATTAATTCTAATAAAATATTGCTTGAAACCCATCTTGCCTAAAGCTTTAAAAGCCCTTATAGAAAAAAAAATTTGATTCCTCCAAGGTAACTATTTTTTGCTAGATCATTCTTGCTTTCACTAGATAAGGAAAGAAAAGGTCCTTGTAGACAATAAGTAACATAAACACCATCCTCATTGAATAACTCTTGTAGAAGCTTACACTAGGTTCTCAAGCTCATTCATATTAGAAACTTAAGTATCATGCTTTTTCTAAAAAGTCTCATAGGTATTTCCCTGCCTCCTAAATAAGGTCACCCCATGAAAATATTTAGTATTTACGTCCCCATATGCTAACCATTTGGATCTAGACTTCTAGAACCACATAAGCTATTTCTTGACCAGAGTTTCCTAATACTTCCTCCAAATGTGCTCTCATGTCTAATTCATATAAAGACTGTCATGATGTGCATACCTAGTTGCAATTTTATTAAGCCAACATAGTAGAATTTACTTTTTCTTCAAAATATCACCCAAAACCTTTCTATTCCACCACCTCAAAGAATTTTAGAGTTATATATATATACAATTATGCTAAACCCTAGATTGAGGCAAGTAATGTAGCATAAAGTTTAAGAATGCCTTATGCATAAGCCAAACAATTATGAATATGAAAGGTCTCTTATGCTTGTTCCCAACTCCTTGAGAATGAAATTTAATCCAAAAAAGGGTGCAATCTAATTTCAAACGGGCTAAATGATGGACAAAAGCTTCTTGAAAACAAAGAAGATTAATCAACATCATGTTTAGTCATTCTTTCATATTCCCATATTGTCAGGTGAAAGGAAATCATTAAAAACATACATCAATCAACTTACATTCCTGCATAAAATTATTAAAATAACAAACCTCTAAAGGAAGACAAACAAGTGTCGCTTCCCTACACAAAGAAGAGCCTTCATCCATTATTACCCTTTTAATGGTTTCTTCCCTAGTGACATTGCATACCTTAGTCTACGTTGCCAAAAGTGCATGTGTCATCCAATTGTCAATTAAAGATTATTTATCATTATTAAATTGATACACATGTGGGCCTTCACAACCACTAATCCCACATCATCTACCTCAATTAATAAAAGTAATTCATACCATGTTAGATTTTTTGTTTTGTGCACATAATTCGAACCATGCTCCCTTGTAGAATTACTCATCTCCCCAAATTAACAAACTAATTTTTTTATAACAAGCATCCATGGGCCAAAATTGTTCTCTTGATTTTGTTCTACTTGCAAATCAACCTTATTTATTCTTGAAATCAAGATCACAGCCTCTTTGGAGGGGGAAGCCACGTTAACCCTATTCTTTGATACTTTTGTAACTTGTTGGTTAATGTTGTTAATAACAATCTCACTTCCCACATCATGCTCAATTGGATCAACCTCGATAATTGCAAACTTCATACATACTTCTTTTTTATGACCATAATGTTCACATTTGAAACACATCGCATGCAAATCGAGATTCAGACAAATTCCTTGAACCATAATGTGGCATTAACTTCTTAGAGAAATCAATTTCAACATAGATCCTAACAAACTAGTATCTTGAGTGAATAAATGTTAATTTATCAACTTTTAACATTGTACCTAATTTGGAACCCCCTCACTATCAAGATTATTTATTGTATAATTCTAAGGGGTGTTTAGGGATACGAATCCAAGCTGCTACCTTGGTTACGTATTTAACATTTGATAAAAAAAAAATCTCCATATTTAAATGAGGAAATATTTGTTGTAATCATCCATGATAATTCAAATCGGACATGTCTATAATAATCTTCGACAAAAAAATGATTGTATAATAATTCCAAAACATATCAATGATTTGCAAAGTTCCACCTTAGCCCATCCTTATTCTCCAACCATATGAAACTAACTCTCTTACCTAAGACATGCATCACCAAAATATTATGCTATGGATTACTCCAAACATCTAGTTCCTCATCTGTTACCACTATCTCAAGGTACAGATTGAAAGGCTCCTCTGTCTCTTCATAAATTTGTTTACAGACATATCCTTCTTTGGGAGTCTTCCCCTTTGACTTGCTTATTCTCACTCATAACAATCATTACCTTTTCTTTGTAGGGACACAATTTTCCTCTATTTTTAGTAGTATTTTTATATCCATATCGTTTATTGAGCCTTTACATTTTCTCGTTTTAACTTTTTGGTACTCCTATTAATTAGTTCTTCTTCATTAGATGAATAGCGCAAAAAACAAACAACCTTAGCAAAGTTCATTGTGATAAATCTCTCATTTTTTATTACTCCATAAGAGTAATTTATTCAAATTTTTCTCAAACTAAACACTCGGAATTCGTGACATTTCTCATCTATTTCTCTTTATTATATTTTCATTCATCATATTTTTTTCTCTCCGGCTAATAAGAGCATTATAATATTAATGCATTTCAATTAAATTCTTAAAAAAAAAAATACAAGTCCAAATAAAAAACAGCAAAGAAAGTGAAAGCAAATGAAGTTGGTGGTATAAATAAGGACGGTTGAACCTTGCTGGCAAATTTCGATATCCCGCCCAATCGGAGCTCCTTATCCGTGTTTTATTCAAAATTTGAGCTCGTTTGTTGTCTGTTGGCAACTTTCATTCGTTTATAACGTTGGTGTTTCTAGAGTCGTGTACTACCCCAAATACTCACCTAACAACGCTCCGATTCAAACCCTAGAACAAAACCCCTTTCTCCAAATCTCCGATCCCATCCTCAATGGCCGCCCCCGATTCCTCTCTTCCTCTCTCCACCGTATGTCACCGTTTCATCGTTTTTCAAATTCTACGCTTTACCATAATCCGCACTAATCATCCCTCACTTTCCTTTTGCTTTTCAGAAGAAGGAGAACATCACTCCCGTTTCCTCTAAAATCGCGGTACGTGTTTTTTATTTTATTTTTTATTATGTGTTTTTTTCGTAAATGGAGGTTCCCGCACCTAAACCTTCTTGGCATTGTTCTTAGGAGCTTAATGAATCGAGATCGGAGCTTCTCAACAGAATTCAGAGTTTGAAACAGGTGTGACTTTTTTTTTCTTTTTTTGTTAGTTATGATGATTTTAGCTCACTAATTATATCTTCCTTTGTGCGTGTTTTAATTTAGCTCACCAATGCTGATTTTTTTAATATGTTTCTTTGGATCTATTTCTAGGATTTGCAAGGTTGGAGGTCTAAGTTAGACACACAAGTCAAGGTCTATCGCGATGTAAGTGATGATGATTGATTTATGTATGCGAGGCACTGCATTTTGCTTTTGAGTTTTGTCCGAAATAGATTTTTATCCTTCATATCACTTGTTTTTCTTTTTACTCTAATGTTTTCACTGTTATCTGTTTCGTTTGTCATGTCTTGTACTCTGATCAAATAAAGTGCCATTTAGGGTGCACATAAAATAGTCTATGATATGCAAAATAATAAAATTGTAAGATGAATTTTGTGCTTTTAAGGGAAATTATTTGGAGAGTGTGTTTGCCATTGTGTGTATGGAATCATGTATTGATGCGTGTTTATGTGTTTGTTCTGGCTCTGTCTTGTAAATTTGTTTTGTGTGTAACCCCGTGCTGACCTGGGAACTGGCAACTGTAATGTACCAACTGGTTTGTTTCCATATTCACATAACAATAACATTTCCTGTGCTTTTGTTACTATAATTAACTCGATTAGGCATTTCTTGTGCCAAATCTACTGTATCAAAAAGGAAATATTTTGGGATGTAATTTGAAAGTTGAAACCTTTACCTTCATTATCCTTTTCATCATATTGAACAAGGTTGTATTTGATTTTGTCAATGTTATAACTGCTAAGCTCTCTTGGGAAAGGCTGTTTTTCCTAATTGGAAGACAAAATCAACTATGGTGAACCAATGCTTTTTAGAAGTGTAACTGTAAGGGGTTCTGTAGTTGGTACGTTCACCCTTGAGTGTCACTGGAAAGAGGTGTTATAGTTCAGATAATCTATATTACATTTTACATTTCTGCTTTATAATATGGCTAGAAGATACCTGCAATTTTGCTCTGTCATCTGCAAAACTGTTCGTTCTCTATATAAAATACATTGGATTTGTTTTTCACAGGGTTTTAAATAGCACCACAATAGCGGTGGAGTGACCCCAGCCCACTATAGGGGCTGCCATAGCTGAGCGGTTTAGTGTAGTGGCCGTAGCAAGTTAGTGGTTCTATATGCTGATTCCAAAAAATCCGTTTGAATAAAGACATTAGGGTTTCTGGGGGGATATTTTTGGGATTTCAATTTAAAAAATGAAATCTACAGCTGTTATAGTAGTGAAAATGATAAAGAAGAAGACTTGGATATAGAAAATGATGATTGATAATTGATGATTCCTATCTAGGAAATTTGTATTTAATTTCAGTTGGTATTTACTTATATGTTTTGTTTAAGCTACTTATGACTTATTGTTAATTATGAATGTCATTAATTTTGAATAATTTTTATCATTTTTGAGAATTTATATGTATATAGCATAGCATACATTATATACTATATAAAAATTTCAAAATAGCAGCTGTCCTGCTATTGCATTTTTTGGGCCAGCCGTGATGCACCCCTATATGGGATTTAAAGCATTGGTTTTTTCCAATCATTTTCCTTATTTCATTGCAAGCTCACATGTCACGTTATGTAATATGTAGCTCTCTTGATCTTCCTTTTTCTATTTCATTCTTTTATAGTAATCAAAGTCAAAGCACTCAATAGTGGCCTTGAGCTGCTGTGGGATTCAAATAGCAATGCTACCATGATATGGGCTTCAAAAACCCATTTTTACTCTTAGAACATCATTGTTTGGGTTTTTGTGTAAAATATTACACAAAAAGTTGCCCTTGTTTTGACCTCTATTCTTTCACACTTCATAGGACTATTTTTTATCCTATGTTCTGTTCTTCCTTCTTCCTTAGACCTAGTTCATATAATGCTAATTTTTTATGTTCTTTTTCTATTCATTTCATCATCATCTTTCATTTTGACTCCATTATTAAGTCCTTATTGCTTGTAGATTGATGGCGATTGTGTGTATAAACTGAGGCTTATTATTTATCCTTAATTTTTTTTTGTATTTTGAGTATTTATGTGGTATAAATTATTTAGTTTGTATTATAATATTTAAAATAGCATCATCCTGCTACAGGATTTGCAGAGTTAGCTGCTATGCGCTGCTGCTATCTGAGATTGATAACTATATTTCCTCCTACTGTAAGTGCTTTTTCTAACTCTGGAGTATTGGATGCAGGACAAGTGTGCAAAAATGATGTCAACCCTGACATCACGAGCTTGTTTTTCTTGCACCCACTGTCCTGAAATAATAAAAAGCACTTACAAGTTACAAAAAGAGGAAGTATGGATTTCTCATTTCTTTGTAGAAGTATGATGATAAAGGTTTGTACATAAGTACAATACATATCTCATGTCATATCCCCATATCTGTGTATCAGATCATGCAACCGTGAAGATGGGCACATCGTGTATCTTGTGTCCTGTCCTTAATAATCACAGAGAGAAGTAATGTGTGGCAATTGTTTGGTAGGAGGATCGGATAAGGCAGAATATGATACAAAGTTAATAAACCCCAGTACTATTCAGTATTCACTGCTGTTTAAATAATTTGTGGCACAAATAGATATTTACTTGGTCAAAAGTTGCTATCCTAAACTGAAACCCAAAGTGATGGTGGTAGTAGTGGCCTAGTGGGCAAGGGTAAAGTGACAATAATGTTTATATCCAGCCACTCTTATAGGTTAGATAGGGACATCGGGTTATACAAGATACAGGATAACAAGTATTCTGTAGAATGTTTGCAGTTTGCAGTTTGCACTGAACATTTGCTTGAGGCCAGATAGGATATCTTATCCTATTGAATTCAATTTTATACAGCACCAAACACGGACTTGAGATATAACATATATTCAGGCAAGGAAATTTGTTAGTATCAAGTTTTGCTTAGCAAGTGAATTTTTGCTAGTAATTGGTTCTGGAAATCTCTCTTTGTTGGTTTTGTAAAACTGAGGGAAAATGTGGTTCTATTTACATATTGTCTTTCTCTGATTTATTGATGCTCATGTTTAATGAACAGTTCTTTAAGTGTGTAAATATATTTTTGGTACATGGCCCTTATTTTTAGTTTGGTCCTTAATTCCTTATACAAAAAGGTTCACTTAAATGTTTATCTGTACAATTATTTTCAATTTGGTCCTTATCTATTACGTTATAAATCTGTCTGTTAGAGAAGAGTTATAAAATGAAAATACCAAATTGCAAATGAATGACATGTATAAACACTAAAGATATTATATTTTCAGTCCTTTGTACATAGAAGTCATTTTCAATCTGGTCTTTATACTTCATAATAGTTTCATGCCAATTCCAGTGTTATAGTTGACAGACAGCTGGAATGCCAATTCCATGATTTTTTCTTTCATATTGGGACCAAATTAAATGAGGGTACTGTATATACTATAAAAGGGACCTAAAATATATTTGTCCCTTCTTTTAAGTATAGCTAGTTGGACAAAAACCCATTTATTGAATTTTAACCTGCAGAGTTGAACAACCAACAAGAAATCTTTGACATTTTATTATGCTGATAGACGTGCATATATACGCCATAGATTTGCTCTTATTATCGTAAATGAAAGTATTTTTCATGGTCAATGGCTTATATTTATTCATAATTTGCGTGGTTAGATAGGGTCCATATGCCATTCATTATGTGGTCATAACTAAAGAATTAATAGACAAGTAATAGGTTTGCTCCTCTTGTGTCTTTCTTGTTTTTCTGGTTGTACTGGGTTGAACTCTCTTTCTATAACTGGTTTGGATGTTACTTCGTCTCTGCTCTAACTTCGTGCATTTTGCAACTTTTGATGCGTTTTATTTGGTTCATACAGGAGCTGTCAGAACTTAAGAAAACACTTAATGTTGAAGTGGATCAACTTCGAGCAGTAAGTGTAGTTCTAGATTGTTGCTCTCTGTCAAATTAATTTTGCTGTCTGAAATTTGTTTATAAAATCAAAACTAGGAATTTCAAGATCTGAGGACTACCCTTCAGCAGCAACAAGAGGATGTTACTGCTAGCTTAAGAAACTTGGGGGTAAGTCTTCGGGAGAATCATTTGACTCCATAACTTCTGGGTGTTTTTTCAAAAAATTCTTCCAATTTACCAACATCAATGAATGCATTGCAGCTTCAGGATGTCTCAGATATCAAGCATGTTCCCTCACAGGAGACAAAGATCGAAGAAATTGTCAAGGAAGAACAGAAGGAGGTGGTACCTGAAGAAGATAACAGCAGCAAAGTAGCTGAAAATTAGATAGCCTTTTGGAGTATTTGCTACTCGCAGTGTACATGTACGTACACCCTAGAGAAGCTGAATGACTCTGTATTATTGGTAGTTATTATGTGTTTGTTTACTACTGTTACAGGACTTAAATCAGTGGTAAATTTTCCATTACCCTTCCTTGTGTCCAATCGATATTTACTTATACAAATTGTGGTATGCTTTCATTTACTTCTCTATAAATTTTTCTATAAATATTTATATATTTTAATTTTTGGATAAGTTAAATAAAAAGAGCTTCCATAAATATTAAGTGTATGAGTTCAATGTTTTATTTTATCTTTTATAAATATTTAGAAGTTTTTGCTTAAAACACATGTATAAGTTTAATGTTTCATTTTATCTTATAAATGTTTATCGAGAAGCTCTTACTTGAAAGACACATTATTTGTTATTTTATCTTATAAATATTTGTTGAGAAGCTCTTACTTAAAAGACACATTATTTGCTTGGGCGAAGCTCTACCTTGTTGAGGATTACAATTATGAATTACATATAAAAAATAAATTTAAAATGATTTGCTAGATTGACCTTTAACTAAAAGTTTTCCTTTCGGGTTTTCGTGTATTCGAATCTGACTCAGTTATTTTAATTTTGTTGGGGTCTCGTTTATTCTGAAACTTGAAGTTAGTGATGTTTCGTGACGTTAAATTAAGTTGAACACCACTCTTTCTTTGTGCCTGATTATCCTTGCTAAGATCACATTTCTTCTCAAGATAAACATTTAATTTGGATTTGATGTACAACCAACCCTGGCCTCAGTTGCTTCTACGAGGGAGATCATCTGTATCTTTTTCTTATTCAAATTGTATTAGATTATTATAAATATTTTTTTAAGTATTTAATATTATTATATATTTAAGATTCAAATTTAATATTACTAAATTCTCATTAAGTTAATCTACACGTTGGTGATCACCATATATCATTTATTTAATTTATGTTGGTGACGCTTCTGGTAATTCATTTCGTCACAGGTCTTTCAGGCGAAGAAAGAAATAATGTGAGTTATTTTAATATTCAATAAATTTTGTAATGAATTTTCTCTCGCCAGTGAGAGGACTAACTGAACTTCATTTCTCAATTGAAACTGTGGTTCTTTACTGTAATGATCGACAAGTGTTTTTTTTTTAATTAAAATTGATATTTTACTTTTTTAATTACACTTAAAAGGTTAAAGTTAACACGAATTATTAACATCAAACTCTGGTTTTAATTAAAGAAATAATGTTAAACACACCTACAATACTGTACTTAATCTTGTGATATAATGTTTTAGAGTGTTATCGTGTTGAAAATTTAGCAGTAGAAGAGGGATGATTTTAATTACCGGAGTCGTCATTTCCAGGAGAGTATTATTTAATTAGTAATTTAGATACTTGTTATCATCAGGACTTTAATAAAAATAAATAAAAAATGTGCTGGAAGGTGTAAAGTCATGATGGGCGATTTATTTAGTTTACCTACCATGTTACCATTATAAGGTCTTAACAAGCTTACCTCATGCTTTGGAAAAGTGCAGTTTTGGATGGGAAATGAAGCATAGCTTTTGTCTCGTCCTTGTCCATTCTCCAATTTTCACCCTCGGTAAAAATTCTGCTGCAATTGTATTACCTGCCCTTTGCAGGAATGGTCCATTGGTGGATTGTTCGTGGTAAAAATATTTATTACTTAAAACTTTTACGATGAAATTAAGAATGTCATTTTTAACGCCTTATTTTTTAAACAAAAATTAAATTTAACACATAATATAAAAATTAATGTATTAATATTTATTCAAAACATAAAGTCTCTTTGATTAAAAGAACATGTTAAAAGACGTAATAAAACTATTATTGTAGTGAGGTGTGTTACAAACATACTTTTAATATATTATTTTTAACATATTTTTTTATTAGTTAAAATTTATTAAAAAGTTGTTTTTTTTTAGAAAAATGTATTAAATAAGAAGTGTATTCAAAAGAATTTATTTTTAATATTTATCTTACTATATTTTTATTCAATAATTTAAGCTCTTCAGATGAATATTTTTGAAGAATATGTACAATCCTGCAATCACAACCTGAACAGGGAAAAAGAAAATTATCGTCACAATATTTTTTAAAACTATCACAAATATCTCTGTTTTGATATACATTGAGAGTTTTTTTGTTTTCAAATGGCCAATCAATAATATGAGCTAGACAGTGTCAACTCTTACCTGAATCATGTTGAAATGTTAAATGCATAACTTGAGGGTTGGGTTTGAATGTCATTCTCAGGTGAAAATACATGACATGCTGATTTTTCTCGTGGGAAGCTTTTGATGTGGCATGTAGACACTGGAGATGAAAGAACACTGTAACTAATGTTCGAGGGGTTATGTTAAATTTGGTCATCTAGCAGTGGCTAGAATAGATGGAGTTTAAGATTGGACATTTTCTACCCTACATTTTGCTGCAGTCACTTCCTTCATGGATTACTTCAGAACAGACTAGTCTTTTCTTTTCTTGGGGGTGAAATGAAGTGATTCTTGTTCAAACTAGAAGCAACGAAGGGCCCCTTCTTCTTCTCCTTAAATTAATTGTTAAATAGATTCTTCCCTTCCTCTTTATCCCAAGTTGTGGCTCTTCTTCCTAGTCCCACATTATTTATTGGTTCTCTATTGCCTCATAAAATAGAGGACCCCCCTCCATACACACGAAATGTCAAACTATATAAAATAGTTTACTGACACAAAAAAAAATATGGGTATGGTTTCTTTATATATGATTTTTTTCTTTATAAAAAAACAGAAGAAAAAGGGTTAGCAACTAGGTTGGGGGAGGGGTGGTAAAAAATGAATAAAGACCCATGGATGCTTTTTTTTTAAAACACTTAAAAGAAATAAAAAAGAAATAGGAGATAAATGCTTAATATAATTAATATTATAAGGTCACAAATAAGAGAGATAAAAAAAATATATCAATTAGGTATTTGCACAGTTTAAATATTTAGAAACCAGTACTCCTAAAAAAATACTCCCAAGATATGAAATTTTGTTCCATGTGTTGCTTAGTGCAAGGAAACTGATACATAAGTTCTGAATGCATGTTTAGTGTGTGTTTGGTTTTGCATTTGAATTCCTTGGGCGTGAGTTTAAAGCTTGTCAAAATTGATTTTATCTTTGATAATTATGTTTAACAATTCTAATTGTAAATCAAGAAAATAAATGCGAGTCTCATTGAAACTTTTTTTGAGTAACTTTTGGATTCAAAACAACATTTTATTTAAAAATTAATTTCTAATATTGATTATCCAAATAAAAATGACATTATTTTAAACTCATGTTTAATTAAAATTAATTTTATAAAATCACCAAATACACGTCTAAACACGTACTTGTTATTGTAGAAGATAACCTAATCCCAACCCAGCTACTTAGGTCAATAGCTAAGAACAGCCTAAACTGTAAATTTTGAAATCTTAAAAAATGGTACTATTTTCGGTGATAAAAATGTCAATTAGTGCAGTTAACAAAGTTACAATAAAGAATCTTATCTATAAGAATAACAAACAACTTGCTACCAAAAACAACAAACTAATATCTCACAAACGAAACAAAAGCCTAGTACTGGTACATCTATAAGAGACAAGAAAACAATGCGAGCATAGAAAAAGGAAACAGTGAATATAATAATTATCACAGTACACGAGTGCCTATAAAAATAAAGTAAGGGTTACTATTTTTCCTAGTATCCTACTTTTCTTTTAAAATTGACCACTAGCACAACCGATGAGAGATTAAATAAAAATGCAAGAAGGTAGAATCATGCTCTATTGCAAAATAATGCAGTAGCAGCAGTGTGTCCTTATGTCATTGTCACATTATACTTTGAGAGCCATCCTGCACACTTTGCTCCCCAAGAGAGTGCACACCCCCAAGTACATTCTTGGCATTTTCCCTTCTTTTTTTTTATGCCCCCACACTCACTCCTTCTTTCCCTCATTTCAAGTCTCCAATCCCTTCAATTCAAGCACTCCCACTTCCCTCTTCCCTCTCTCAATGGATCCAAAACCTCCTCAACTTGTTGCTTCACAACCTTTGAACTATCAGGTACTACTACCTTACCTCAATTGTAATACATTTTCTGGTCATTCAATTTTACCTCTTCAAACTTCAATCCACCAAAACTAATTATTTAATTCTCTTTTGTTTTTCCAGACATGGTTCTTGAAAGTTTCCATCCACTGTGAAGGTTGCAGAAGGAAAGTAAAGAAAGTTCTCAAGAGCATTGACGGTACTATACCACTACCACAAAGCTTGAACAGAAAATTTTCCCTTCTTTGTGTAGTACTATACAAATTTATGCTAGAAAAATAGAACGGAAAACTGGCTTCAAGTTTCACTATTTCAACTCTTTTCCGTACGCTTTTTTTTTTATTCTATGGACATTTCTTTCTTCATTTTCCGTGCACGAGTAAATTACACTGTTATTATTCCCACATAACATTCTGAACCAGGAAACAGTGTTTTGGATAACATAAAAATGTTAAGATCCCACATTGAATATTAATAGAAGTTATAGAAGCCAACTAGTGTATATAAACGAGGATAATTTTTGCTTTATTAGTTAATTTTTGTGATTGAAATAGTTTCAAACACAAATTTGAAGAGAGAGCTTTGCACTTTGCAGGCGTTTTCACTGCAACAATAGACCCGCAGCAGCAAAAAGTAACAGTCACCGGAAGTGTTGGTGTTGAGACCCTTCTCAGGAAGCTGGTCAGAGCCGGAAAACACGCCGAGATTTGGCCGGAGAATCTCGACGGCGACGGAAAAATCTCCGGCAAAGGGCAGAAGAAGAAGAATGAAGTAAGAGAACCACAGAGCTTGGAAAACAAAGTAACAACTGAAAACGTGACTTCCAAGTGTAACAGTGAGAAAAAGAGCACCAACTCAAAACCCGGCAACAACTCGCCGGAAAAGTCCCCTTCCGGCGAGCAAGTTCCGGAGGGTGGTCAGGGCGAAGGTTCTGGAAAGAAGAAAAAAAACAAGGCCCAGAGAAGTGGCAATGGGAGTAGATGTTTGAGTTTTGAGGATCTTGTGGGCCAGGAAATGGGCCGAGTGAATACGAGCCCGACACGTCAGCATTCGTTGTCGTACCCAGAAAGTGGTTACGGTTATGGTTACCCACCTATGATTTATGTTGCAACCTACAACAACAGATTATATCCCATGGCAAGAATTGGGGGTCCTTCTTACTATGTTCCATCTTCGCCCTATATGTGTGCAGGTTTAGACCAAGACGGTTATCACTTTCAATCAGCACCTTTCGTTTTCTTTGAGATTTTCAGTGATGAAAACGCTAATGGGTGTTCCGTCATGTGAAGACTTTGAAAGTTGAAAGTGAAGAGAATGGTGCATTATGGTTATTATTATTATTATGGCGTAGATAATTTGGCATTGATATTTTTGTAACCGAGGGAATGTAGGGTCTGGTTTTGCACTGCATGCATATCACAAAAGTTGAAATATTGATATGGATAAAAATACATTCTCTAGTATTCTTTTTCAAAACACATTTTCTTATTTGTTGAAACTAACCTGGATTTCATTAATTTTAAAATTGAATTCACTGAACAAAAAATAAAGTCGTGTTTATAATATACTTATTTTAATATTTTCTCATTTTTCAATACACTTAAACATGACAGAAAGAAATTGTTGAATTAACACTGAACATAATTTTAATGTAAAAAAGCTAAAAACATGTTTTTATAGTGTGTTTGAAAGCAAGTTGAAGTTTGAAGTCTGTATATTCTTCTTAAGTAAATAGAAGTAGTTGTGGTTTTGTAAACCTTCAACATGAAAAATTATGATTACATGTTTTTAATAAGAGACCAAACATATAGTTAATCAGATTTACATGAATTTTACTTAAGGTGTTAGAAAGAATGTTAAAGAATATATTTGTTGGTATTTTTTATGTTTGGTTTGAGCTTTGTTTACAGATGAAATTGTTAATCATAATAGGGGACCTTTGATAGTCATATGTGTTAGTATTGAGGTTTGGAGAAGGAAATTCTATGATGGTAACAAGAAAAGGTGCATATCATCATCATTGTTAAGGGGTCATATTCCCTTCAAAGTTTGACTGCATTGTGGAGGGACAAGGATCTCGTGTCAAAATCTTTCTATGCTCATTTGCAAAAGGATAAAGTTCATGATAATCCAGAAAAAAATAATTGTCATGTGCAAAGCGCATTTTTTGAGGAACCTTGTTTCACCAAAGGTTAAGCAGTGGAAAGAAGCAATATATGGATTATAAATGGGATAAATTATAGGTTGACATTTTCTCTACATGATTTAAGAAGTAGTGCATTTTGAATAGACCACATAGAAAGAAAAAATATGATTAAAAAAAAAAGATAGAAAGGAAAAACCAAAAGGAATCTAATGTCTGGGTAAATTTTGGAAACTGGTTCCAAGTTGTGCAACTTGGAAGAATCTTTGTATCCCACTTTCTGAGTAAGGAATCACATCAATTATCTTCAAAAACGTGAAAGCTTTGCTTCCAATTTAACGCGAAAAATCACGACTCCCCTGCCGAACCAAACACGCTATGGCGACTATCAAAAGCTACGTTACTAAAAATCGGAAATCTGCATGGAGACTACCAAAAGCAACGTTACTGAACAAATTCTTCCTTGGGAATTAGGACTGAGTCATTTTGAACGATGAAAATCTCATGTGGAGATCAAAGTAAGACCACAAAAGGTTACGTAGTTTGATTTTAGAATACAGTTTTGGAATGTGTATAAGAAAAGATAAAATAAAAAATTTAAAATTAAAAAATAAAAAAAAGTTATGTATCAGCAAAGTAATCGAGTGTAAAACATTTAATTATAAACTATGAATTCAATAAATTTATGATTCAACGATAATATAAATTTATTTTATATTATATTATCATTAATTTTAATTAATTATATATATTATAATATGAGTTTAATGTTCCTGAAACAATATAAAATAATGTATATTTTTATTTAATTTATATTACTAAATAATGTAATTTTAAAATATTTATTAAAAAAATCAACTACTATTTGATATACAGTAAATTGTAATTAAAAGATGGTGTAAAAATACTTTTTATCTACTACACCTACTAGGACACTTCTTGGTGGCTAGGCCGTGATTTGTGCCAAGTTTGGTTGCAGGTTTAGGGGACATGTAAGTGTGGCTGGACTTTATTTTTGGAGCAAAAGTTGAAATTCAATTAAAACACTTTTTGGTCGGGTCTAAATTAACATGAGTACGAATTAATCTAATATTCGAAACTTAAAAATTAAACATATACCCAAAAAGTGTCCTCTTTCTTTTATAACCTCTTTTTTTATATATATAAATTAATAAAAAATAAAACAATAATAATTATTAACCGAAATAAAGCTGAATGGAATACACATAACGCAATAAAACATAATAGCGATGAAAATACGAAATCATTCCATTAATTTTTTTACTGCTACATTAATTATTTATTCACACTTTATTATAAAGAGAATTTTCCTCCAGTGCTACCAAATAGATACCTACAAAGAATAAAATAAAGTCCGTAAATATCCTAATTGACAATATTTATATAAAAAAAAATACCATGTATTAGAATGATTAATGAACCTACAAAAGTTAGTCTAATTACTACAAACTAGATTTATATCTCATAAAAATGTGCATTGAAGATGTGAGCTCCTTGTTTACAAGTACTTTTATAAGTTTATAGAACCTTGAGACATGCTCTAACCTTGATGAGTTTCTTAGTATGAGATTTATGCGAGAAGAATGACTAGGACGTGGTTTATTAAAGATATTTTCATTTGGAGAATAAGGTTGGGTTTGCGGTTTATTATTTGTGGCATTATTGTGTGGTTAGTGGTAGGGTTGAAGATTTGGTTCTTTACTGGTGGCAAGATGCACAATACCATCCCTAGATGTGAAAAGTTAATAATGGGGTAGAATAATGTTTTGATCACCGTTTTTATTTATGTTAGAAGAATGATTTGAGTAAGGAAAAACATTTTTAGAAAAAACAACATCCCTAAAAACAAATATCTCTCTGTTACTTATATTTAACAAGATAAAACCTTTTGTAACTACCTTGTAACCAAGAAAGACACATTTGGAAGCTCTAATGTAAAATTTAGTTCTACTAACTTTTGAAGTACTACCAAAGCATAAGGTAACCAAACACCTTAAGTTTAGAATAAACAAATAACACTTTATACAATTTTTCATGTGGAGATGAAACATTCAAAATGGGTGTCGGCAACATGTTTATTACATGTGCAACATGAAGAACAATATAAGACCAATACATCTTAGAAGGATTAGATTGATTCATTAAAGCTCGAGCAACATTCAATAAAAGGCCATGCTTTCCTCTTAACAATGCTATTTTACTGTGGTACGGGGACATAACTAGTTCTGGTGAACAATTCTATAGAAGCATAAAACTCAGTTATGATAAATTTGAATTCATTATTGTTTCAGAGTATTTTAACTTTCTTATCAAATTGAGTTTGAATAAGTGAAACTAATGTATCAGCTTTGCATTTCATAGGATTAATTCAGGTGTATCGACTGTGATGAACAATGATAGAAAGTAATATTTATGACCATGCACATAAAAGGTGGAATAAAGACCCCCAAATGTCAGTATGTATCAAATCAAAACATTCATTAGATTTAATTGTGCTAATAGGAAAAGGTGGCAATGTTGCTTTGCCAATTGGAAACATCACAAATGTATGATTTATTATTTTTCACAGAAGAAAAATTATATATATATATATATATATATATATATATATATATATATATATATATATATATATATATATATATATATATATATATATATATATGCATGGATGTGAAAAAAAAAACAGTTCAGTAAGACAAATACCATTAAAAAAACATCGAAAGTTAGAAATTCATGTACTTTTATGAAAGAATTTTATAACATTTCACACTTTTTAAGAGGGTGGGGCTACTTAAAGGTGTTAATTAGTTTAAATATAAAATTTAAATTAATTTTTAAGATTTTATATTGATTGTAAAAAGGCCCATCACATCTTTTGAAATAAAAAAGTTACCATAAAATAATTGAATTTTGATTAAAATTGTTGAGTAAGATAATATGAAGGATACAATTTTTATCAAATATAATTATTAAGTTTTATAACCAATCATAATAAGTATTTATTTATAAAAAAAAATGTATCTTTCCATTTTTATATGACCATATCATATTACGGAGAGCATCCAAATTCAAAATTTTTCATCATTTTCCATCAATAACTGCAAAAAGAATGTTAGGAAACCAAGAGAACTACGCATATTCTGCCTAGGAAAGTCCCGAAAGACAAAAAGTGAAGCACTTTTTTATTTTTTATGCATGCTTGAATTTAGATTCTTTTACATCCTTTTCATATACTTCGAGCATGCATGTTTCTCAATTCACATATAAAGTAAATAAACTCATAATAGAAGTATTTAAAGCAACAATCGTACTCTTTATTTAAATCTTTCGATTTCTATTTTAATATAGTTTGTTTATAACTTCAATTAAAATATAAAGCATTTTATCTATAATTTTCAAAATAAAAGCTAAATTTCATTGATATTATATACAAGGAAAACATTTCTATAACTCATGTTCCGACAAATAGAAATACTACTGCAAAATTTTGAAATACCAAAGGAACCAATGATTCTAAGTTCTAAAGGTCTTATGTACATTTGGAATATCAAAACTTCCTAAGAAATACCACTTGACAAAGCAAAAAGCTTCAGATGCAAACTGATGCTTTTGAAGTCCGTTGATTCATCCCAAGCATGATCACAATTACAGTCACATCATCATGGTACTTCCTCCTCATCCCATCTGGAACATTCATCAACTCTTCCATGCTGAAACCTGCAAGAGAATCACTTATGTAGCTAATCATAAAAACAACATAGATTTTAAATCCATGCAAATAAAATTAACTTAGCACGAGATCTTGAAAAATGACCTGCAGAATCAGCTGCTCTTGCAACTAATTGCTCAATAAGAAATTTTGCTGGATCACCAAAAGGATTGCTCAAGATATAAAACTCTACAAACTTTACTGCTTCATCATTGCTGAAGAAGTCAAATAAACCGTCACTCCCAAGTATTACAAATTGATCAGAATCTGAGATTTTGTGCACATTCAGCGATGGATCAGATGTAATATACGGTGGGCTTGTAAGATCACTAACTCGAAGGATTCCCATCAATGCATCATTCAGATTTTCCTGTGAGGAAGAAAAGGAAGAAAATCAAGTCCATTTGCTAATTTCCAGCAAACTTAACAAATGCAAGACACTTCCATTCACTCATCATTAGTAGCTTGGATATCATCAGTAAAGGCCTAAAGGGTTATTATAATAACTATATCTTTGCTTCTGTGACATAAAAGAATCACAATTCAAAATCTTTGGGAAACTTATTGGCTAAAATATAAAAAAAATGCCAACCTTTTTCAAGTAACCTGCTCCTAAAGCTCGTGTAACCTTCAGTCTTCCCTTCACTTTCCCTGCTACTACGGTTTTAGGATCATCAGGATGATCAGCAAGAAGTCGAGCTCTTTCAGCTTCGTTGTCAACAGTATGACTATCTGTAAGCTGGATAGCATTCAATCTCTCATTCGCATTCCTTCTGTTATCTGCATTGCATGTTGCCAATACTGCTCGGCTGTCACCAAGATTAAGTGTATATAAATCATTCCCATGAAGAAGCAGAAGTAAAACACAAGATCCGACAGAAACTAAATCCGGACGTTCCTCCATTTCCTGCTCTACCATGTACAAGAAATCATTCTCAACCTGACTAAGAACATGATGGAGGCCATCAAGTACTGAACGTGACAATGATTTGTGTAATGCTTCTGACTTGGAAGGTGGTGTACTGTTTGCAAAACAGTCTAGAACATCGTTTCCCTCAAATGTTGATGGAGATTGATGCTCCTGAAGAATAAAACTATCGTCCAAATTATATTGAAGGGATCCACCCATACCCACATGGTTAGAAGGTTTTATGGAATCTGGTTCCAAATCCAAGTATAACATATTAAAATGAGATACGATGGTGTCATAAAGGGTACCGGCCAGAAAGTCAGCTGCATCTCTCCCATTAAAGCCATCATAAATTGCACAGAAGAGCCACCCATTTTCTTCAGAACAAACTGCTTGAACTCTATCTTCACCAGCTGCTCCTCCAGCAACATCAACTTCCATGGCATTAAGAAAACCTTCACTTCTGGCAGGAGCACTCATGGATTTTAATGTACAAGGGTCATATTCAAGCATATTACTTGAAGTGGATGGGCTGCAACTTAGGTTTGACAAAGACAAACTACTATGGATAGAAGATGATAACATGTCCAACTTTGGAATACTTGGCGAAGAGGGTACCCTACGAAACGATTTAGGAGAGTCCAAACTCGGAAGGATTTCTCCTCCTATTACACCATTGCAGATGTTTGTGTTGGCAAGTGTAGCATTTGCACTTAAGGCAGCACCAGACAAGCAAGAGAAACTGCTTGTTCTGCGGATTTCATTGTGAGGTATACCTCTATCACTATTGCTGTTGCATTGATAGCCAAAACTTATTTTAAGTTCATCTTCAGGTCTAAGCATGCTTATCTCCTGGTTTAAGAAATCCATTCTCAACACTATCAATATCACATCACTGGTCTAAAAGAGAACAGTATCAACACACACATGTATCAAGTCAGAGCACGAAACAAGAGAGAAGATAATCTTGACTGATCAGAGTATCAGACATGAATAGGTTTGATTTTAAATTAATCTTGACAATCCTTATAGGGTTGTATAGTCAAGATTAACTCTTCTTGTGTTCTCACACTCTCGCTTGATATGCTTCCTGTGTGTGTAATCCTGCTAGAGACAACCATTTTATTATATAGAAAACTTAAAGAAAAGATATTCCAGATTGTGGAAAGAGGGATCAATTCATAATACTTATTAATGCCACAATAACAGTGTTCATTCAATAAACATTAAAGCATGCACCACATACAGTACTGGCTACCATCAGTTCAACAAATAAAGAAATGACAATGCTAAGACAAATTTAGCTGGAACAAAACAAATAGTATTCAAATAATATAATTATATAACCAATTTGAAGTAAAATCTTCAAGAATTTGGAATAGAGGGATAAAATTAAACATAATAGAACTAGAATTTTATAGAATTTGGCTGAAAAACCTTACAGTATCAGTGCTGGCTTCCTTGTATGCCCAGAAAAAGTATTTGTAAGGGAAATTATAAATCTGCACAAATGAGTGTCTAGCATTTTAGTAAGACTTCCTCAGATATTTATGTTTGCATTCTTTAAACCATATTTAGGAAATAAGATTTTATATTTTGATGCCCACCTAAGAGGATCTCACGCTATAGAATATGAGAGAAGTCCATAACAATAAGACAAGGAAAACAATGACATAAAATATGAGGAAGGTCCATAAAACAATGACATAATCTAAATAATGATGCTGAGTACAAATTATTTATAACTGGAAAAGGAAAAAAAAATTTCACTAAAATGAAACTTCAATTTTGAATAAAACTAGCTTCATTCCTTGTAGGCTACACATATTCAACCCCATAGATTATCTCTCACAATTTGCATATAGTTAAATTCTACCATTTCACTCCAACAAAAGAACATCAAATTCTCTTGAAGGTATAGATTCCAAGAGCTTCTTCAGGCCAGCCCATCTCACCAAGTCCCCATAGAACAAAGAGAAGAGGAAGAAAGAACACCAATTCATCATCCTTTTTTCACAGTAAATAAAGAGAAAAAAACACAAAGGAAAAGGCAACAATATTGAAACAATGAGCTTGTTTGCTTGCTTGTTTCCAATCTCTCTCTCAGTGAAGCTTTCAATGACAGTGACAATTATGATAATACTTAATGCAAGAGTCTAATCAACAAAAAACTAACAGTTTTTATAAAGTTTTTTAATTTTAGAAAACAAAAAAACGGTTTTGAAAAGAGAAAACAAACAGGGCGTAATGGGGGGAAGATCAAACCTTTTAGATGGAAATCAATTACGCAATTTTGTTTTTGGCAAAAGAAAGAAAACCCAGAAGAGAGAAGGGTGCAGAAATGAGAAATGAAAAGAAAAAGGAAAAGGAACTTACGGGGAGAATGGAAGCAGAGGAGAGAGAGAGTGAGAATGCAGGTATGCAAACAATGTTGCAGAATAGAGAAAGAGAAGAAAGAGTGTTAAAATGAAAGGAAGAAAGCGAGGTCGTTGGAAATTCGGATGGTAAGAGTGTGTGCGTGTGGAATAGTCATTAATGGCTCACGTTTTGGTCTAAACCCATTTTCTTCATTCTTTTTCCTCCAAACACCTTTCTCTTCTTCCGCTTTGCAAATTCTGCAAAACACATCACTTTTCTTTCCAATTGCAAATTTTTTTGTTTTACATTTATTCCTTCTGTTATTATACACTTCTTTTGGGTATTATTTCTACCTAAAAATAACATCTTTCTAAGTCTCTGTAAGTGCGGTTTTAATACCGTCTTCGTTTTTGTAGTTAGTCTTTTTTAATCAAGTAAACTTATTACAAACTATTTCTTTAGTAATAAATTTGTAATAATTGCAATAAGTTTTCTCACACTTCTATGTCGCCAAATTTTATTTTATAATAATTTTATCTAATAGAGTTTAGATGTATTTTTTTTAGAGAATCAAATATAAAGTGTAAGGATTAAAACGTTTAATTTCCTGGAACACAACTCAATAAAGACCAAACTCTAAAAGATAAAACATATAGGGATGAAAGAATTAATTAAACCACAATTTTTAAATCAATATGTGCAAAACATATAACTTATATATATATATATATATATATATATATATATATATATATATATATATATATATATATATATATATATATATATATATATATATATATATATATATATATATATATATATATATATATATATATGCATCCATTTCTTATAAAGGCTAGCAAAATAATTTTATAATTAACTAAAATTTATTATATATTACAAATTTTGTGGATTTTATTTTTTATTTAATGAATCTTTTCTCTAATTTTATAGTTTTTAATAAATTATAGACAATAAAAAAACGTGTTAGAATATGTTGACATGCTCCTGTGACATACATATACACACACGTAAATAAGACTTGAAAAGAAGAAGTAATATAATATTTAATGCTATGAATGTAATAATTTTATTAATATCTAAATAAAAAAAATCCTCAGATAATATGACACAATTTTATTACTTAATTTAGGCTTTTTAAAAATTAATTTCAAAATATGTTTTAAATAAAATATTCAAATGTATATTATTATCATTATAATATATAAAAATTGATATTACATATAATATATATATATATATATGAAACTTATACTTGAAAGTTATTAATATAATACTTAATGTTATTAATATAATATTCATATAAGTATACAAATTAATATATTTTACAATATAGCATGACGCAACTTTGTTATGTAATTAAGATTTTATACAAATTAGTTTATAAAATACATTTTACAAAATAACAATTTAAATGTATATTTTTTTTACTTGTAAAATAGGTGTGAAGTATTCATTATTAAAAGGGATAACTAATCTCTATCGTGATCTTACCATATGATTATTCTCCTATCAAAACATGAGTAAATCATCAATTTAGTTTCTGGAATTATAATGGTCCCTTAAATTGATCCCTCAAATTAATAAAATAGTAAAATAGTTCATCAAATTTTATATTGTTATTCAATTTAGTCCCTTAAATTGTATCGGACTGTTAAATTGGTCTCTAAAATGTCAAAATATTTTTAAAAAATATAATTATCTACTAATTTAGTTCTTAATGGTTGGTCAAATTGACCCCTAAAATTAAAATTGATTAATTACATCTTTTGCCTCAAATAAATTAAATTATTTATTAAAATTTATTTTTCTTATATAAAATTCATAAAAATATAAGTTTAGGAGTCAAAATGTATAAAAAAATTATGGATAAAATTTGAAAAACTTTAAAAGTTATGAGACAAAATGTATAATTAACATTTTTTAATTTTAAGGGCAAATTTAATTGAACATTACATTTTAAGTATTAAATTGACAAATAATTAATAATTTCAAGAATCATTTTGACATTTTATTTATTTCAGGAACCAACTTATCGTTCATTACAAGTTAAGGGACTAATATCCAATTTGAGGGACTATTTTACTATTTTATTAATTTTAAAAATCAATTTGACAGACAATTACAATTTTAAGAACTAAATTAGTTATTTACTCTTCAAAATATACATAAATTAGTAAATATATATAAGTAAATAAAACTTGAGAAAAAAAATATTAATTTAAAACATAATGCTATTAATTTAATAGATATACAAATATATAAATAAATATATTTTTTCTTATATAGCATGACACAATTTTATTGATTAAGTAATATTACAAAAAAATATATAGTTTATAAAATGAATTTCTAAAAATAGAATTTAAATATATATAAATGTAATATATAGAAATTGATAAATATACGTAAAATAACAACAATAATATATCTCTTAGTTTTTATCCTTATTTATCATTTTAAATAAACTAATATTTTAACATGTATAATTTACATAATAAATATTTATTTTATATAATTAAAATTTACAATAAATAAATATTTTGAATATATAAATTATATTATAAGTAAAATTCATAATAGATAAATACTTTTTTATACATAAATTATAACTGAAAGGAGTGAATTACAAATTTAGTCATTAAAATTTTAATAATTCGTCAAATTGATCCCTAAATTAATAAATACATCTAAGCGGTAAATAGCAATTTTACTTGAAGTAATATTTAAAAGATGATATAAACTAATAAAATAAATTTATTTACTAAATAAAGATAATTTTTTATCAAATAAATCATAAAACTAGTAAAATAAATTATAAGATAATTCAAAATGACTTATTAAATATACTCGTAATAAATACTATTAGTGTTGTTTATATTCACAGATACTGTCAATTTTAGTTATTTAAGATAAAAAATGCAATTTATAAATTAGTTTTAATTTTAATTGGAATAAATTAAATATTATCTAATATACAAACTTTTTGATGATAATTTGTTTTGTTTGACTTTTTTTGGAAATATTTTATATTTTCAATAGATTTGTCCAATCCTTATTATCTTTAAAGGAAAAAAATAGTATATGCTGCAGTGCATAAAGAATTTTTACACTTTTTATCTAATAACCACTTTTTAAAAGTCATACTTTTATTTTATATTGGTTAATAATGCAAATATTTTACATTATCAATACATATAAATTAAACTCATTTAAAAAAGTATTAAATAGTTTTAAGGATTTAGAAAAAAAATATTTAATGAATATGATATGAAACCTAAGATGAGTTGGATAAATATTCTGAGATCGCGGTTTGATTATTTTTATAATAATTTTTAAAAGTCATATGTACATAATTTATAATGAATTTATATGGTAAAATGATACATTAATATTTTCGTTCAATAATAAATCATCATCCTTATATATACTTATTATAAAATTGTCAATAAACTTATAATACATAATAAGTTATAATTGAATGACCGTGTAAAACTCTTTACCATCATACATGATCTATTTTTTCTAAAATGATACAATAAAATATATTTTTATTATAATAAAATTAGATATTATTTGTATTTTATATAGTTTTTTTTAGAAAATAAGACTTTAAAATAATATATAATATGAAATTATTTGAAATTCGTAATTTTAAAACTAAAAATAAATGACATTGTAGATGTACACCTTAAAAACAAAGACCATCAAAACAAATGTGAAGTTAATTATATAAAGCGGCATATTAACATATGAAAAGTTACATAATGCGAAGAGAAAAAATTAAGTAAATTCTCATTCTGGCCTTTAAAATTGTAAATAATAGTTATTTTAATTTCTAGTTTTATGAAATGTTACTTATTTAAAATTTTTAATGTAAATAAAAGTAAAAAAAAGATGATGGTAAATATTATTGTATATAAGTGAGAAATAAAGTACACTTATAATAGGAAGGAAAAGAAAAAAGGTTTAATCGAAAAAAAAAAAAAAAAATGTAACTAATATTTTGTTTCAAAATATTACATAAAAATAACTGTTAATTTAAAATAAAATATTAAATAACTCAATTTGAGGAGATTTTCATTACAAATTTGAAACAATTCTTTATTAATTTATTCACTCATTAGGTAATATTTAATTGAGTAAAATAATAATGTATTTATATTAATGTTAATTTGACTTTAAATATAGTTACTAAAAAAATAAACAAATATAGTATATATAATAATTTGTAATTAAGTATAATCATATAGCATATTTTTTATATTTAATTTGATGAAATTCACGATAGTTTATGAGCTGTGATGTTTTAATACATAGTTGTCATCCCAACTAGTTGTCAGTATTTAAGAAAAATAACAGCTATCAGACAAATCGGTATCAGTACTATTTTTTTGTTATTAATATTATAAAACTTATTTCAATAATCGACGTCATAAAAATAGTGCCATTGTTGCATTATTGCTCAACATGTACAGATGCTGCTTATGAACTGAATGGCCATACCTTTAAGAGTTTACTTTTCTGTGCCTGTTTGTTTCCTGAAGAGTTATTTTGACCCATTCAAGTTGCTATGTCATTTATATTCAAATCCAAATTACATTTGTCTGAAGGAGAGACACGTAAAAGTGCATAATTATATATAATCAACAATTATTGAAACTACATTAAATTCTAACAATATGATATGTATAAAATTTTCTTTAACTTTTCACAAAAAATATATATATTATACGAGACATCCACCTTGAAGCAACTTGTTATTAAATGTAATACCAACATGTCTCCGGATTAATATTTAAACTACATTTCATTACTTTATTTAAAAAAAAAAACTGATATCCATTACTTTATTAAAGATTAACTCATTCTATTAGATTTAATCTTTATGTGTTATTTATTAAGTAGTTAACTTTTTACGGTCAATAATTATTATAATTCTTCATTTATTTCTATAAAATAATCATTTGTTTTTAAATAATGTTTACATATTTTTTTAGTCACTTAATTTTGAGTTAATTTTAATTTTAATTCCTCAAATTTAAAATTACATTTTTTTAGTCATTACATTTAAAAAAATAACTTATTTTAGTTTTTCATCTTGATAAATGAAAAATAAGTTATAACTTACTAGAAAAAACTTTATAATTAATAATGTTGTTCAATTGTCTACTATGTATGTGATAAATGATAACTTGTATTTTATTTATTATGTAAAATCAACTATCTTCAAAATGAAAGAAATAAAATTTAAGAGATAAAAAATAAAATTATCCAACTTTGGAGAGATAAAAACATATTTAAGACTTTAAAGAAAATATATTATATAAAGTTTAATTTTGATGCATTGTGAAGTATTTTCTTTTTACGTAATACTACACTTACTCTTTTGATCTTTTTTATTTAATTTATTTAATTTGGTATTTTTATTATTAAAAAATATTTAATCTTTTAATTTTCAAAATTGAGGAATGTTATTATTTCTATCTATTGACACTAAAAATTAGCCAAAGCATTTAAAAAATTCCAACTTTCAATAAATAAATTGTCATTAATTTATTTGCATATAGAGGCAGTTTAAAATTGCTACTACTAAAATTTATTTTATTAAATTTAAAAATTAAAATAAAGAATTATAATTTAATAAAAAATAATATTTTAATATAAGCATAAATTTAACTGCTGCTGTAATAATTAAAACTTAAAATAAATAATTATATCTAATAAAACTAAGATTTAAATATACTTTTACTTCTTGTGATATATATTTTTTCTAATTTTGTGCTTTGTAAAATTATTTTTTAAATAGTTCTTATAAAATTTATTTTTTTATTTCTTATTATTATTTTTAATCATCGTAATATATTTATTTTTTTGTCCGTGAATAATTTGGTTTTAATCCCTACTATTTGTTTTTCAAATGTATTATCTCAAAATAACAAAGTATTATAGAGACTAAAAGAAAAACAAAATAAATATATTACAAATACTAAGATACTAACAAGGATTAGGTAAAAATAAATAAATTTTACGAGGATTATATTAAAAAACATAATTTTACAAATACCAATATAATATATATATATATATATATATATATATATATATATATATATATATATATATATATATATATATCTCGTAGAGACTTAAAAGTATATTTAAGTTTAAATCTAATAATTTTAATATAATAGTGGTTTTTAACCTCCACTATAATAACTAAAATTTATTAAATTTTATAAATTAAAATCAAAGTTATCATTTAATAATTTTTACTTATATATTAATTTTAATATTGTAATATTTTTAATTTATTAAAATTTAA
This sequence comes from Mucuna pruriens, assembly GCA_025330945.1. Classification (NCBI taxonomy): domain Eukaryota; kingdom Viridiplantae; phylum Streptophyta; class Magnoliopsida; order Fabales; family Fabaceae; genus Mucuna; species Mucuna pruriens. Next base: position 2,913,519 of record JAENHJ010000040.1, on the reverse strand, counting down.
AAATAAAATAGTTTTATTTTATTAAATTTTAAAAACTTATAGTTTCATAGCTTTTACTTATATAATAATTTTATTTTATTAAATTTTAAAAATTAGAATAAAAAATATAATATAATAATTTTTACTTATATGATAATTTTTATTTTTATTTTATTAAGTTTAAAAATTATAAAAATTTAATAATATTTACTTATATAATATTTATAATATCATTTATATTAATATTTTAAATTTTATAAGAATTATATTATTATATTATGTTACAGTATCAAATTAAAATGTTAATGTTTAAATATAATGAATATAGTAATTATGTATAATAATTATATTATTGAATTATTAATATTGCACAATTAACCATGCCTAGATTGTGCAGATAGACCTGAATCCAAAATTCATCATACATAAAATTGTATAAAGGTAAAAAAAAAATGTTTAACGACATCTTCTAGGTGGAAAATAGTTATCGATTTTTTTTTTCAAATGATGTCATTGAGTAGGTTCATGTGAATCTTAGATCACACAAACATCTTCAAATACAATGGAGTTTGTCATTTTTATTGCACTTAATTGTATATGGTAAAACATGAATAATTTGGTGTTCAAGAATAGTGAGAAGGATGATGCGGTTATTTCAATAAGAGTATAAACTAGAGTATATCACATGAATTATATGTGAATTTTTTTTGACAAATCCTTAATAAAAGATATTATGTCTTATTTTATTGGCATAATTGTTAGATGACTCCCGAGAACACTATCCTTCAATAACGTTAACTCAAATGAGGCAATAAACACAACTAACAGATAAATTATGTGTTTAGGGGTGAATCATGATCATAGTTCTATGTATGTGTTGAGATATTCAACTAATTGATTTTTGATATTAGTTTGACTGAATTATGGGGGACATCTCTAATACTAAAACCCATTTTAGGTTCTTATTTCATTTTTTGTGGGTTCATTTGTGTCACCTAAACTTTAAAAACTGTTATAATGTTTTGCTCCAATGATAATGAGTTCTTAATTTATTTTTTATGTCCATTTTCAACTGATTTGTGCAAAAAAAAATATTATAACAATTTAATTACTAGTTCTTATAGAATAATGGTTCTTACACGTGTAAGAACTATGTGAGAACTCCAATGATAAAAATTTATAAGAAGTGATTCGCAGACAAGAACATGCTTTGGAGATTTTCTTAAAAAACAGTTAGCACTTGCTTATGCTAAAGGATTTACTAATTATTTCATATATATTGTGAAACGAATCAAATGACAGATCTTATAATCAAAGTAATGTAATAAATCATGTTTTTGACTTAAATCATGTTTTTGACTTTTCATTAGAATTTTTATCATTTTGTTATTAGTTAATTTAGTCGATGTAACTTTTTTTAGAGGTTATTAATCTTGGAGGGTTTTGCTTCTTCCCAAAAATAATATTAATATTTTAAATTTTACATTGTTATATTTGTTATGTTTATTATTTTATTTTCGTTATATAAAAAAAATGAAAACAAAAATAATTATTTTTAAATAATAATTATAATATAATGTAATATTATAAAATTTAAATTATTAATATAAATGTTATTTTATATATATATAAGTAAAAATTATTAAATTATTATAATTTGATTATAACTTTATAAAAATTTAAATAAAATAATTTTAAATTATATATTTTTTATAATTTGTTAAATATAGTAAAATAAAATTATTATAATTTTCAAAATATTATCATTTTTCCTATTGATTAGTTTTTTTTAATCGGCTTTTAGATCTTGAGATATTCTCACGTTAAACAACCTAAAATACCAACCACTTAGGTTAATCCTATTGTGATGAGTTGTGTTGAATAAACTTACCGACATGGACTTGTTCTCCCACTGTAATGTACAAAGAGTACAAGAAACCAACTATATATATATATATATATATGAACCAAATCAGCAATATCGTAAAAATATCTCAAAAGGTAGTGGGGGTACTTCCCTACCAATAAAAAAGTGTCAGCAGACAAGACAGAGCCCCCCCTAAGCTAAGATGTGGTGCACATTGTTACTTGACCAAACTAAAAAGGACACACAGCAAAAATAAAGAAAAAGCTGTAACCAAAAATTTACAATAAAGAAAAAGCAAGCATGCTAGCATTAAAAAGTTATTTAATAAAAATACGTGAAAAATTACATTACTGGCATTTCACGTAAAAAAATATCCAACCCAACCATGCAGCTTTACTACCTTGTTTGGTCAATAACGTGGCTTTTGCATTTATAATAAAGAGAAAAATATTACAACAAATTTTCTATTACACTTTTATTTTTTTTATTGATAAAAATTTATTAAAAGTTATAAAATTATAAATAAAACGTATTAAATAAAATATAAGAACTACAAAATTTAATAATTTTCAATTTCAGATAATAACTGTTTAAGTTTGTAGTCATAAATTAAAGATGTAAGTCTTTTTACAGCTTAATTTCTCTCTCTTTTTTTTTTGGTATATCTTTCTTTCATCCTTCTTCAAGCTTTTATAGTCATCTTTTCTAAGTTGCTTCTAATGTCTATTGTGTCGTTTGACTTCTTCAATGCATCAACTAAGACTTCTGATTTCTACCAAGTTCAGTCGGTACCTCCTAACATCAAATTATGCCATTTGATTCTTATTAATGCATCAGGTGACGCCTCTTGTCATCATACACTATTAAATGTGTTTTGTACTATTTCGACTTTAGAGATCGATCGGGTATCTTAAATAAATCGACCAGTCCACAGCCTCACAAATACTAAGTGAAAACAAAAATGTTTCAAGTATTAGTATCTTAAGTCGGCTGGCCGATCCAATAACAAAGAATATATTAAAAATGTATGATAAAAAAATATATTGTTAATATTTCTCAAGTAAGATTAGCAGGTATAATTTTCATTTTCTTTAAGGTAGTTTTCATGTTTGTAACGTGCCTAAATACACTTTGATGAAAAAGTGATCCAAATATTTTTGGTAGGTAAAAAAAGGTTCTGATTTTGGAAAAGATGCCAAACTCGCCGTTACCATCCATTATCAGTTTGGAGAGAAACACAATTCATTGTCATATCCATGCCTTGAACCGTTTGCTTTAAGTTGATTGGATGTTTTGCAATTGCCAACTACCAATCTGCTATACACGAGTCTGAAGCAAATTAATCAAAGGAAAAATATCATAGTATTGAAGTTTAGGTAAAACCACTAACAAATATGAAGTTTAGGTAAAACCCTCTTTTAATATAAGAATTATGATGATAATTTCTCGTTTTTTTTTAATAAAAATGAATGGAAATCGAAAACGCAATTACTTTTTACATAGGTCTTTCATAGTACATGTGAATAAATATAAAATAGGCTTTAACCTATATTTGTCTAGGCTTAATATAAAGGAGTTGAAAATTTTATTGAGACTAATGATATAATTAAAATAGTAAACATAAATAAGGAACAATTCTAATTTTGAGTTTATTTTGAGGTTGATTTATATTCATATTCATATTCAAATTTTAGGATGATATTAAAGTTTATTTTGATAATTGTTGTTAGACATATTAGATCACTTATTATTTGATTATTATCGAATCACGTGTAAATATTATGTAAAAATTTATATTTGAGAAGTCTATCACTCGACATGAATATGTATAATGGAGATGCATTACATTTCATAATATATTCACTAAAAAAAAACTCGTAAATAATTGTCAACATTAAACGTTGACTTGACACAATTCGCATAAGTAAACTCGAATTTAAGTTGACACTAATTTAATTTTTATTTATTTTTTATCTTTTTTAACTTGTGTTAGTTATAATTCTCACTAATTTCAATTTTTTTATATAATTTTTTTTAATATTAGTGTCAACATAGGTTGACACTATCTTTAATTTGCTCGTTATCTTTTAGTGTGTTAAAAATCATCTCCTTCCCTCTATCTAAAATTTGAGTGGGTTGAAAACACAAATTGAAAGAAAGAAAACGAAAGGGGAAAGGGGAGAGAAAAGGGAAAAGTAATTTACACAATTTGCTGCCATAGTTGGCCACCATACTATGCTGCCAACAATTCCATGAAGCACCACTCATTCTTCCTCTAGCCAACCCAATACCCAAGACGCTTTTATGCAAATAAGAGGACCTCACCTTACTCAGCTTTGTATCATGGGTTTGAGAATAATGACTTTATTTAATGATAAGTTAGAACGAAGTAAGCGCAGTTATAGCATCATCAGCCTATAGCACAACTTTGCTGCAATTGTTGCCATCTCGCTCACAGAAGAGTGTGCGATACTAATTGCTTGCTTCAAATTTTTGGATATTGATTCTTTGTTTCATCATTATGTGATTGATTTATACATCTTTTGCGAATGGATTCACAAGTTTGGACAACGCTTCATCATTATGTGATTAATTGTTTCATCTTTTAGGACTGGATTCACAAATTTGGACAATGCTTCATCTTCTTGAACTGAGGGCAATGAGGTCAGGGAAAGGGGTTGATTTTTTTTTAAAAAAAATATTAGTGATAACATAGTTGACACTAATAAAAAAATATATATTATTGTTAACATTTATATTAGTGACAACTTAAGCATTGGTTTGTTTAACTCTTTTATGTGTTGGTTTGTTTTGCTCAATGTAAATAAATTAGCACTTACTATATTAACGACGATCTCGAGATCATTGTATAGTTGACACTAAAATACTCATTAGTGTTTACTTTTCCTTGTTAGTGTCGACATTTGGTCGGCTTTAATATATCAATTTATTGTAGTGTTTACATAGTATTCTTTATTAATTTGCATGCATTTTCTATTAATTTAGGTTTAGTCTTGTTTATAATTCTCCATTTTCTCCTTTTAGGACATAGTTATGCATTTCGTGTATTCTATTTTAGGAAACAACATATGTTGGGTGGTTTGACTTTGGAAGGTAGAGCTTGAAATTTGTAAAGCTTTAGGTCAAGAAAGAGAATACTGAAAAAGATTTGAAAATTGTTAGAAATATGGATGCCTATATTTAGAAGCATGAAAGCTAATCAAGCCTTGGAACAAGAGGAAAAAATGAAGATAGTATGAACTAGAGAATGCCACAAGGTCAAGGAATTGCCCACATCCTTGTGGGCAGAGCAAATGTGCATAGGCCATAAGAGTGTGACACATCCCAATACTCTATGAGCACACTCCTAGATATCCATTCCTCATTTGTGCATGCACCATAGGGGCATTAACTATTAGGGGGTGTAAATGAGTCAAGAGCCAAGCTGAGCACTTGAAATTTGGCTTGTGAAAAAAATAGGTTGCTCTATTTTTCAACTTTATCAATTTAGCATTTAATAAATATTTTAATACTAGATGATAATATACAAATATAAAACATGTGTGGGACATGGAATCAAGCATTCCAATCTATTACACTTTATAATCTAGTAAATAAAAAAAATTAAATAAACAAATATATAAATGATCTTCTCAACAAAATTCTACATATTTCCATAATGAATATATAACTAACAAAGGCTAGTAAAATCTTAATCAATTTAAATAAGCGAGTTATTCACAAAACGTTAATATTGAGTTCGTAAAGCTTAAGCCTAACTCATTCAAATAATTGAGTTCAATATCAAGCTTGAATTTCTTATTTAATTAAATAAATGAGCTTGATCGATTATTTAACTAGTCAAGCTCGAATAGTTCATAAACAACTCATCTCATTTACACCCCTAAACATGACACATCCCACAACATTATGGGCACACCATTGGGCAAATTTTGCTCATGAATGTGTGTGCCACAAGGGTGTGACACATCCCACAACCCTAAAGCACACAACAAACCTTTATCTTTGTGGTTTTTAAGATTTGTTTTGAGTTGAGTTTGGATCTTTATGTACCTTAAGTACAAATAAACCTTTTAAGGATTATTCAAAAATATTGAACCTTGCAAGGTGACAATTTAGGAGTGAAAATAGTCTTCTTCTTCCTCCAAATTTGAATGTTCATTATTCTTTATTTTTCTTTCTCCATGCATGGATATGCTTGAGTAGTCATCTTGTTTCTAGGATTAGGCATAGTCATTGATATATAAATAACTTATTTATATTTCTATATGTGAAGTATGTATTCCTCTCTTTGATTATTTTTTTTTGTTGTTGTTGTTGAGCTTAATTATGTAAATTACTTTATCATCTCTTGACATGTCCTTAAGCATTTTAGATAAGGATTAAAAGATAAACCTAAAGGTTGGACATGTCAAAAAAAAACTTAGATTTTTAATCACGAAAGTAAATTTAATTCTTCAAAGGTCAAATGAATTAACAAAGTACTTAGTAAGTCTAATTTAGCATAGTTATCATGAAAGTGAGAGTTAATTCAATTAGATACACCTTTATGACCTTTATATCTTAAAAGTGAACAAAAGGTACCTTAATTCAATTCACCTTCAAAATTGAAATCAAACTAAGCATATAATTAATAGAAGTCAACCTATTAGTCATCATTGAATGAAACTTAATCACAAAAATATTTCTTTCTATTGTTTTCTCCTAAACATAATATTGCATTCTTGCTGCTTGTTTTTGTTATTTTCTCTTAATCTTTCCTCTTTGATTTTATTCTCATTATTCTATTCTCAATCAAATATTTTCTCTAGCTTAATTCTTACTAAATCATGATAAATTGATAATCATATAACACAATCTTTATAGAAGAACAATATTTTAATTATTTAATAATAATCATACACTTATAATTTATGCACAATAATCATAAAGACAATTTTCATTTCATAAATTTACAAAATTAAATTAGATTAATAATTTATTAAATAGTGTAAATATTTAATTAATATATTAGATTTAGTAAAGTCAACTCAATAACACCAACATGACATCACTCTCTCGACTCTTCCATTTTATTATATTTTTAATGTTACATGGATAGTTAGCTTTCTATAATTTAATCATATTTTAATATAATTAAGGTAGGGAATATACAATAGTACATACAAAATAAAAAGAAATATTTTGCCCTAAACACTTGTGGTGAAATTACATTACAACTACAATATTATTTATGCTTTTTGTTCGAAGTTATTATTTTTATTTAATAAATAATCATATACTAGTTACTGCAGTATCGTAAATAATTGAAAACATTCAGAATGGGTTCTTTTAATACGACTATATTAATTATTATTAGGTTTTACGCTTTTTATAATTTAATTTTAATATATTATTGGTATAAAAAAATTTACACGGTGGATCAATAATAACCTCTTTAGATATTATGATTTTTAAGTGATTATTATAAAATTAAACAAATTTTTATTATATGATAATTTATAGTGAAATGATAATATAAAAAATCTTCACGTTATCGATATATTTTAATTAATTTTTTTATAACTCCTGAAAGGTTAGCACCAGATTTATTGGTTAAAAGCATTTTGCCTGAACTTGCTAAAACTACTTCCTTGACTATTCTAGTGGAATGAATTAAATGGTGTGGAGAAAAAGAACTTTTATGTACAGGATGTCATGTATGAATAAAAATATATATGAATTTAAAAAAGGATGTTATGGCATTTATGCTGACTTGGCCTTACACAACTTACAACGACACTATCTAAAATGGTATATAGATTTGGTAGTTTGCTCATTGACATGTAACAGGGAATGTGAGTTCCACTAGATGATATTTGTAGCTTGAGGTTTCCTTAGCTGTAATACTAATTAAAAAAGTTTGAAAACCAGAAAATATTTTATTTTTTAAGTTTAACTTTTGGAGTGAAATTATTAGTAACTTCTTATGTTACCAACGAGTTTTTTTTTTTTTTTTTTTTTTGTCAACCGAAGGTATCTTACAGAGTACAGTATAGCTAAAGATGAGTTCAACTCTTAGAAATAACTAAAATAAACTTCGCTTCAACAAAATTCTTTCTATACCTACAATCTGGAGTGTCAGTTCTATTCTATCTATACCTAACCCATTTTTGTCTTGGGGAAATAGGGAAATAGTAATATGATAAAAAAAAATTATCAAATCTCTGCTATTTAATTGAGGAAAAAATAGTTTTTCTTTGAGAACTACAAAAAAAAATTCTCTTCTCAAATTGCCATGAAATGAAAAATAAAACCTAGTTTTTGTTTGTTAAAAAGCTAAACAAAATTTTTATAACAAATTATTTAAAATAAATAATTTTATGTTAAAAATTAAAGTAAGAAATTTAATATTTTTTAGTTAAATTTTATTTTTTAAGGATAAAAATATTATATAATTTTTTTTAGTCTTATTTTTCTATCCATTTAAACAACATATTTTCTATTCAAATTTGTTTATCTTATTTATTTTCTTTCTATTTCAACTCTATCCAAATAAATCATAATTTTGTCCAATTTTATTGAAGTATGAGCCAATTAGCACCACCACCAAGTCCCGGTTGAAGCCCACAATCTCCCAATTTGATCTGCCGCGATGCACTAAGTCCACATGGAATTTTGGGGCACGCGAAGCTCCATCTCTGTAAACAAGTTGCATTTTTTTTTATCAACACTGTTTTACTCTTAAATTTATTTTTCACTACAGTTCACTCTTAGATGTCACTTGCAGTTTAGAGCATTGAATTGAGCTTGTATTAATTTTTTTACTTTTCTCAAGGGATCTTGCTACTGGTGAAAAAATAACTTAAAGTATTACGAGGCGCCGGATCAGTTAAGTTAACTCCAACATTTTGTCCCACTAGAAATTCATTTACTAACTGAAGTTAATGGACTACGCCTAATTGACTAAGACACAGCATAACTCACTAACAAACGGGTGCAAAAAGTGTTCAAAACCTCATACACAAACATGTTTGACATCGAGTAGCATCCAATCCCCGAGAAAGGACCCCATCACACAAATACACAATGAACTTAGTGTTTGGATACCCAATACAATAATACATCGATGTAGTTTATTGACTATAGGGAATTTCGAAAATTCTTCTAAATATATTATGTTAAATATTATAATTTGGACCAACTAATGTTCGTAAAAGGCCAAGTCATTTTTTAAAATTCTCAATCTAGCATCTAAGCAGAATACTTACTAGAGAGCATTTTAAAGCAAACCCCACCCCCTCCTCCAAACAATTGCATTCTTCAATATTCAAATGCTTGGTCACTGTCCACGGAAAATTTCAATCACTCGGTATTTTCTTGGAGTTCAGTTATTAAAGTTGTAGAACGCCAATAAGCCATTCATCAGGATCACACGTCATATGGCCAATAGAACACCTTAAGCAAAGTGTTCTCTGTTTTGTTAAATCAAATCTTCAAAAAAAAATCTACTGTAACATAAAGCTATGATTAAAATGAGACAACCGAATATTTTATCAATGCACTGTCAATAAAAAAAAAAGCAACTTTAGCTTAAGGTACCAACACAAATTCAGAATGAGTATTTCCTCAACGAAAATCACGATACTCAAAAATCTCTAGCATGAGTAGAACTTAATACATAACATAATGACAAACTATCATGCTCAACTACTGTTGCTTAGCCTCAGTTTTCTTCTTCTGCCACAAGCGATCTAGTGCACTGTCAGCATCACCCTAAATGAAAAACAAAAACAGAATCATGAGCTAAGAAATCACAAATGCAATTTCTAAACGTAAATTATCAAGGTGCACCAATGGAACATGTAGGTGTTTCTAGGCAGAAACAGGAATCTGGATATCATAGTAAATACACAATTTCCATCATATATATAAAATGAAAAGCAAACTACCAAAATTGTGCAATCACATTAGAGTGTTATTAATTTTCCTTTCTTCAGTACAAAATGAAAAGTGAAAAAGATATGCTAAGAATCCGTAGGGAGGAGTCTTTTCACCGATAATCACAAAATAAATCACCCCGTTTTCAATTTGTTTCTTGTTCAAAGATCTGTGTTTTCAATGTTTTTTGTTTTCAAAGATCTGCGTAGTAAACAAATTCTTTAACATTTTCAATTTTCACAAAAAATTACAAACAGTGCCAAGGTATTTATAGAATGACAAAAATACAAAACCAAAAGAAGAAAACTGGATACGCTAACAAATTCACAATTCCCACCTACCTACCCCCAACCCCCAAAAAAAAATCTGAAAGATTAAGTGGACAAAAAAGAAACACATTGTCAACCAATTCAGTTTGATGCTAATTTAAATTCTGATTAGAAGATCGTGCAATGGCTTTCAACAGCTTTAACATCGTAAGCATAGCAACTCTGACAGCAACTCAATATCAATCCAATAAATGCACAATTCAATTAAATTCACAAAAGCACTATGGATTAAAATTTATGCCGCTTGGTTATCATCAGCCACTTCAGTACACTTTCATATTTCAAATCACAAATTTTAATTTATAATTACCGACAGCCTACAATCAGCCTCAAAGATCGAGGCCAACAAAACCATAATTTAAAACAGAGTCCATTAACCACAAAATCAACATAATTAAACAAGATAGAGTAAAATACAAAAAAACACAAATAAGAACTTATCTAACATACGCAAAAATCAAACAATAATAATAAACAAGAAAGAAATCTCAATAAGTACACAACAAATTAAACTTTTTACAAAAGTTAACATCAACCTATTCATTTAAAAATCAACTATTATAGAAGTTCTAAAAGTTCCATTCATTTTACTTCTTTATTTTCTAAGGAGAAATATTTATTCAAACATAACCTAAATCAACACACCTAAAAAGGCCATAGTCCACGTGATTACTGGTAAAGAGAGGCAAAAATCAAACAATAAAAACATAAAAGAAAGAAATTTCATAAACAGATTAGAAAAGGGGTGAAATGATAAATATAGACCTGGGCACGGATGAAGCCACAGAGGGCGAAAGTGGAGCATTGGCCATTGAAGATACCATTCTCATCCAAATGCCCAATGTTAATCTGAACCGACGCATGGTCCTTCGCAGTGATCAATCTGTTTGTAGCAGAGCTGCACCATATTCACAAACCAGTTCAAATTCCAAAACACAACAATCAAACCGAAAATTTTCCAAAAATTCAGAATAACAAAAAGTACATAGCAAGATTAAAGTGCATACCACTTCCTGGGAATGTAAAGCTCGGTGATCTGTCCCTCCTCGTTCTGCATCTTCGGTTGAGTGTTATGAACTGCCTTCACAAAGATCTATAAAACTGAATCAGATTACATAGTCATAACTCATAAGCGTTATATCGCATCTTAAAAGGATTGGTTAAAGAAAAGAAGTTGAGAAAGAAAACGCACCAGAGAAAACGAAGAACGAAGATGAGTGCCGTAGAGGAGGAATTCGGGGCGAGACCATAGTTATAAATCCCCAAAACCCTAGTTTCCTTCGGAATTTGGGCTGGGCTTCAAATAATATTTTTGAAAGCCCAGTTTTGACAAAAACAAAATCAACCCCTAAACATCTTTTATCCAATTTCTTAACCAGTGCTTCAATTTTTACTTACCTTGGAAAAGTTACAACTCAACAAAAATTAGTGTGTATGCATTGATCTAGGTAAAATTCGGCCAATCAACCGAAGTCGTGATAAATATAAATTTTAAAATAACTATTATAAAAATTAATAAATTCATTATATATAACAATTTATTATTAAATAATGATATAAAAAATCTTTAAATTATTAGAATATAAAATATTTATTATACAAATAAAATAGACATTCATATTCATTTACATTTTTTCCCTTCTACCTAAATCATTTATGTAATCGTGTTTTTAAGAGTCATAGTTCATTCTATAAAAAAAGGTCATGGTTCATGTCCTAACAATACCAAAATTATAAATTTTTTATGTTGCCACTTATGAATAAAATTGAATATTTTTTAGATTTGGTTAGTTTATATAAGAATTCAAATCTTATTATCACTATTGACCATATTTAGTATCTAATTATTATTAATGGGAAGATAATCATGATGAAAACTAAATAAAATTTCGTTAAAACTGTTATATACAGAGATAATAATCTGAAAATCAAATATAATCTCATTATCGTCATTATGTATAGATAAAAAATTAAATAGTGATGTTTAAAAACATACAAGAAATCATAATTAAAAATAAATAAATATATTTTAAGTTCATATAAATATGACTCTGTTTGATTTCATTTTTACAAATAAAATTATTGTTAGATTATTGATATTTTTTAGTTTCATTTTGTAATTCTTATAATTAACTCTAGTTAATTCAATACTAACATAGCTAACAAAATGAAGAATATCAATTAAAATAATTAAGGTAATGAATAATATTTTTAATTAAGATAATTACATATAATTTATTTTTATAATTTATTTAAAATTTAATTTTAAGTATATTATATTTTATGAACAATAACTTTTATTACTTTTAACATTGTACCTTTTCAAAAAAAAATTATTTACATAGACACTTATAATTAATTTTTAATATATTATTTTTGTCTTTTTTAACGAGCCTAGTGTTCCTACAACTTTAAAATAATTCATTTCTATTCTAATCACAGAAGTTAAATTTTAAGAAAATCTTTAATATTAGTTTCTTTCCAAAAATAGTGATGAACATTTTTATTTTCTCTCAATGTGTCATGTGTGTTGATCATTGACATAAATAAATAATAGTTACAATGTAAACAAGCATGTATCATATAAATATCAATAATTGTGGTCGAGTCTATCAAAAGGAGCATAGTGCCTAACAACACACATATTATATAACCAAAAGGAATAACTAAAGTTTGGGCTAACAAGTGCCCAAAGTAAAAAATAAAATGCATACATCCAAAATGGGGAAGAGGAGTAAGGATATACAAAACACCCTAAAAACTTATCCATATACCATATATACTACACTACTATTGAGATAGAGATGGTGTTGGTGGAGGAACTCTAGAGCCCTTCTTAAGCCCAAAGGATTTAACTTGAAAGCATTGGAAGCCTCGAACAAGATCCCTGGGGCCACAACGAAAGAGGTCAAACCTCTTCGCTCGGGGCATTCCTACTAGATGGTCCTACATGGATCTGATAGGAAGGAATATCTTTAATTGAGTGTAGAAAACACTCACAAACCACACATTTGGTGCATACTTCATCATCATCTTTCCTAGTACCATACTCCCTCGATATCGTGTCGTATCCTCCATGCTCCTTCAGGTCCACCTAGACATCACTAAAGTGGATGCGAAATGACCCATAGTAGATTGTCACCACTAGCGAAGCCTAACACCTCCACCTTCTTAAGAGCCTTGACATTTGCTCCCATGAATATACAGTTCGATTCATCATAGTCTTACACATACATATACAAGGTAAGAGTAAGCTACAACAAAAGAATTTCACATGCAGGTGACACAACATTATCTCGACACAACAATCGTCAAAGAAGGACCTTAGCCTCCATCAAGCATCATTCAACATTATGTAAATCATCAAAAGTACTCATGCACACGCACGCATACACATATCGTTAACATCACCACTACTATCCCATGGAGATTTGTAGGCCGAGCAATCACACATGTCACTTCCTTAACATACCCTCATCTTGGTATTAGAAAAAAAATGGTTTGATCCTATACATCAGAGAGAAAGTCCATCAAGATAGCAATACATAAGTAGTGGCATACCACGATCTCAGGTTTGCAATACCAGGATCTTTTATGGGACGTGCCCGTCCATCTATCCTTAAGGCTCACTATGTCTCACTTTTTATGCTCTAGCATTGTTTGTTAGTCCTTTTCATCATAGTAACCCAACAACTTACATACCTATTCATCAATAGCGTCCTCAAGGAACTCAACACAACATAATAACTACGATTCTCAAATCACTTTTAGCTTTCTTGAACAACAAATACTAACACCACGTATACACCATCTCATCATGGTCACCTTCAAGACAAGTTGAAACTCACTACAACAAGTTGAAACTCACTACAATAAGGAATGATTTAATGTCCATATCCTTAAGAGTAAGGTAAATCATCTTACTCATCCAACAAGTGTTTTTATCTTTCAAGATAGCAACATTTTTACATCTCATGTCATTATTTTCATTATAATTCCAATTATGAGCTTTTAAACTAACCTACCCATGATTATCATTTTATTACCGTGTTCATAAGCTTTTAAAAGGTGTATTAATCACTTATGCATATCTTATAACTTAAATATTGCCTCACTGTCACGGAAATTTACTTGACGAGAGGGATAACTTAACCAATAATTTCTTACCTGTTTAAAAGGTGTAACTCAATTACACGCATTTGCTAAGCAAGAGTTTAACTTCGCTTAGCAAATAGAGTCATGAGGAGCTCAAACTTCATTTTGGTTGCTTTTGCGAGAGAGTATTTCTCTTAACGAATAAGCCAGGAGGGCTTAAGTTCCTAATCCTTACATGTCTCGCTTAGCAAGGCTAACTTCTTGCTCAACCAAGGGACTTTTAAAAAGAACCTTAAGTTCTCATCTACCTTTCGTTCAACGAGTATGATAAGCTTGCTCAACAAAATAAAATTATAGAGACTTCACATCTCAACTACACTCACTTGGCCCAATGAAAACCCTTATTTGCTTAGTGAGAGAAGTCACATAGAGCATCCTCTTAACTCCTTCCTATAGTCACTCAACGAATACCTCACAAAGACTTAGTAGATTTTAAGTTTCGTATCCTCACTAAGTGAAGGTTCTCCTTCACTTAACGATTAAGAACCACAAAGAGTTTTTAAACATTCATCCAACCATACCTAATATTTGCTTAAGAAATTTATGAGTTTATGGGTTCTCCACAAACTCGCTTAAGTGTTTTCTCACCAGATTTATAATTTTGCTTAGTGAGCATTCTTATGTTCATGTTGTTCTTAAGTTAGCTTAGTGAGAAAGGTTCTCGTTTAGTAAAAACTCATATTTTTCCATAAATCTAGTCATAAATGCAAGGTCACGTTCAATAAGGGCCTCTTCTAACCCAACGAAATCCTAAAAACAATGTTCAAAAACACGAAATACATTCATTTATCATCCAAACCAACATGAAATGTATTTAATAGTTGTAGAACATCATCTAAACATAATGTGGACACAAATATAATAAATTTAAACACATGCAAGACAGATTCAACAATTTCCTCGTTTTGACAAAAAACTCAAAATTATCAACAATGGCTACTTAAGACTACAACATATTATGATCATACATTTTTACACTTAGTGAGAAACAAACAACAATATAAATAGCACATGCAAGCCACAAAATAACAAGATTCAAAATTCCCTTACTTTTTAAGATAAAAGGGTGAGAAAACTTGGTGAAGAAAGTGAATTTTTTATCAACTAGGTGGCTCGAAGATGGGTGAAGATGGTGAGAAAAAGTGCAGAGGAGAGGAAGTGACGTTTATGGTTTCTAAACCTCTAAACTCAACCATCATGGCCTTTAAATAGGATTTGGGGAATGGGTTATTAACCACTGGATAACAAGGATTTGTGAAACCTTTGGATAAAAGGTTTTGGGGAACCATTAGATAAAAGTCAACCACCATCATGAGGAGTTTGGAGTTTTAGGGTGACAACTATAAGGTTCTAGAGTTTTCTTCGAGACTTTGGTTGGTTGGGATTCCACCTAAAAAAATGTGTCATCGTATTGAAAAAGTGCCAACGTCACTGGGCCAACTAGGTTTGACTAGAAAGCACTCTCAACTACAATACATTAGCTCTTTGTATTTTTCACTCGACTGAGTCAACTATTTTCAGGAAAGCTTGTCTCGATATACGTATTTTCAACCATTTTGACTCGTTATAGGATTTTTCTCAAAAAATGTGACACAATTTTTTTCCAACAACAATTAAATTTAATTAACTTATTAATCTCTGATTAACTTAATTAAATAGATATATAAAACAAACAATCTTACATTGTTAGAGACAAAATCACTACTTGTGATGTATTAAAAAATTATATAACAATAAATCAAAATTAATGAATTAAAATATAATCATAATATTAAAAATAAATTACAAGTGTTTAAGTAAATTATAATTTTAAAAAATACAATTAAAAATAAATTATTAAATTGAAAAATATGAACAATGTTATAAAATAATAAAAATTACTATTCATAATATACTAAAAATTTAAATAAATTATATGTAACTACTCTATTTATAAAAATAATAAATAAATTACATATCAAAAAATAATTTAATTATCTTAATTTAAAATATTATTCATTATCCAAATTATCTTAATCAATATTTTTTTTACTTTGTTAACAACAAATCTAAAAAACAACACTAAAAATTGTCAAAGATTTCACAATAACAAAAAAAACTTGGACTAAAAAAAATATATATATATATATTTACAAATAATTAAAATATATTTAAGTCTTGAAAAGCAGGTGAAAATAAATATCTAGTTCAGATTTCTCGAATGAATTTTATTCGGTTATATTATTGGCTCATTTTTAATTTTCTATATTATTTTATATTTAGAAACTTATATTAGTGCCTTTTATACAAACTAAAGGAAATTAAAAAGGAAAAGGGGCTTAGGGAGAAATATCATATTAAAAAGCAATAATTATTTGCAAATTTCTTTTTTTATTTCATATGTCTAATATATAACTTCATCTACAACTATTAACCGCTGAGTGAAAAAATTAGTGAGTAATAAGCATTCACAAAGACTTTGGGTTTTCCCACTTCTATTCTACATTCTAAAATTGAGGTATTTCGTGCTGCAATCCTGAACCATATGATTGCGTGATGAAATTTTAAAAACCAAAATTAAGCTCAACGCCAAATAACCGAAGCAACTCTCTTGAGCTGTCAAAGAACATCGTGCTTGGCGCAATCACAATTAAATAATAGCACGGATGATGAGAGATAAAATCCAGCAATTCTAGAAGAACCTGAATCCTTCACATACTGGATAATCTGTATTCTCAGTACAATGGGCAGATTATTCATAATTCGGTGTATTCACGAAACAAGTTTTTATAATAAGAAATATGTTAACAAATATTTGAACCATTCCTCAATTGAAAAAAAAAAGTGCTTATGGGTAATCTAGGGAAACAACTCATCAACCTTTAGTTTGAAATGAACCATAACATTAACACTAGTTTATGCTGAATCATTTTGCTGCTATTTTTAGTGGTTCTCTATCTCAGCATTCACTTCCCGCAAAGGGGACTTTTCTCTCTCGGTGGCTGAAGGAGATGGTGAGCTCTCCACTCCAATTTCTGCTCTGAGTTCAGTGATGCTCTGCTCCAATTCCTCTATCCTGCTGCCCATCTCATCGAGTGCATTGGAATTAAGAAAACCAATAACCAAAGAATTTATGACATCTATCTGACATTACATCCAATAAATATGTAATAAGAAATTACTCAAATTGTAGACCAAAGGATATTCTTTGAAATGATGGAGTTTGACATCGTCTGGAATCTGCTTTGCTGCAAATTATTTAAGCCATAAACAAGATAAAAGAGCGAATTAGTTTCATTAATTTGAATTGGAAATTTTCACAATTGCACCCAACAACAACTTACCATCTGCTGAAGAAGATTTTGTACCTGCAAGGAGCAGCAATTCAATTAGGAAACATAGTGCAATTGATTCCTTGAGAGATATGGGAATTAATTAATGCCTTGTTTGGATCAAGGGGGAAAATTACACATAATATAAGAGGCTCTATCCTTTTTCCCTTGGACACAAATTCAGAAGATAGCATAACCACAGGGAACGGATCATGATGTGATTATAAATGAAACTTTTACTATGATGAGCAAAACATCTTACGATCACCTTAAACTTGTAGCATGCACAAGATTTTTATTCTATACTTAATCATGAAATCTATAGCTTGCACATATTTTTTTGTCTATCCACCGTGGAGAAGAGAAAAGAAGTTTGTTTGGTACTCACAAAAGCTGTCATATCAGCAGTGCTCTGTTTATTGTCTTCTGCATCATGTCCACTCTGCCAAAAGCAAAAACAATGAGATACCACAGAGCATAATGCTAGTATTGGTGTCAAATATTCCATGGTCCCGACAACTAGTTTCATAAAAATAATGATGGACAGAACGATTAATTCCATTTCAATTAAATGCGTGCCTGTGGCAACCATTTGGTACAGAACAAAAGCAGCCTTCATACATAGAAAAATGCTAAGAGGAGCTAATCCATATATGTTTAACCAGAATAGCCATATCAAAGTTTAAACACAACAAGATTCAGCTTTCTGCTAAATGATTTGATCAACTTCATAACCATTGAGTACGCAAACTAAGATCAAACTGAATATAATATCCATGTCTCAATACTGCTTAATGAACAATTTACATCTTAGGCTAGAGTTTTCTAGTTACTCCTGCTATATCTCCCTGAAACCCCACCCTAAACAGCAGACAAACACAAATCCTCAAAGTGAAAAATGATTCATAATCACAGTATCTTTTGTGCTATAAAAAAAGCCACATCCTCAGAGTCTAATGTCTAAAGCCATAACACAACAGCCCTTGTTCTTGGGGATCTACAATAATGTACACTATTTGTTATGAATATAAGAGTTTCCACAACATGAACTTCCAAAGTTAAAACTGAATAAATCAAACTTAGACAGCAATGTTATCGCTAGTTTCCAAACATCAAACTAAATTCATTCGAAATGCAAAAGTTTGTTTTTTTTTTACCATTGGCAAAACTCTCCCTCTAGAAGCTTCTTTCATCCCAAAAGCTAATAAACTAAATAATAGTAGATAAATTTTCATCAATTTAAATTATACGACAAGCCTACAAGCACAACTAAAATCATGCAGCTACTAAAGAAAACAACAATTCTATAATTTATCCTAATATCACACACCATTGGTACCCGCTTCAAAACACTATATTAGAAAAACCCTTAATCCGCAACGAAAACGATGAAATTGGCACTAGAGTCACCAATTCAATTATTCGGCACTAATAGGCATTGCTAGGGTTTCTGTTTTCTGAACTGAAAGTGCCAAGTAGCAAGTAGCAAGTAGCAACTTATATGTGTTAATTTTCTAGCGCTTTCGCGTTGACCAAACAGTGAAATTGTGGTTAAAAAAGGAAGAAAATGGAAGGAAAACAAAATAAAAGAAGGGTGAAGTTTGGTTTCGGCGTGAAGGGGGCGAGCTTACCATGTTGGAGTGATTTAATATGTCTAATTTTCTAGGTTCTTCTTCAGTGTTTACTGTTTAGGGAATATTTGTAGCCTTGAGATTCAAGAAAAGGAAAGCTCGTTAAATTACCCATATCTTGCTCATATTTCTCTCTTTTACACTTTTTGCCTTTCTATTTATTCAAAACTAGCTGTATTTTCTATTTTATTTTTTCAAATTGGATTTATGATTTGCAAGAACAGTTCAAAGATGAAAAAAAATCTAAAAAAATATATAGACCAAATAAAGATGTCTCCGTTTCCGTTTATTAGGGTTAGAGATAAAAAAAATAATTGAGAAATGAAAAATGAGTAACATAAATCATTAATTATATATATATATATAACGGACTACTCTAGTGAAAATATCAGAATAAATAATAATAATCATTAAAT
The DNA here is from genome assembly GCA_025330945.1 of Mucuna pruriens. Taxonomy (NCBI): domain Eukaryota; kingdom Viridiplantae; phylum Streptophyta; class Magnoliopsida; order Fabales; family Fabaceae; genus Mucuna; species Mucuna pruriens. Next base: position 2,893,890 of record JAENHJ010000040.1, on the reverse strand, counting down.
TAAAATAAAAAATAATAAAATGTTAAAATTAAAATAAAATTATAAACATTATTATCAACATTGTACCACCCTATCCTTTATTGTTACTATTGTCATTACCTCTACAATCACAACCATCATTATTATCATCATAATTGTAGTTACCATTGGCGCTACTACTAACACCTTATCCACTACCACCTCTACAACTACAACCATCATAGCTGTCACCATCATCGCAGTTACCATTAACATCACTACCAACATCCCATCCACTACCATCATTATCGTTGTTGTTGCCTCCACCACCACCACTATTATCATTGTTGCTCTCACCACTATTATACCATAATTATCATTGTTACCCTTACTATTATCATTACTACTTCTATTATTGTTGCCCTTACACTATCATCGCTATCGTCCTCACAATCACCATCGTCACTACCCACCATCACCATTGCTACTACCACCATCATCACCATCGCTATTGCCACTACTACCACTATCACTATTGTCCTTATTGTTATCGTCTCATTACTATTGTTGTCTCACCACCATCACCAATAGTGATGGTGATAGCAGTGATGTTGATGACAATAGTAGGGGTGGTGATGGTGGTGAAGATGAGGATGATACAATATTAATTATGATATTTAAAATTAAGTTTTAATCTTAATAATTTATTATTTTTAATCTTGATCTAATGATTATTATTATTTGTTCTCATGTTCTTGTATAAGCATATATTCTCACAAGAGTGGTCTCATATATATATATATATATGAGTTTTATTACTAATTTATTTTTTATTGTTATTATTATTGTTATTATTATTTCTTATTGTTGTTATTATTATTATTATTATAACTATTATAATTATTATTATCATTATTATTATTATTATTATTATTATTATTATTATTATTTATTATTATTATTCTTATTGTTGTTGTTGTTGTAACAAATAATATAAAGATAAGCATCAATATACATAATGCTATTTTTTATTTTTTAGGTAATTTTACCATTTTTTGTGATATAATATCATTTCTATATGAATAATTGTTTATAAGTTAAATTATTAATTTATTTATTATATATTTTACATAAATAAATAAAGCTATGTTTTTAAAGAGGATACAAGATCATAGTTGCTAAATATTAGAATATCTATTACATATAGGGTTCAATCTTTGTACTCGGAGCACACTTCAGACTCCGATCCAACATCTTGGACTCCCGCTTGATGAACCCAACACTTTCAGTGCGTTCAATGCCTAGGCACTTGCCGAGATCCCCCGCGCCCCCAATGGCCACTCACCACCAGATACAAAGTGAACCCAAGGGACGAGGCCACTACAGATAATGCGTCCAAAGCTCATGACACGCTATAAAAGAGAACCTAAGTGTCGAGTACTAGGGGTGTTTACTAACCCAAAGAAAGATCTCTATGAGAGATAACTGACTTGAACGTTAGAGTACTTCTGTAGGTACCCTTCCCGACACCCTAGTGAGGCGGGACAACTTAGAGAACCACGAGGAAAGCTTAAAGGGCAGCGAATACAGCATGAAGGTCGCCAAGGAGAGGTCAGAGGTCGACTACGACTCTTAGGAAAATCCCAGGTAAGAACATTTAGCGTCGTCTGTAATGAAGAGCCATCGGAGAACGCAGCCCCCCAAGCCCAAGCAAGGGGGTCATCTATGCTCCAAGCAATAACAGTGGTGAGAAAAGAGATGGTGAGGATGTAGAAGAGGAACACAAAAGAAACCAAGATGCGAAAATGCAATGTCAAGAAAATCAAGGCATTACGGAAGGAGAATGACGCATTGCGATCCCAATATCGACTGACTGAAGAGACAAACACGCCCACCCCCAGCAAGTGGAGACCGAAGACATTGACAACCAGGATGCTAGTCGTAGGGGAGATGAACACATGCTTGAAAGTCAAGAGAGACTCTGAGGAAAGTGAGATACGAAAACACCCTTTCATGGAAGACATCATTGACGCCCCCTGCCAATAGGATGGAAGAACCTATCCCTCGATAAGTATGACAAGACTATGGATCCTGACGAGCACATCGATGCATATGTAACTCAGGTAAACATGTACACTAACAAGGATGTCATCATGTGCAGAGTGTTCCCGGGGTCCTTGAAAGGAGCCACCCTAAATTGGTACACATGCTTGCCACACAGGTCAATTGATTCATTCAAGACACTCGTGGCGAAGTTTAGAGCCTAATACGCGACGAGCAGACCCCATCACCTAACGTTAGTCACATTGGTGAATCTCAGACAGGAGGAAGGACGAATCCTCCACTCCTTCATGGAGCACTTCACAACTGTAACCGTGAAGATCAAGGACCTAAACCTAGAGGTCGCCCTTCAATCATGGCGCTGAAGCCGGACATGTTCTCGAACAGCCTATGCAAGAAGCCCCTAGCCTCTATGGACGAGCTGAGAGCCCGAGCCTACGGGTATATCTAGATGGAGGAGATAGCGGAGTATCGAGACGAAGTTCGAGTTGAGCTCCAAGCCGCAAAAAGGAGAATAGAACCACAAGTCACTCAACGAACAAGAAAAGAAAAGAGCGTGGATTGCAAAGGCCCAACTACAAAATCTTTACCCCCCCTTACCACGAGTATGGCCACACTGCTAGAGGAGGCGTCCAACATTAAACTGATGGCACTCCCTCCTGTGAGGAGGACAGCTTGAGGAGCCAACAAGACCAAATACTACAGGTATCATTGGAACTACGATCACACCACCGAGTCATGCTTAACATTAAGAGACAAGATCGAGGAGCTGGTGCAGATTGACCACCTCCAAAAATTTGTGAAAAGAAGCGAGGAATGAGAAGGAGACCTGAGTCCAACCCTAGACGTGGGGAGGCAACCCCTAGGCCCGAGGAACCTTGGAAACTTGATCAAGATGTCAATGGAACCTTGAGGCTAAGGGGTGTCATTAATAGGGGATACGTGGGAGGATCGTTAAGCTCGGCCAGGAAGATATACATGTGCATATTCGATCGTACATCCCCATCAAACGCCTCGTCGACAAGGCGATCTTCCACATCACGAAGAGCTAGTTCAACCGTACAACAAGACTACAAGCTATACATACGCAGCTACAAGGAATGCCAAGCACGGGCTCCGTCGACCACTCCCCAACCAAGGAACTCCACTCCATCACATTCATGTGGACCTTCTCTATTTGGGGGATGAACATCTTATGCCCATTCCCCATGGCTAAAGGACAAGTCAAATTCCTACTCATGGCCATGGACTACTTCACTAAGTGGATTGAAGCTGAGTTGTTAGTCGTCATTACCACACATAAGGTATTCATATGACAACACCTCATATGCAGGTACAAGTTCCCCCATTCAGTGGTGACTGACAATGACACCTAGTTTGTAAGCAACTCCCTGCACGAATTTTATGAAGGTCTCGGCATCAACCATAGGGTGAGCTCGGTCGAGCACCCCCAGTCAAATGGACAGGCTGAAGTAGTTAACAAGGTCATACTCGACGAGCTGAGGAAATGACCAGGCAAGTTCAAAGGGTCGTGGGCTAAGCAGCTGTGTTAATATATTGTGATTAATTTTAAACACTCTAACATTTAATGGTAATTATACCTTATTTATTTCAAATAAACATGTTTGAATTTCAATCTACAATAGTTTCAAATTGCTTCAAGTTGGTGATGCTCCTACGTTGCATCACACACACAAATTTCTCAAGATTAAAGGGTTTGAACAAAAATTTTCTCTTAAAAGATTTATCTTACAAAAATTCAATAGTTACTTTGCTTTTTACACGCGCTCTCGTGTCATTTTTTTTATTTTAATTATTTTCATTACATATGAATGTACATGTAAAGATACTTTCACGCCCAACTCAAAAAGACTATTTTAAGCATTTTGGAGTAGAATTGAAGTTAGAACTATATGTAGTCTACCTATTCATTTATATAATATTTGTTGTACTTCAATATAGGCAAGATATCTAAATTTCTATTTTTTGTACCTGTGGGATATGTACGAAGTATCTACTACCAAAAGCAATGACTAATATCTGTTGGGGATCGTAGATTCATCAAACAATGGTATTTTCCTCCCAACATGAATTTTCATAAAATGAATCACCATTTTAGTCCTTAAAATTGTAATGTGATATTAATTTAATTCCTAAAATTATTTAAATATCAAATTAATCTATAAAATTGTAAATTGTCAATCAATTAGTCCTTTTGTTAATTTCAGTTAATTGTCAAGGTTAAAAAATACTTATGTGGTATGTTAAGTACCATTATAACTTTTATGTAGCAGAGATTAAAATGACATGTCAAATTCATGACTTCTACATTACTAGAGACTAAAATAAAAGTCCAAATATAATTGACTTAGTCCCCATTAAATTTTTTTTAGGGTATTTAATTTTTTCCTTCCATGCGATTTTCCATCTCCATCACTTTGCAACCCAAAAACAACCCAAGACTTTTTGTTTTTTTGGGCAAGCATCTTCGTCTTCGCTTATAAATAGGTTTGTCCAAACACTTTCATAAAAAAATGAGTTTGCAGACCTTCTTCATCTGACTCTTCATATTATTAAGTTATTCCTCTATAGAGTGACAAAGAATTGTAGAGGAGAATAGATGAATTGAATATTCTAAAAGAATTGAAGAATTATAATTGGACTTTCATTTTAACCCTTATGTAAAAGTAGAATTGAAGAATTGTAATTGGACTTTCATTTTAGTCCTTATGTAAAAGTCATGAATTTGATGTCATTGTAGTCCTTAGAAGCCATCATGGCTTTAAATGTGTCATATAAGCATTTTTAACCTCGTTAATCAATTGAGGTTAACAAAGAACTAATTTGATTGACATCTAACCATTTCAAAGATTAATTTGACATTTAAATAATTTTAAAGACTAATTTGATATTACAATACAATTTTTAAAACTAAAATGATGATTCACTCATCTTTATATTTGAATTTCTATTATATCATCATCATGTCTCATATAATTCATTTTAAAGAATAAATGTCATTATGACAGTAATTACATTTCATATAATTCAAGATAAATATCATCATGATGATATTTATGTTTTATATAACTTTTTTTTGGATAATAACATCATTATGATGGTGATTACATTCCATTTAATCTTAATTTTGATATTAATTTAACCAGACTCAATTTATGATTTGGTCAAAAGATATGTATGAATAAATTCAATTATGCTGACTTTGTTTATTCAGTACATAAAATTTTTAAAAATTATAATCTAATTACTACAATTCATGAAAAGCATTTCAGCATAGTAGATGAAAATTTTGGTTGAAGTAATTAAATTGATATCATTGTAACAAAAAGGAATATGTTTCCACATACTACTACATATGTATAGACTTACACATTCTTTTGTACCCTGATCAATACCCTTTAATTTCTTTAACTCCAATTATTTAATTCATTTAAGTAAGTTACTAATTTTCTCCTTTCCTTAAATATCATTGACATCAAAAAGGGAAAGAGAGGACTCATGGATAATTAACCATTTGTTTTAGTGATTGATATCTTGAGTCAAACCCTATCATTACTTCCCATGTCAATACCATATTCTTAATTTAAACAGTCTCCTAACTTTGCTCCAAAACACTCGTTTACCAAGTTAATCTCTATCCTTAAAACATCGTTACGACTCTTCTCTATACTTTCCCAAAAAAAAAATCCCATGGCTTCTCAAAAAACCTTGCACGACACAAAGAAATCCCAAGCTAAGCGAGCTTTACGTTCCTTAGCTATAGGCATCGCGGTACCCTTCACCCTCACATTGACCATAATCATCCTTTTCGGTTCGGGGCGCAAGTACCATCGCGTGTCGAAGCCCTTTTGGTTTGCACCACTATGGTTCATTCACATAGCCACATTGGGCTCATCTTTCTTCATGGGTCTGGCTGCTTGGCTAGTTTGGGCCGATGGTGGGTTTCAAGGGGAACCTGATACAATGTCTCTCTACATTGCCCATGTTTCTTTAAGCATCGTGTGGCACCCCCTCGTCCTCGTTATGTCTGCTTATTGCCTTGCTTTCTTTTCTTGCCTCGTCAATTTTGGGACCCTCTTTTTGTGTTACTTGAGGTTTAGAAAGGTTAACCCTTTTGCTAAAGATCTAGCCAAACCCTGTTTGCTATGGGCTGCGTATCTTTCTCTTATTTGCTTCAAGCTAATGGTTCTTTGATTACTACTTCATGGGAATTAATACCCACTTAGATTATCATTGCAGGTGTCTCTTAGGAACAGACAAATGTGTAATTTTCAATAGTGTTTTGCTATTAAGGATCCTTGGTGTTAAGCATTAGTTAATCAATATTTTGACAACTTCAAGTTTACATCTTTCCATTTTATATTTATTTTTTTATTTCTACTTTACAAATAATTTAACTATGGTTGTTAGGAAAATATGTTTTAATATTCAATTGTTCTTGTATTGCACCCAAGATCTAAACAATCATAATTGGATGTAGATAATCAATCACGTTTTGCTCAATTGATTTTAGGGATTATGTATTTCTTCTGTGTATGAATAGTTTCCTTTGTGTATTTTTAGTATCAAGGTGACCAGAAAGATATGTAATTGTAGTGTAATTAATATTTATTATTCTTTAATATAAAAGAGTCGAATTAAGTGAGTATTCTGAAAATGTATTCGTGATACCAATTTAATGTCAAGTACCCCACTCAGGCTCGATTATTTCATTTAACAGCTACTTGGAGTTCATTTTTTTTAAATCACACCATTGTCACTCCGTTACACATGTATGCTTGTTCCATATAGAAGATACCAAACATGATATGCAACCACAACTTATCCTTTGACTATGTAACGATCAACACTATCATTCCAACAGACATTAAGAGTCTTATAATGTTTGGACCTAAACAATGAGAGACACTAATTTAATCCTTCATTAAAAAAACACTAATTTAAACTTTATGGGTTCAGAAAGACGAAAATTTAAAGTAAGGAAAATATCATGTGATGATAATTTTATTTGTTTGTCCCGTTCATGAAAAAAAAAATATTAATAGTTATCATGTGTTTGGAATGAGTTTCAACCACGTACGGTTCCAAAATGAAGCATGCAATGCATCTTTCAATTTAGTGGTTCACATTTGTTTTATAAAATTCATGATTATTTTGAATTATAAAATAATGATTTTAACTTTTGAGATCATATATAGTTTTTTAAAAACTGTAAACGATGTTGATTTGTTTGGAAACTGAAAATGTTTATATCATATCTGTAAGTTTAAAATTTGAAAAGCCTTGCACCAAAAATAAAATCTGAAAAGCCTTTTTATTTAAAGTAAATATCCAATCCCCAAAAATGTTCAATTTAGTTTAGTTTTAAAGAAGAAAAATATCAAGTAGTATCTTAACATTATAAACTGAGACATTTTATTTCTTTTATTTATTTTAGTTGAATCAATCATGATTTTTTAATTAAATTGTTGTTTTAAAACAGTTACAAATCATATTTTTAAAATAGAAAATATATTTGTTAGTTATATGAATAGTTTTTTTTTTTAATTTGAGTACCAAAATGAGTTATTTTCAAATTAAGAGACAAAACATCTCATTTTTAAATTTAAGAGACCAAAATAATATTTTTAAATTTGAAAAATTAAAAAAATTACTTTTAAATTTATAAACCAAAAGAAAATTTGGCCGAAAATCTAGGGATAAAAAAATATTGAAGTCCAAAAAAAATTCCACTACAAATTGTTGAGGGTTATTTTATTAGAACTCTACTAAACCATGGAAATCTAGTAGATTCATTGTCCTAATGAACTTCGTCGTAGTCCGAGCAGTTACCGACCACTCCATAGCAGCCTAGTGTTGTTGTGCTATCACAGTTTATTGTTGCATGTCATCGTGTTTTGCTGAGCCATCGCTGCAACCATCGTCTTCGTTGCTCTAGCAATTGCAAAGATTCTATTAGAGGAGTCGAACCTTGTCCTTGGATCGTAAACTACAAAGACGCAAACTACATAAAAAAAATGGTCAAAAGTCATCACACAAACATTTTCTTATTGAAAACCTCAACAAACAAGGGTGAGTCAGATGACTCTAACAATCAATAATCATCTCTTCTAAAAAAAACAACTCCACATCACATAGCAAAATCATAATAAACATATTACCCATAAATGTATTCTTGCAAGGACATGACCAACTTTGATACAACTAAAGTTGTAATGATTCAGAGGTTGACATAACTCATAAACTACTATAAAATTAATCTATGTGCAGAAGGTTGATTTTAATAGAGATCTTATTTAATTTAATTATGAAAATAGTAGATAAAATTTTCTCTTTTATGATGCACATCAACTAAAAGCAAACAACATAAAAAATACACAATCAATTGAAAGTAAACATGCATCATAAAATATATACAAGTCAAATTACATGAGTTTTGGATACAACAAGAAACTTGTGCCCTATGACACTTACAACAACAACATAAAAAAGAACATGAAGATAAGGGCTAAACATTTATCCAAACGTGAAAAGATGTAACAAAGGGGACGAGGATAACAAAACACCTTATCAAGTTGGTCCCTAGACAATAAAAAGATGAATTGGCTCACTGAGATGGCAGCAAGATAGTGCATATGAGGAAGCTCTAGTGTCACCCTCGGGTTTCGAAGATGCTGTCCGAAAATGATGCAAACAAGGGTTAGTAGTGTTGAGATTGTGACATTGGTTCCTAGCCAACTTCGCCTTAGACATACTAGCTTGTTGACTCCACATCATTGGTATCAGCAAAAACATCTCCACATGAATGTGAAAAGTGACAGGAAACCTAAAAACTCCACCAAACACATACTCCATTGTCACTTCTCCTCAGTACCAAACACGTTGTTGGTCACAATGAATACTCTATGTTTTTCCCAAACCCACTATGATGTTTCGAAAGAGAATGCAGAAAGGCCTTAAGTAGACTTGGATTTGAGGGATGCTTAGGAATCTTAATCCTCGCGGTGACCTCGACATTTGCTCTCATGAACATGTTATTTGAGGTCATCACAATCATATACATACAATTACATACATAATTGTAAACTATTGCAAGAATCCTTATATTTAAGCAACAAAGTGATGAACACAAGTGTCATCACAAAAGTATAACATGACATCAAATCATCACTTTTATAACATCACAACAATAAGCCTTAGCTCTCAAAAGATGCAACCATCATTCACAACATAATAAACATCAACCATACACATGCACGCACATATTACAACTAACTACTCCATGGAGATTTATATGCCAAGGATCACTCATATCACTTCCTTAACATATTCTCATCCTAGTATTGGGAAAAGACGTCGATCCTACATATTAAAAAGCATTTGGGTCGAGATAGGTTGTACAAGGGTAGTAGCTTTCCACTATCAGTAGCCCTTGCAAAGATTACACCTATTTATGGGGGATTGCTCGTCCACCTATCCCCAAGGTTACATAGCCTTACCTCTCCTAATTCAACACTAGTCGTGAACCCCACAACTCATGGTAGTTTGACAAATTAGGTGCCTACTCATAACTTCCTTGAACTCATGGGTACTAACAACTTGTAACCTACCATCTCAACATGACCTCTAAGGCAAGCTGGAACTACAATGGTTCGCCAACCATTTCCTTGAGAGTGAGGTCAATCTTTTACCCTACAACCTCGACAACATAGGTTTTATTTCTTAGAGATAGCAACATTTCAAATTTTATGAAATTCAACTTATTTATCATTTCACTTTAGTCTTTTACACTATCCTACCTAGATCCAATCTTTAATAACATTTTATTAATCTTTTACAAAATGTAGTTACAAAAGAAATTTACTTTCCAACTTTGTCATTTTCTTACTACCAATGGATTCGCCCAATAAGTGGGATCTCTCGCCTAGCAAATCCTATCCATAAAAAGGGTACTTCTTAGGTACGGGCATTCGACTAACATGTCCTTAGCCTTGTCCAATGAATGGAGCCACAAAGAGCTCTTGCTATATTTAGTTACCCAACGAATGAACCATTTGCCCAATAAACCAAGCCATAATGGTTTAACTCTTATAATATCACGTTGTTCACCTAGTGAGGATCCATCATTGTTCAGCTAGAGGAGCCATAGAGAACATCCTCCAAAATTTTCATTTATTCGCTTAGCAAGTGAGATGTCTCGCTCAACAAATGAAGACACAAAGACTCCACACTCTTAACTCTGCATAACTCGCTCAACGAAGACATTCCTTTACCTAGCGAAAGGAGCCATGCAGAGACCTTAAAACTCTCGCTTAATGAAATGCAAAACTCGTTTAGTGAATCTATGTATTTATAGGTTCTTGAGACCATTGCTTAGAGAGTAAGATACTCACTTAATGAATACTCAACAAATCCAGGATTTTCTCCCTAAGTTTCATGGCTTCACCCAACAAACCTTCAACAATTTCACGTGTTCTTTAGTTTTCACTTAGCAAGAGAGACACTTGTTTAGCGAAAACTCATATTTTCCTAGCAAAAGTCTCCCATTGCTCAATGAGCTTTCAATAGAAACCTATAAAATAGGGATTTGCTAAGTGAGCCTAGGGCTCGCCCAACGAATGCCTTAAACAATAACATACAAACTTAATCTAGCAACTTCAAAACAATATATAACATCTAGATGTCAAAACAATAACAAATCTAACATGCAATCACAAATTCATCACACATCCAACATTTTCATAAAAAACTTAAAACTTACAAAAATGACTACCAAACTCCAATAGTTCATACTCATGCATTTATACACATACAACAATATATATAACTTTATATTAACAATACAAAAATAGAGATACACAAAGGAGAACTTGTTTTACTTGGCTAAAGACTATTGAAAACTTTAGGAAAAAAGGTTAGAATCTTGATCAATAATAGTGGCTTGATCTTAGCTTGAAGAAGGGATGACGAATTTAATGCTTGGAGTTGTATGTGGTATGAAAACTATCTCAAACCAACCATACAATGGCTAGATAAAGGATTTTGGGTAGAGGCTTTTATCCAAGAGACACAAGGAGTTTTATAAACCAATGGTCCAAGAGATTGAAGTTCCTTTGGACAAAAGAAGTTTTATTGTCCATTAGACAAGAAGATTGAAGAATTTTTTAGATTTTTTTGATACTCTAATCAATCAATGTTTTACTTCAAAGACGTATTATTACACTGAAAAATATAACAATTTTCAACTAGAAAATGCACTGAAAAATATAACAATTTTCAACTAGAAAATGTCTAAGATTATTGTCATCAAATTTGAGTGTTTACTCAACTCAAATAACTATATTTAGAAAAAATTCATTTTTGATATATATACTTTTGACCATTCTAGAAAAAACTAAAATATTTGTAAATATTAAAAATTATTTTAAAATTTTGGATTGAATCAAAAATAAAAACGTTAAATTGCATAAATAAAAATATATTTAATTTTAATTATTTATTTTAGTATTTATTGATTAAAGCCAGACGTGGAACAACATGTGAGCATTTATGTGATACTTTACATGTTAAATCAATATAATTGATAATTCTCATTAACACACGTCACATCTTAGGCTAATATAATTGATGACAACTAGTTTAAGAATTTTCTATTTAGTTTGAAGAAGTAACAAATAATCCGTTACAATTTCACAGAAAACAAAAAATGGTTTATTGTTTTTTTTTTTTTAGTGCATGATGTCACGATAAGTATTGATGAGCCAAAGCCAGGGTATATAGGTTTTGGAAAAAGGTAACTAGGAGCAACATGATGAACCAAATGAAGCGAGTTTGAATGGATGTCCCAAAGGCCCAGGCCAATCTTAGCTGTATTCCATCAGAAACACGTTATGACACGGAGGTGAATGGTGGTGATACATTCATACAGTTGATACGATACATGTGACGCGCTTATATAATTAATGTCAAATTATTTAGCTAGGTTATAGGATTTATATTCCAACACTAATTTGACCAGTCTTTTAACAAAACGAAATTACACTACACTTGTCCTCCACCGACAAGGCCGTCTCGGGACACAAACACATATTAGGATTTTAACAATAACCCCCCACACAATTACGCCTTCACTCTCTCCCTCCTTTGCAAAATCGCCATCTGAGAAACCCGATTCGATTTAACCGAGTCAACTCGGAGAACAACAATGCTGGAGCGGTGTCTGGGAGCTCGGCGAGTCCGGCAGATGCAGCGAGCATGCCGCCACAGCACCGTCACGTTCCTCTGCCTCTTCCTCACGGTGGTGGTCCTCCGCGGAACCATCGGCGCCGGCAAGTTCGGCACGCCGGAGCAAGACTTCAACGAGATCCGCCACCACCTGTCGGCCTCCCGCGCCCGCCGCGTTCTGGAAGAATCCAAACCGGAATCCAACCCGAACACGAACAGCAACGCGGAATCCAACAACTACGCCAGCTTCGATCTCTCGAAGATCCTGGTGGACGAGCCCCCCAGCCCCGACGAGAAGCGTGACCCAAACGCGCCCTACACCCTGGGCCCCGCAATCTCGGACTGGGACCAGCAGCGCCGGGCCTGGCTCCGGGCCAACCCGGACTACCCGAACTTTATCCGGCCCAACAAGCCCCGCGTCCTCCTCGTCACCGGTTCCTCTCCCAAACCCTGCGAAAACCCCGTTGGGGACCACTACCTCGTGAAATCTATTAAGAACAAGATTGACTATTGCAGGGTTCACGGGATTGAGATTTTCTACAACATGGCTCTTCTCGACGCTGAGATGGCTGGGTTTTGGGCCAAACTTCCTCTCATTCGTAAACTCTTACTCTCTCACCCTGAAGTTGAATTCCTCTGGTGGATGGACAGTGACGCCATGTTCACCGACATGGCCTTTGAGGTTCCTTGGGAGAGGTACAAGGATTCGAATTTCGTTATGCACGGCTGGAATGAAATGGTCTATGATGAGAAGAATTGGATTGGTTTGAACACTGGAAGTTTTCTGCTGAGGAATTGTCAATGGTCTTTGGATATTCTTGATGCTTGGGCTCCCATGGGACCTAAAGGAAAGATAAGGGATGAAGCTGGGAAAGTGTTAACTAGGGAGCTTAAGAATAGGCCTGTTTTTGAGGCTGATGATCAATCTGCTATGGTTTATTTGTTGGCCACTGGTAGGGATAAATGGGGTGATAAGGTTTACCTTGAGAATGCTTATTACTTGCACGGTTATTGGGGGATTTTGGTGGACCGTTATGAGGAGATGATTGAGAGTTACCACCCCGGATTTGGGGATCATAGGTGGCCTTTGGTGACTCACTTTGTGGGATGCAAGCCTTGTGGGAAGTTTGGAGATTACCCTGTGGAGAGGTGCTTGAAACAGATGGATAGAGCTTATAATTTTGGTGATAATCAGATTTTGCAGATGTATGGGTTCACTCATAAGTCCCTTGCTAGTCGCAGGGTGAAGAGGGTGAGGAATGATAGTAGCAATCCTATTGAGGTCAAGGATGAGCTTGGATTGCTTCACCCCACTTTCAAGGCTATCAAGCTTCCTTCTTCATGATTAAGGTTTTGAATTGTGGTTCTCGTTCAATCCTTGATATGGTGGGAAATTACAGACAAATGTGACTAATGTTGCACGTAAAACAATTGCAGTTGCAATGTGACCCTGACATTGTGGCTGAAATCACGGTCAGTCCAGTTGTTTTTTAGAACCTTGGTGATGTTGATGTTGGTTCCTTTTCCTAGTTCCTACTACTACTTCTACTTGATATTCATTCATCTGCTGCCACTATAGTATCATTGCTTTGCAGTTGCGTATGGTCATATGATAGTGTTGAAAATTGTAATCTTTTATTTATTTTGCTTTTACCTATCATTGAGTTATAGTGATTTTTTGGAAAGAACAAAATTGTAGTCTTCTCTACTGTGTCTTTTCTTCCTTGACTCTGTTGGTTCATTTTGTGGATAAATTTATTGATGAGGAATTGAGAACAATTCCTTTCTTTATTTTTTGGTTGAATTTGTTGCCCTTTATGTACCTTTGCTCGTGTAGGTTAAAGGGTCGAGGAAGGAATCTCTTTCCCTTGTTAGTAACGGTTTCTTCTGCTTCTAAGCTACGGAATCCGTTTTATTGTTTGGACCGTCTTGTGGTCAGTGAGATTTTGCTAAAAACATGGTTAATTAGAACGACAACTTAGATAGATAGAGCATTTAAGTGTTTAACACGGAGATAGAAAAAGTGCCCGTCAAAGATAATCATTTGGATTGACCTTCATAGTCTAAGGATTTTATGATTATTAACATTACAGATACTGACGGGTTAACTTGCAGAGTTATTATGTGTGAACAGATTTGCTTTGGAGAAAGCTTTCGAAGGAGGCAATATGTATTTCTCACTTTTCCATCATATCTTAAAAAGGGGTAAGTCTAGTATAAAACAATTAGAAAGGGTAAGTCTAACTTAGCCAACATAGGATTAAAAAGGAATTGTAACAGTGGGGTTGTTTAACCCTGTTACTATTTGGGCTAAATTAGACAACAACCCCACCTTAAAAAACATTCACTCTTGGCTCTTGTATGGTTCCATTCAAGTAAGTTTTGTTTTCATATTTTTGGGTGCACAGCGAGGATTTCTCGGTATTTATAGTGGCAAACATTACATCGAGCAATATAACATGCCAACTATCAACTCAAGAACAATTGGACAGTAGACATTAGATCATATTGATAAAATAGCTTCTTGATGTCATGAGTTCGAATTTTGTATTGAGTATGAAAAAAAAAAACATTGGAAAGAAATTAGTCGCTTCTTTTTGGCAATATATACCTTGTACATTTTTCGGGGCAAAAAAAACATCCATATATTCTAGCTTTACTGTAATGTTAAGAACTATTCCGGGCTCGGTCATGATAATCAGGAAAAGAGCCCACTTTGCTTCATGCATTTAGGGTCTATAGGAATATATTTCATATAAATTTCTTTATAAGGAGTTCAAGAAAAAATAGAAAAGAAAAATTAAATTAACGTATAAATAAATTAATTTGTAGAATTTTTTTATTAATTTATTAAAAATTGATTTTTAACTAAGTTAAAATTTATGGAAAAGTTTATTTTTTTTATTTTCTCTTCTTACAAGTATTTATAGATAAACTTATTCAAATAATAGTACATGTTTAAAAATATTTTTTATACAAATTATATTATTTTCAAATATTTAACGCAATCTTGAGATTATAAATTAGGCGAAGTTAATAAGAAGAACTCAAGGTTATAAATTAAGTGTCTATTTACGTGTTCAATAATAATTTAAAAGTATTTCAATATTAACCTTTTAATTTCGAGATAATTTTTTTATACATATAATAATTTAATTATATAAATTAAAATTATTTTATTATATTTTTTAACATATAAAATAACATTTGATTTAAATTTGTATATAATAGTATAATTATAACACTATTTTTAAGACAATAATATTTGTTAGAATTTAATTTAAAATTTAAAATAACAACATATTCATAATAATAATGATTTATTTTAAAATTTAAATAATAATAGTTATGAATTTTAAGATTAATAGTATATTCAGAATAGTAATGATTTAATTTAAAATTTAAAATAATAATGATAGTTATAAATTTAGAGATAATAATATATTCATAATAATAATAATTTTAATTTAAACATTTTGTAAAATCTTAAAAATTTAATTTCACTTTTATAAATTGTATGTGAAGATGAGAAAGAAAAATAATATAAAGAAGTGAGTTAATTGAAATAGTGAAGTTTTATAATGTGAAGTTTTAATTGAAAGAGTGAAGTTTATAATGTGAAAGTTGATTAAAAAATATTTTTTCTTGATCTTTTCCTAAAATATTAAAAGTCTTTGTCCTAGAATAAATTAACTTAAATAACAATTATTTTTTTAAACAAAATTGCTATGAATCAAAACTTTATAATGTGAAGTTTCATGTGATTTGCCTATTGTGACTGTCACTCGTGTTGTGATGAAAATATATAATGCTAAACTTCCTCTTACCATCCTTGTGGTTAGTTCTTCTAGTATACATTTAATTTCCTCTTACCATCCATGTGGTTAGTTCTTTTAGTTTGAGAGTTGTGCACGGAAAAATTTTCGTTAGTTTCATTATATTGTGCATATTATCGATTTATATAAAGAAATAAGATTGTCTTCCATAAATGTTAACTGTAATCCTACACAGGTATGACCACAACAATATGTAAATACTAACAACACGTATGACACGAGTATGTAAATAAACATACGCCTCCTGTGGAGATAGGAGAGAGGGAAGAAAAATTTACGCAGCACAATTAGAGTAGTTTACTTGTAGTAGTATGAGCATTTTGCTTTGTGAAAGGGTTTGCTACAAAAAATAAATAAATAAATTGTGGCAGCACTATATAAAAGGAGATTATACAGCACCAGAGCAAACTGAATGAATAAAATGTTATTATTTCAATATTTCTCTACTCATGAAGAACCATGAGCATTTCTAAAATAAAGCTAAATTTGTGATTGTGAACTCTCTCTATCTGACTAGAGACTGCAACATTCTATCCTAGGGCTTAACTATTTTCAGAATTGAAAGAGCATGAATTTGTGGTAACTTGGATTGGCAAAAGCTCTGCCACAGCTCCATCTTCTCTTCCGCGTCCTTTGTCAGTGCATGACACATCGATGTTGCAATACTTCGTGCTGCATCTCTTGCCTCTGGAAGTCTATCATTCAGTAAATCCACTGCCACTTCAATTAGTCCAGCCATCCCAAACTCCTCCATTTCTTCAAGCCCCTGTAGACATTCACATACATGAATGACTCATACCTTAGAACAGTGCAAAAGAAAGACATCAAAGTTCACTGGTTGGTGTTTGCAATGTTTACTCACCATCTTGGAGACACAGTTGGATAGAGAAACAGCAGCCTTAGCCCTGATCCTAAGGTTGGTATGACTCACATATACCCTTAGTTTCTGAAGCAGTGGAAGAGGGGTCATGGAACCCACCATTGAGCCAAGTGCCCTATCAGCTTCTTCACACACAAACCTTTTATCTTGGGATGCCTTCAGCAGCAGCTGCAGTAGCTGTTGATATGAATTCAAACAACACATTCCAACCCATTACTCACAATACAAATTAAAAAGAAAAAAGTTAAAATATGTTTACGTCCTCAACCTCATTCGGATCAAAATTGATTTCGATCCCTACATTTTAAAAATAGTTTCGAAATGTGGTGAATTTGGTCCTTTGTCAAGTCAGAATGAAATATAAGGTTAAGGATGAAATCCACAACATTTACAAGAAAACTAAAACCACTCTAATAAAAATGTAGAGAATAAAATTAATTTTGAACAAAAACACATTGTACCCTAAAATAATGAGCCAAGAAAACATATCACAGAAGAGGAAATTGAGTCCAAGTACCAAGCCATCAAATGCATCAGAGGTAGAGGGGTCAAGCAACTTGTCACCAAAGGTGTTGAAAATATCAGCAGCAGCCATAATAGCGGTTTTGCAAAGAGCACTGCGAGGGTTCCTCATTGCCTTCGCCACCACCAACACAATTTTCCCCCTGCCCACAACATCATGTCACAAATTCCTCAATACCCAATTGCCCCCACAACTAAAGTTCAAAACTTTTCAAAACACAAACATTTAGATAAAGAGAGAAAACCGAAAATATCCCTTACAAGAATGGGAACAGAAGAGAGGAGTGGTACAACGCGAAGCGCCTAGCATCGTTCAGCGACTCACAAACCTTGGTCCAATTCTTCGAATCTAAATCTTCAACCAAACTCTGCATTCCAAAGTTTTTTCCTTTTTAGAATTCAATGCTCAAAAGAGAAGTGAATTTTTACGGTGCGAAACAAAAGAACAAACCTGAATCTGAACTTCGGGGTCCGACAAGGGTTTAAGGTTGTCGGAGGAGACATAGTCAACGGTGGCATCCCCCGATGAGGGTAAAGGAGCTTGGTTTTCGCTATTGACGGAAGCACGGTCTTGTTTCTGAATTGCGACAGCGATTTTGGGTTGTTTTTTGGGTCTCTCTGGGGTTGTTGGAAGAGCGTTTTCGATGGGTCTGAGTGCCATGACGAGTGTGTGTTGCAGAGCAAAGAGATGATCGAGAAATGATAGTGAGTGAAGGACTGAGAAATTTGATGGGTACAAAAAATTTGATTGCTCATATAAAAGTGGAAAGAGACGTTGGGAGTCTTGTGTGTGTAACGGTAACTTTCTTAGTGGAAAGGTTTGTTTGAAAGTGAAACGTTGCCTTTAATTTGGTATATAATATATTATTGTTGAGATATAAATTTGGGTTTGATTTGGTGATGTGGGCTTGTTTGGATTACCATGAAAAAAAAAGGAAAGATACAGATAAAAGTGAAATAGAATAAAATATATGTATTTTTTAGATAAATAAAAATAATAAAATATCTATCTGTTTTATTTATTTGAATGAGTTATAAAAAAATTAGAAATAAATGGTATACAAAATATTTATACTAATTTAAAAATTTTAGTTTTTAATTTTATTTTTTTTTCAACATAAAATTACTTATTATTTTTTAAAAATTTATTCATAAAAATATTTAATATTTAATAAATTAAAACAAAATTATTATAAATTCTCTTACTTTTATAGTATTTGAAGAGAAATTTACTTTATAATAAATTAAATTTCTTTAACTATTTCTCCATCTCATATTCACTCCAACAAAATACATAAGAATCATTTGGTTCCTTTTATTTTATTCTTTATAATTTTCTTCCCTCCCAAATAATTTTATTCTCTTATGATTTTCTTCCCTCCCAAATAAACCGATTCAAAGAAAGGGTAACGAGAACTTATAGCATCGGCATGATTGGACTGTGAACATTATATTTGAAAATCTAATTTGGGGATGTAAATGGAGTTTTGTTAGCAAAAGAATATAACTTTACAACTTATTTATAAAAAAAAAATATTTACTAATTTTAAGTGATTGTTCTTTGTTCGCACAGGTTACGCATCAGCAGGGAGCGCAAATATTCGTAATACAAATTAGGTCACTTACCTAGGCACAACACCAAATAATTTACAAAATAAGGAACAAAATTTACCATGTTTGAATATTATTTTATTTGAGTGCTTAAATTAATTAATAAAGGCTTAACTAATTTTTCCTAAAATATTAGAATTGTGTAATTTTATTCTGGTATTTCTAATCGTGTTAATTGAGTTTCATGATTATTCTCTCGTGACAATTGAATATCTTTGGTAGGATGTAGTTAATTTTCTAATAGTTTTTGAGTTTTTGCTCTTTATACTTTTGGGTTTTAGGTTTTTGCTATTTATATCTTTCAATTTATTAAGTATATATATATATATATATATATATATATATATATATATATATATATATATATATATATATATATAAAAAAATTCTCTTTATTTTTCTTTATAAAAATAGTATAATTTTATTATAATTTCATTCCTACACTAATAAGATGTTTTTAATTGTGTAGTCTAACTCAATTTGGTTGAATATAGTAGGTCAGTATTATAAATTCTAGTAATGTATTCAATTTCTATAGATAAAACAAAATACATTATTTTCCATCAAACTCAATATTAATGCCATGCATTTTCTATCAATGTGATGTTGATTGAACACATTCCATCAATCCAATAGGTAATACTGTGAGTTGGACATCCATTTTCTTTGATTTGGGGCTTAGCCTCTCCTCTCCTTTAAAAGAGAAGATATTGCATTTGAGACAATTACTTATGTTTGTATTTTGTAATTTTATTTTTCTTCCTTTCTTTTTCATAAGCATCGATGTCTAATCTAGCATGCTTGCATGGGTCGAAATTAAAAGAAAGGAACTCCAAATTAAGATTAATTTGCAGATTAATCAATCGAGGGTCAAATCTTTAAGAACTTTGAAATCTCCTCTAACATTTTGGTTGCTCTAATTTAATGTAAGCTTTTGGATATTAAACTAAATTTCATGAAAAATATTTCAAAAAGAGACATTTTTTTTAACGAGTTTGAGACCAGACGGAGCTCCGTCATCCAATTTCTTTTTTTTTTTCAGATTTTTTTTTCTCAATATTCAAATTCGTACTTATGCTCCTGGAAAGTATAAAGTTCTGGAGAATATACTTCTTTGCGGAATATAGGGAAATCATCAAACTAGGAGAATGTTTCCAGAAACAAGAACAAAACATTTTAGGAAGATTGTTTGAAAAATAAAAAATAAAAAAGAAGGGTATTTAAGAAATTTAATATAACAAAAAAAATAGGAAAAGGAGAGCATACTTAGTAAATTAAAAAGTATAAATAGCAAAAGCCTAATTTTTGCTGACGAGACCCGATAGATATGACAAGTGGCACCAACATGATATTGAGAAAACATTCAAAGACCTTACTAACACAACTAAAAATAGGAGAATCAGAATTGCATAATTATAATTCTTTTAGACAAAAAGTTAATTAAACCTTAAATAAATTAGCTCATTTGGTTAACAAAGTGCTCGTGGGTCCTGAGTTTAAATTTCAACTTTCAACCTTTTTAAAAGTTTTGTAATTTATTTATTTTAAAGCAATTCTTGTATTAATTATTTTTTCTTTTGCTTTCATGCATTGTTTGCAAAGTAATTAAAAAAATCTTTACAATAAAACCAAAAATAGCATTTTTATATTACTTTCAGATCCTGTAGGAATAATTTTTACTATTTTATTAAAGGACTAGGATCACCAAGTTGGATCGGAATGTTCGGTTGAAACACTTTTGCTGAAGCCAATTGGTTAGGCAAGCTTGGTTCCTCTGATGATGTTCAGATTTGGGAGACTTAGCCCACCTAAGCATTACATCACCATGCTTTCTGATGTAATAGGATATCGCTCACCTTATAGTAGTGGCTTTTTCTTTTGCGTTTTTTTTTTTTATTTCTGATGCACAAAAAAAAAGACAATGATTGAGTAAAAAATATGAACCAGCTTAGTATATAAAAATTAATATAAGTATGTTTTAAAAAAATGTGATATCAAGACGAAAACAAGCTCCTAAACCAACTATTATATATTAAACAACATTGACGCAACAAGCCAAACAAAAACTCTAATCCAAACTAAGTAGATTTAAACCATCAAAACCAACACAATTTTTTGCCCTAACTATGTTTGCAACTTACCATATGTAGAAACTCATTTTTGTACAAGAAGAAAAAAAAAAGTCAAAAGAGAAAAAACAGAAGATAGGAGGGGAGTAGCAAGTGGCTTGCCAAAAGAAAGAAAAGATACAATAGAGGCAGGCACATATGAAGGAGGAGACATGTGTGAGGTGTTGGTTTCTGAATGAAGTCATCCCAAGACTGTCATCCTGCATGCAAGTAGGGATGCGAAAACGACTTTTCGCTAAATTGGTCAGAACCAAGGAAGGAGCGCGGTCACTCACTACATTAAATGTAAAGGTCGCTGCATTAATGGAAAAAAAACCTCAGAAGGCACCACGACATTAGGGAGCATAGCGAAGGAGTCATCACATTAATGAGGAGGATCTCTTTGAAGATCAAGGAAATGATGACATGAGGGTAGGGAATGTCCTATAAAAGGCCCCAAGCTCAAAAGAGAAAGGAGAACTTTCGGGGAGGATAATTTGTATTGAAGAGGAGAGTCTGGAAAAGATTTTCAAAAGAAAGACATTAAAGAGGAAAAAGGAAGGAGTTCATTCATTCTTTAGCAAATAAGTAATCTTTGGGTACAAGATAAAACTTTCGAAATATCTCCCTGTGCATATCTATTTAGTGGTCCTAAGCTCTAAGTCAACGCACTTCCTTTGTTGAGCCTAGGAACATACTGCAATTTATGGACCGATTTTGGGCCGGCTCCCATGTAGCCAAAACCGAGACTGGTCAAGAGTCGACGCTCTTCGGTCCGGCTCGAACACCTATCAATTCACACACTCATCGAGGGTCATTCGACATGTTAGCTAGCCGACACCTAGTTGGCATCCTGACTCGACCAAGACAGTCTCGGCCCCCTCCCATGCTAATCACACACCGTGTCATTTGGCACATAAGTCAGCCGACACCTAGTCAGCATCCCGACTTGGTTGAGACGGTCTTGGCCCCCTCTCAACATCTAACCTTAAGCCTCCCAGCACCACTTCCTATCCAACTCTTAGGACGCCAACGGATAGTCCTTCCCATCCAACTCTTACGATGTCAACAGATAATCCATCTCATCCAATCCTTTGGACACCAATGGATAGTCAATTCCATCCAACTTTTAGGACGCCAATAGATAGTCCTTCCCATTCAGCTCTTAGGACGCCAAGGATAGTCCTTCCCCTTCAACTCTTTGGACACCAATGGATAGTCCATCCCATCCACTCTTTAGACGTCAATGGATAGTCCATCCCATCCAACTCTCTAAACGCCAAGCCGAGTGCCATCCAGCACATAGCTTGCCAACACCTAGTTAGTCCTCCAATTGTGTCGAGTCAGTCTCAGCCCTCCACCTATGTTGAGTCGGTCTCGGCCCCTCTTACTATCTAATCATCCATGCCTCAGAGCTACGTAAACTTTGATTTCTCCATGCAATAGGAGATACGTAGGAGGAAGAGGCAACTATTGTCAAGTTCTTCATTCAAAAAACCCAAAAACATCCATCATCCATCTTTTGTAAATATCTTCCATTCTTAGAAAGACATAAACTGTAACATAGAAGTTATATTTTATTTCATGCATCTAGTTAGGGTAACTATCATTGGTAGATGTGGTGGGATATTAATGATCCCCACACATAATCGACTTTCGAACTTACACTTTGATTCCATACCAGCCTTATCTATCATAGGTTTCCTGACGTTTTTCATAAAAATGTCAATGGTGACTCCATACTCCTTATTCCTTATCCGGAAGGGACTTAGATTCCAAAACCAAAATCTTCACCGTTTCCGTCGTGATCCAATTTCCAACACCATAATGTAAATCTTTTTCTTCATTCCTTAATCCAATTGCAAGGTGATCATACCTCTAGCTTTGAAGGAGAGATTGGTGTTTAATGTTAGTGCAGGGAATTTTCTTCACAATTAATTAGCATGACTACCTTTTGTATTTAAAAGAAAGTTTGGAATCAAATTCTACTTTTGAAAGTGAAATCCATTATTTCGACAAAATGGGTTGTCACTGTAGCAGCACATTTCACTTCAAGTGGGTTGGTTATTATTGTCTGTAGTGGTACTGTTATGAACATACCATGCGTATGGGCACATGGGCTTGTTTCCTGTGGAGTTAATTGTAAACCTTCTATTACAATTAGACGGTATATCTTTCAAATGCATTTTCAGCCAAAGTAGGTACTGAACTTTGGGCTTTTATGATTGCCATTTTTGTTTGTGGTCTCCTTACATTTTTGTGATTTGTACGACCAACATGCACATGTGTATACTAGGGAAATTTTTTAAAACCCTTGTTTTATATATATTTTTTAGAAAAATGTTATTTATTCAACAACTTATCTAACAAATTTTGCAATTAAAAAATAACATAAAATGTAATAAATGCGTGATGAGGAGATGATAAACACGTAGAATATTATTGTATAAATTTCTATTACTAGGGAAGCGGGACATGGAGATAGAATTTTTTTGAAGTTATGGTAATTTGTGATTATTTGTAAGTTAGTATCTAAGATTAAATGTATATTTTTTTACTTTGAGTAACTTTGTCCCGTCACGTAGTTATCTTGATCACGTGGATGATGGAATTTTGAGATAATAAAAAAATAAAATTTAAAAGTAGTTCTTTAAAGTTTTGTTATTTTTTTTAATCAGAAATAAAGTTATATTTAGATAATATGTATAATAAAAATTTATATTAAAGATTATGTTATTGAACTAAAGCTATAATTTTAATAAGAGAATAACATAAAAAATACTCAAAGAATTAAGTATAAATTTTGTCTATAATAAAATAACTACTCTTTAAAAACATAAATTAGTGTGAATGAAAAACCGAAATTAATTGTTATTTTGTGTGGATTAAGTGATGATTTCAAAATCGTTTTTAAAAAATGGTTGCAATTTTTCTATCCAATAAAAAAAATTACTTATTAGAATTTGTCAAGTAAATTCTCCACCACTGTTGCGTCCTTCGCAAACATGGCTAACACTATCTCAAAATAAATAAATAAAATAAAATAAAATAAACAAAAATATATTAGTGTGACTTTAGTGTTAAATGATGAATACTATTTAGCCAGAAACTAATTGGTTGATACTAATATAGAAGTTTCTTGTTGTGTCTCGTCTTTTTTTTTTTTTTATGTACATTCATCAATTAGCATTTAAAAATTGCAAACTTTCCAACCTTCAGTGAAAAATATTACGAAGCCAGACATCATTTTCATCAGTGATACTTATACATCATCTCGCTTTCATATTTACAGTCCTGCTTTTAGATCTCAATCTCAAAGCATAGGAAGAAGAAACTTGACCTACCCCGCAGAAAGAGACCATGACCTGTGATGTCTGGTTTATAGTGAAATACCTCACAAAAGAACGCATCATATCCTGCTTGTCATTATTCTTCACAATACAAAGACTATAAATGGAAAGAGAATAATTAGGAAAAATTATTGGATGATCCAGACTAATATCTATATTATTACATAATCAAGTATTATTAATTTTTTTTCATAATTGAAAAACTTGAATACATGTTAAATAAAAATTAACTTGAATCATAGACACGAGATGATCTGAAACTACTTAACAATTTCTCAAGAATTTGATGTAAACCTAAAATCAATTTTCTTTTTCAAATTATGAGAAAATTTTAGGCACATTCTTTCAATTAGATTGTAAGGAAAAAAACTAAAAATCAATTGCAAGGATTAGTGTAGAGCTTAAATTTTAGAGAACCAACTCTATTATAGTGCACGTGGTAGGGTTGTACTCACTCTTGTTTTAATTGTGGGGAGTTCCTCTACCTGATAGGTTTCTGTGGATAAGAGGCAAAACTAATTCTTTCTCAGGTAAAACAAGGATGCATATAATTTCAGAAATGGTTTGTGATATGTTTGAATCTTCAAGTTACAGGCTTTTTTTTATGGTAGGAAAGGGTAATCCTTGGGAATGTTTTTATGCATCAAAATCCTCTCATTTTTTGGATGTGAGTTAAAGATAAAGTACAGAACTATATGGAAACTTACTTTAATGTTAGTGCATCGTTGTTTCCTCAGCGTCGGTAGTTAGAGATTAACTAATATAAATAGAAAGGTTGGCATGAAAACTTTCTGTATTCAAAACAAAATTCGGAATTATATTCTACTTTTAAAAGTGAAATGCTTTATTTCAGTAAGTGGTTTTTTCAAATTCCATTTTCTATCACATCATTTATTATATTTATTAATTTTTTCTCTTTTATTTTTCTTTAATTTTAATGTATATCTATTATTAGTATAAAATTTTTATACTTTCAACTAATTAAAATTTATATTTAATATGACTTTTAAATAGCTATTATTAAATCGATAAATTTAGCGGGACAATTTATTACTGCATGATAGTATAAACACATATTCTATTTTTTTCATTTTCTTTTATCTTACTTTTTCTTCCATTCTTACACCGTTACACCTAAGAATGGAATATACATCATTAATCCACGTAAATTTCTCCAACTGCAACTATATCATCACTTGAACTTGAATTCATATACCGACATAATTGTCCGAACAAGTGGCGAAGTGTGATTGTATGAGTAAAACGATGGAGCATCCCAACTTTCCCAAGTGTATGGGAGGAATCACTAGTCTAAAATGTGAATCACTAGTGTGAATGTGACGCAAATCAAACGCAATGGAATACGGTAGTTCACGTATGACAAAGACTAATGTTATTATCATAACAAATATCCCTTATCTTATTCTATATTTCTTTGTTTTCTCTTCCTTTCTGTGTATAAAGAATATGTTGTACGAATAAGTTTACTCTGTTAAAAAAATCTTTGTACGAGCTTATATTAATAATTTTTTTTCTAACCAGAGTCATGAAACAATCCATAAATTATTAGTCTTAATAATATGTGATATAAAGTGCATGTGTTAGGCTTGGTTTCTTTTTATTCTCTTTATTGTCATAAGAAATTGGTTATTAGAATAAAGATCTTTCAGAGCAGACACATACAAAATAGATACGGCCTCATTTAAAAAATGAAGTTTATGCATAATAAGTTTCTAGCACCCAAATTCGTCGCACGTGACAGTATTGGGGCGTATTTGTGTATTTAATTATTTATTGATTATATCATGCTAGTAAGAGTAGTATTGAATTCCAATCTTTTAAATTTAAATTTTGTGAATAAAAATATATAACTGAAAAAAATTTGATAAAAATTAATGGTTAATAAAATAGAAAGATATTTGACACCATCAATGTAAACACAAAAAGAAAATATTTACTGATAGATTGTATGCACGTGGGCTAGACAGACAAACCAATGGTGATGCTATGATTCTTACAATGGTCCCAACAAATTGCTAACAGCACTCGTCCTACTCGTGGATCGTAGCAATGGACTTTTTCTAATGAGTTATTATCAGCAATGCTCGTGTTGCACGAGATTTGCGAGAACAATTCCCTTTTTGTTTCAACAAAAAAAAATGGAAAAACAATATTTTTTCTAAAATATTACAATTAAATATTATATAAATAATTCTTCTCAAGGTTAATTTACTTATATATGTACATACTTCTTTTATTTTATAAATAATTCCTCTTTAATGATGTCATATTTTTATATCTCATCTACATTTAATTATTTATTTATTTCACAAGTTGTGTCGCTTTTTCTAAGGAATGCTTAACTAAGAAACAGTTACTTATATATGTGAATTTAAAGGAAGCTATCTCCAATGTTATAATGGGGAAAGAATAGTTCTCTAAAGCAGGTGTGTTTTGATTAGGATGAAAAAATATATATCAACGGTCCTAACTCGCTTAGCTTAATTTTTATAATAAAAATATTAGGTTTAAATCTAAAACCCTAAACTTTTGATAATCTATTTATTTAAATTAGACTTAACTTATAATTTTTTTATTAAACCTAGAAGACCAATCTTTTTATCTCTATATATAATTTAAATTTTAATATAATATTATATTTATATATTTAATATCTTAATATTTTTTACTAAAATAAAATAATTTTTATTTTTAAAAATAATATTATTGTTAATCTATTTAAAGATAAATCTACTGGTATATTTAAGAATAAATTTATTGATTTATTTAACTTGCTAACTTATTTAAAAACTAGTTTTATTAATTTATTTAAAAGTTTTAATATAAAATTAAATTTTAAGTAACTTAATAAATCAAGTCAAACTTTAAAAGAATAGATTGACCTTAAAAATTATTTGATAGATAAAAGATTAAGCTAATCCTTAAAAAATATTTGATAAACAATAGATTGTATTTATATCTTAAT
This sequence comes from Mucuna pruriens, assembly GCA_025330945.1. Classification (NCBI taxonomy): domain Eukaryota; kingdom Viridiplantae; phylum Streptophyta; class Magnoliopsida; order Fabales; family Fabaceae; genus Mucuna; species Mucuna pruriens. The sequence goes on along the minus strand of JAENHJ010000040.1, from coordinate 2,866,333 downwards.
TTTATAAAACAATAAAACATATTAATTCAAGGTATATTATAGCCTATTTATGTGGCTAGGTTATCTGAAGTTTGTTTTTTGTTCAACTAACTTGAAAATTGAAACGTGTGTAAATAATAGATTGTTCTTGTTCGTGAGTATAGGTAGTTGAGTACAGTTAGTTAGTTTTCTTGGATTAATCCCTCAAACTTAGATTAACCTAGTATTTATACATTATGAAGCATGTCAGGGAGGTTTACTTGCTTGTCAAGCCGTTTCCTAACCAACTTATAACCACTTTAACAGACTTATTGTTGGGTTGCATGTCTTTTAGAGTGGGTTGGCCCATTAGACTGGTCCACCTGCGTGCTTGTTTAGCTAGTTCGGGGTTCCTCCTTTCTCAAGAGTTTTATTTGATCAGGATGTCTACTAATGGGCCTAGGCTAGATGGCCAGTTGGTACATAAATCAAACACATACTAGTGTAAATAATAATCATGTGTAGATACAAGGGTCTAAAGTATAATTTTATATGAAGTAATTATAATGGGACCAATACAAGTACACATGCAATGTAACATTCAAAAATTATTGAGAAGTTAATTTTATATTATTTGAAAATTAAAAAAAAATTGTCACCATATTTAATATTGTATATAATTATTATTTTGAAAAAATCAATATGAATTTTTTTTATAAATTAATTTTAACTTATAAAAAAATTAATTTATTTTATTTTCTTATTTTTTTTCCCGTAAATGAGTAAGAAGAACATTCCAAAATGGAAAAATATGTGTTGGGTAAAGTAATTATCACTAGACATATCAATTATATACCTTGTTTGGAAATTGCTACAAAAGCTACCACCATGTACACAATTTCATAGAATCACGAAAAGGTCACTCACTACTCACAAGGTGTTTAACGCTTTGTTCGTTTTGAGAGAAATATAAAAGATGGAAATAGCAAAAGGGAAATAATATCAAATAGAGAATCTCCCAAGTTTAGAAGAAATTGTGTATGCGATAGCCATCACTTTTTTCTCTCATTAACGACCCCATAATCAAATCCATGTTACTCATAATGATTGTTCTTTGTAACATTTGGAATGAGACAACCCTTTACTACACTTGTTTTGTTCCATCTCATTGATTTGTTTATACTTCAAAAACAAAAAAGACTAGCAGTGACTGTTTGAGTGGTTTAAGGACCACAAGTTCACTAGCTTAAGGTGTTTATAAAAAAGTAATTTTTGTAAAAAAATAAAAAGTTATAAAATAATTTGAAGGACAAATTTGTATTTGAGAAAATTCATTATGAATTTATTAGAAGAAACTTAAATTTATTGTATAAATTCATTTTATTGAGTTTTTTTTTATAAATTATTATTATTACTCTTATTAGTTTATCATTGTTATTATCTTATAATTTTGGCATACTTGTAGGAAAAGGGGTGAAAAATTACCTCATAACAATAATTGGGGATGTGGTCACGGAAAAACAGGGTGTGGGGGAAGGGCCTGTCAGTGTCATCCCTAACTTCAATAATTATAGTCATATTAGTTTATAAAAGATACAATATTTTCAGGTACAATGAGATAAATGAAATGAAAAAATTCTAATGATTAATCTCACTAAAAATTATAAATCCACTAAAGTGTATATTCTTCAAATATCTAACATCTTAATTAAAAAAACATAAACAACTGCTTTTTTGAAGCGTTATTGTAAAAACTTTTCTATGCAAATTAATATACAATCCAAACAGTATATGAATCAACCATCTCTTTTTTATGTCTATTATTACAAGTTTACAACCTATCATATAGTTTTTCACTTTTCAATAAGAAAACACTTTAATTGTTGTTTAACAATTATTCGTATAATTGATTTAACAATAGTATTGTAACAAATTCTCAAAATAAAAGAGAAAGCAGAAAATAGAAATGGCTAGTAAAACGTTGCAACTTGCAAGTTCAGGCGTGCAGTTCCATGTTCGCGGACTAACGTCAATCGCAAAACGACAGAATTGTCATTGACGCATCATACGCTAATACAGAGTAAAACTAAAAGCATTAAAAAAAAAAAACGGATTCGCGCAAAGTCACAAACAAAGGTCAAGAAGAATATTCCTTAAGTGATTTTTTTTATTCATTACCATAAAAACAATGACTAATTTCTATTCAGAATTATAAATTTATCAAAGCATGATTATTCTCCCAATATATTTTTTAAGTTTAGCTTGAAAAGAAATGACGCCTTATAGGTTTACTTTTATGTGTTTAAATTCACGATAATTTATAATAAATATTTACATAATTTATTGTTAGAAAATTAATTTTAAATTAAAATAATTTTATGTTAAAAAATTATATTGCTATTAATTTATTTTTAAAATAAAAATAATCATACATATAAATCACATAATCAATTTTAATAAAAAAAAATCAATTTCGTTTTCAAACACTCACTACGCACATATTGCTCACAAGATTATCAAAGACACGGAATGATATAAATTACATGAAAGTGGATGAAAGATACATGACCTACTTAATGACATAAATACAAGATGCTGAATCGAGATAATTTCGACTGTGATGGAGAGATATAATACTTAATACCTTATAAAAAGAGAAGAAAAAATATAAAATAAAATAAGTAGTGTGGTGGTAAAAAAATAAAGAAAATATATAATATTATATAAAAATTTAATTTTATGTATTATTAGAATAAAAATATTTACATTATTAGCTAGTAAAAAATTATATAGTAAAAATGATTTTAAAGATAATTATTATAAAAATTAATAAACTTATTATATATAAAAATTTATAATGAAATAATTGTATAATTTTTTATACTATTTACTAAATTGTATAATTTTACTATATGAATATAATACCTAAGTAATTTTTACCACTAATAACTGTTTGGCAGGTAGTCATTTTATTTTTATTCGAGAACTTGAATTTGTATTGTAAATGCATATTTTTTAGCAACGAAAGTTGGGTCTACCGGCAAAAGATATAATTTTCGTAAAGGTGTTCACATTTATACACGTGGAAACAAAAAAAAAAGAGAGGATAATTTATTTATAATAAATAGATAAATGAAAAATAATGTAGTGTGCGAACTATGGACGTCCCATGGAACCACTATATTTCTTGTTGTAGATGCGTGGTCCGCATGGAGCTTATTTTATTGACATTAATGTTCCACTCCTCAAGCAAGCCTAATAGAAAAAACACTTGGTTTCACACTTCAAACCCCACTCTTCCCTTTTCATATTTCCTTCTTCCATCATTTTTCTCACCCGCTTCTTCCTCATCCCTCATTGACATCGATATCATGTTTGAACACGAAATCTTGTTAGCACCTTACACTTATTAACCACATCCTATCATCATATACCTAAGTGTAATTCATACAACAAGTATCATTTGAACATGTCTTCTTCGTATTCATCTTCCTGGTTAACTTCCCCTTCGTGTTCCTCTTTGGCCGTGGATTCATCTCTAGTTCAGTGGCTAAGGTTCATCTTCCTATCTCCGTGTCCTCAACGCCTTCTTCTCTCTGCCCTTGATCTCATCTTCTTGCTCTCTCTCCTAACCTTTGTGGCTCACAAACTCTACTCTCGATTCACTTCCAACACCACCTCAACCTCCACCATCACCAAACCGCTTCTACCAGAGAAAGACTCTGACTACAAAGTTACCTTATGGTTCAAACTACCCTTCTTGGTAACCACCCTTTTGACCATAGCTTACACGGTTCTAGGCGTCTTGGCATTCACTCAAACCAACATTTCATCATGGGAACACATAGAGGCACTGTTTCGGTTCTTTCAAGCAATATCCAACGTAGCGGCAGTAATCTTAATGGTTCACGAGAAGAAATTCAAAGCTGCAAAGCACCCTTTATCGCTAAGAATCTATTGGGTGGCAAACTTGGTTGTTTCTTGCTTGTTTGCCACTTCAGCAATTGTTCGTTTGGTAACTGTCGATGGAGAGAGATTGGAGCTAAGTTTGAGAGTGGATGATATATTCTCGTTGGTTAATCTTCCCTTATCGGTTTTCCTCTTCATGGTGGCAATAAAAGGTTCAACGGGAATTCAAGTGATAAGAATTTCCGACCTAGTGAGAACAACATATCAGTGCCTTTCCAACGACTATAATTTGAGTCCTTACGCCTACGCTTCGTTTTGGTCCAAAACGGTGTGGCTCTGGATGAACCCTTTGCTGAGTAGAGGGTACAAAGCGCCCCTAAAGCTGGAAGACGTGCCTTCTCTTCCTCTGGAATTCAGAGCAGAAAAAATGTCAGAACTTTTCCAAAGCAATTGGCCAAAGCCAGAGGAGAATAGCAAGCACCCGGTTGGACTCACCTTGGTTAGATGCTTCTGGAAGCACATACTCTTCACGGGCTTCCTTGCAGTTATAAAACTCGGGGTTATGTACGTTGGGCCAATGCTTATTCAGAGTTTTGTGAACTTCACCTCAAAAAAAAACAGCAGTCTAAAAGAAGGCTTTGCTCTGATACTCATCCTCTATTTGGCAAAATCAGTGGAAGTCCTCAGCTCGCACCAATTCAACTTCCACTCTCAGAAACTAGGCATGTTAATTCGTTCAAGCATAATCACTTCCGTGTACAAAAAGGGTTTAAGGTTGTCAAGTTCTTCAAGACAAACTCACGGCACTGGGCAGATTGTGAACCACATGGCTGTGGATGCACAACAGCTCTCAGATTTGATGATGCAGTTTCACCCAATATGGTTGATGCCACTGCAAGTGGCTGCAGCATTAGGCCTTATTTACAACTACGTTGGATTGTCAGCGGTATCTGCGCTGCTGGGAACCGCTCTGGTGCTTATTTTGACTCTGTATAGGACCAAGAAGAGCAACAGCTTCCAGTTCCAGATAATGACGAGCCGTGACATGAGGATGAAGGCGACGAACGAGTTGTTGAACAACATGCGCGTGATAAAGTTCCAAGCCTGGGAGGAGTACTTCGGGAACAAGATAAAGCAGTATCGTGAAGCTGAGCATGGGTGGATTGGCAAGTTCTTGTACTATTTCGCTGTGAACATAGGGATTCTGTCAAGTGCTCCTTTGCTGGTAACTGTTCTCACGTTTGGAACTGCTACTTTGTTGGGCGTGCAACTGGATGTGGGGATGGTGTTCACAGTTACTTCTGTGATAAAGATATTGCAAGAGCCGGTGAGGTCGTTTCCTCAGGCTCTTATCTTGATTTCCCAGTCCATGGTTTCGCTGGGGAGGTTGGATGAGTTCATGATGAGTAAGGAGATGGAGGAGGGAGCAGTGCAGAGAGTGGACGGCTCTGATGCTCACTATGCTGTGGAGATCAGAGATGGAAAATTCTCTTGGGATGATGCCAATGGGAATGTGTCTCTCAGAGTTGAAGACTTGGAGATTAAGAAAGGACACCATGCTGCTGTTGTCGGTACTGTTGGCTCTGGCAAGTCTTCTTTATTGGCTTCTCTCTTGGGGGAAATGCTCAAGATTTCTGGAAAGGTATCTTCTTTTCTTCTCCACTGCATTCCTCGCATTCAATCAAAATTACAATTACAATTTCATAAAAATATTGTGATTATCAAGGAAATTTTTCATTAAGACCACCCACAAAATTAGTAAATATTTTACAAATATAATATCTATAATAGTAGATATAAGAGATATTTTGGTTTGTTATCCACTTTTTTTTTATACTTTTACTATTTTATATACTAAAAAATTACTTATCCTTCACTTTCACAACTCGTTCCTAACTTCTTTTATTATATAATTTTCATTATTTTTTATTTATAAAAAAACCCATGTTCGTGCCTTTTTTTTTCAAGTAATTATTATATAAATTATCTTAGTAAATATTCAATTTTGATAGGAGAACATGGACATTGTAAGGAAGTTTTTTTTTTTTTTTTTTTTTTTGTTTAAAACTGGGATAGTGCAACACGCGTTTAAAGTTTTGACTCTTGATAATGGCCCACGCGTTTAATGCCGGCAAAGGAAGAGAGGTACGAAAATTTTACATGGCAGATTATGTGAAAATAAATGATAATGCCCCACGCATTTAATGCCTACAGAGAAAGAGAGTGGGTATCAGATCACTTGACAAGGGAGTTTCCGTCAAATTGAAGAACACAAACATTGATTTTTTTTAGGATTTATAGCATTCACAAGTTGTTTATTATCATAGACATAACTTTGGAAACTAATCTTGATGGATGATTAGTGTGATTGTGGAAACAAAAGTTACTATAATGTCTAATCTGCTGGGAAATGTCAGCACAGATTTTTCTGGCTGTGTAATTAAGATGGGTACTGAGAAAAATAAATATAATAAGACAACAAGAAGACCACCCAAAATTTTAGCACGGAAAATCCTCCGAAATGAAAGGTATAAAGACCACACACGTGTAGGACACTTAATCTTTTGCTATGACAATGATGGGAGTACAAACTTCTCTATCTTAGGTGGACCTCTCAAAATAATACACTAGAATGTATCTTTAGTTTGTGGATAAATTACTTAAAAATTGACTCAATATTTTTCTCTCTAAAAACTTCTTAGAGATTCTCTATCTTTTTCTCACTCTCTTTTTCTCTATTATTGTGAGGATCTCACTCTCATTAGTAATTTTAAATGGCACCGAAAGGTAAAATTGGTTCGATGTTGAAGAAAGTTTCACCCTTGTATTTAATGCTTTGGCTGACCCCAACATAATCTTGACTTCTTTCTTTTTGTCACAATCTCTTTCTTGATGGTAGTTGTGAAAACGTTCATCCAGTAATCCATTATTTTCCCTAGGCTTGTGTAGTCCAAAGGAGTTTAGAGACATCACCCCAATTTCTATCGAGTTAGGAAAACCAATATTATTAACACTAGAACCTTGTGGTTTATTAAAACATTATGATATTTCACTCATTTATGACCATAATTTGGTTTTAATTATTCATCAGAACTACCAGAAACATTATTGGGTGTCAATGCTTACTTGGATTTACCTTTCAAATGGTGAAATTGGATATAGGGACTCTTCAATAGCCCGGTGACAAGAATTTATCATTGTACTTTTAAATGTCCTGGAGGGTGTTTTATTGATTTGTGAATGTTTAACTATGTGAAAGTTTACTTGTACTGTTCAGCATCATTACTTTCTTTTCTTAAATAGGTAAGAGTTTGTGGGTCAGTAGCCTATGTAGCGCAGACATCATGGATTCAGAATGCAACTATCCAAGAAAACATATTGTTTGGTTTACCAATGAACAGAGAGAAATACGGGGAAGCTATAAGAGTGTGCTGCCTGGAAAAGGATCTTGAAATGATGGAACATGGGGATCAGACTGAGATTGGAGAGAGAGGTATTAACCTCAGTGGGGGACAGAAGCAACGGGTACAACTTGCAAGGGCTGTATACCAAGACTCTGACATTTATCTCCTTGATGATGTATTCAGTGCTGTTGATGCACAAACTGGATCATATATTTTTAAGGTAAATACAGAACTACAAACATTGCTCACTAGCTCCATTTCCTTCAACATTTTACAGTTTTTAGTTTCTACTGATATAATGTGCATCAGACCAGAAGAAAAGTTAAAACATAATATTTATGTATAACGAATACGCATATACCATGAAATATTTTGCCATAACCATTGGCTCAATCAACACGATGTTGGTTTTCATTATAAATAATGTTCTTCTACTCAATTTTACATTATCATTCAATTATAAATTACGATTCGTATTACATTATGAAGTGGATAACTTATTTTCTCATAAATGAATACAATTACAAATAATGAGGTTTCTAATTTCTTTACCTTGTTGCAGGAATGTATCATGGGAGCTCTAAAAAATAAGACCATTTTGCTTGTAACCCACCAAGTTGACTTCTTGCATAACGTTGACTGTATAATGGTACGTGCATACTTACAAATCTCTTACACTAAAGTGTTTTTCGGTTAATGGTTTCGTTCAATCTCACCTATTTTTGTGATAAGGACATTATTTTAACACAAATCTTTAGATAATTTTAGTAATATTTTTTAATTAAAATTAGAATTTTATCTCAGCAACTGATACAATAAAAGTTGACATTTAAAGTTGGCATTGATTGGATAACAGTACTAAAAACAGAAAACAGAAATCATGACGTAGTATAGAAGTTATTGGAAAGAGGTATAATATGTATTCCGTCATGCTTTTCACCAAAACAAGGAAAAGAAAAATGCATAATACATTCTTGACTCCTATCTCATACCCTGTTATTGTAAGACTTATTTTTCTTGGATTAAGCATAATTTCCATTTCAAAGGTCCTTATTACTTGTTCTGCAAACAATAACCTCAAATAGTCTAGTTTTTCAACTGGTTGTTTTGATACCATTATCAAGGTGATGAGAGAAGGGAGAATCGTGCAAAGTGGGAAGTATGATGAACTTCTCAAAGCAGGTCTGGATTTCGGTGAACTTGTGGCTGCTCATGAATCCTCTATGGAGATTGCAGAGGCGAGTGATAAAGGTGGTGATGATTCTGCTCAGTCCCCAAAACTGGGTCGCAACCCTTCAAAAGAAAAGGAAAACGCAGGTGAAAAGCAACCTCAAGATCAATCTAAGTCAGATAAGGGTAAAGCAAATCTCATTGAGGATGAGGAAAGGGAAACTGGCAGTGTGGACCTTAAAGTATATAAACAATATTTCACTGAAGCATTTGGGTGGTGGGGTGTTGCACTCATGATGGCAATGTCTCTGGCATGGATTTTATCCTTTTTGGCTGGTGACTACTGGCTAGCAATTGGAACTGCACAAGATACTATTTTTCCTCCTTCTGTATTCATTATTGTCTATGCTATCATAGCATTTGTTGTATGTGCTGTGGTGATGATTAGATCACTCTTGTTTACCTATTGGGGTCTAAAGACATCTCAAAGCTTCTTCACTGGAATGCTTCAAAGCATCCTGCATGCACCTATGTCATTCTTTGACACCACTCCCTCTGGCAGAATTTTGAGTCGTGTGAGTTTTAACGCCTCTTTTCACGTTAATTTCTGCTATTAAGTAGTATGCATGTTATATGTTCTTTAACTTACTATCTTTTCTCCTTTTCTTATGAAATGTTTAGGTATCTACTGATTTACTTTGGGTTGATATATCAATTCCAATGTTAACAAACTTCGTAATGATCTCGTACTTCTCATTAGCCAGCATCCTCATTGTAACATGCCAAAATGCTTGGGAGACGGTCTTCCTCCTAATTCCTCTGTTCTGGCTCAATAACTGGTATAGGGTATGATATTCTACTCACTCTTATTTGAATTCTAGTCTCTAAAATGGTATATGATAAAAAACATGATGATAGATTTTTATAAACTTCTTTCGGGTGTCTTTGTTCCGAGTAATCTTAGATATTCAAGAATGTTTAATACTATAGCTTAAATATTTTTTTAGTTCTTTTTATATATTTCACTTTTGCTTAAGACAAAACTTAGATACAACTTCTTAGGTGTTGTTTGTACTATTCTCGTATCAAAATCAAAGTTTTATCTTGATAATTTACATATTAAAAGTTTTCATTAAAGGATTACGCAGATTACTACGATGAAACTTTAATTTTGATCGGAGAACAACACTTAAAAGGAACTATATCTAAGTTTTGTGCTTTTGCTTACTATTTTGATCCTTCAATATCATAAATTTCTCATTTAGTTCCTCTACTATGTTAAAACTTTTTAAAAATGGGAACCGGACAAGAAATTTGTGATATTTAGAAGGATAAAAAGTAACAAAAACGGCTCTTAACCAACTAAGATAAACAGAAAACTAACTAAAGTACTATAAGAAAGAAAAAAGTGACTAAATATGAAATTCACGATATTTAAAGAGATAAAAATATATTTAAATATAATATTAATTATATGATCTTTGTGCAAGGTTAGTGCAGAGGCCTTGGGGACACAAGAGCTGGTGTCCAACTTTGAAAATATTACAAGTATAACAAAGTGTCCATTTTTTGACACTTTCTTTGTTCTGTTTTGCAGAAATATTACCTTGCATCTTCTCGGGAATTGACTCGCCTTGATTCTATCACCAAAGCTCCTGTGATTCACCACTTTTCAGAAACCATTGCTGGTGTTATGACCATTCGTGGCTTCAGAAAGCAGAACGAATTTTTTCAAGAAAATATTGACAGAGTCAATGCTAGTCTAAGAATGGATTTCCACAACAATGGTGCTAATGAATGGCTTGGTTTTCGCTTGGACTATTTGGCAGTGATTTTCCTTTGCATTGCCACTATTTTTATGATCTTTATGCCAAGTGCTATTATTAAGCCAGGTATACCCCACTGCATCTCTCAGCTCCTACCAACTGAAATGCCAACATGTGAGGCCATGGTCAATTGTCTATTTTAAAAGAGAGGAGCTAGCAATATACTCTTTATTATTGGTCAAAATTTATTGAAAACTACAAAATTATGGATAGAACTCATAAATGAGAAGTAGACCAACAGTTTTTTATGATTTAAAATAAATTTCAACCAATAATGAGTTCCAAATAATGTTAAAGAGTATCTTTGTAGCATTTCTCTTCTGAAGAAGTAAAAAATGGCTTTTGTAGTACAGAAGTATTTATTTATGAGATCTCATGCATTATTAATATCTAGATAAATATTACTGACCAACGATTATTCCACTTGTTGCAGAATATGTTGGTTTATCTTTGTCATATGGTCTGGCTCTCAGTGGTCTCATGTCAATTACCATAACCATGACTTGTTCTGTTGAGAACAAAATGGTTTCAGTTGAGAGAATAAAACAGTTCACCAACCTTCCCTCAGAAGCCCCATGGAAAATTGCTGATAGGTCTCCCCCTCAGAATTGGCCCAGTCAAGGCAACATTGAGTTAAAGAATTTGCAGGTACATAATAGTCACTATTCACTAACAGCTAATACCTACTGTTTTCAAGAAAAATTAATTAATATGGGGTGACAATCACCAGAATTTAACCAAAATTATACTATTTAGAAAGGTGATTTCACAGTACTTGAGAAAATCTTCAACAAGTTAAACACCATGGACCCGGACACTATCTCTTCTATTTCTTCATTTCTTCCTGGGGGCAATTTGTTTATTTCAAAGTTAAGGACATTAAGCGCATGAAAGGTTGAAATAAAGTTATGACGGAATCCTCTAAAGCGAGGGGTATACTTTAGTGAAAAAAGTTTAAAATTGTTTATTAGAAAGTTAACAGTTAGGAATTGTGATAAAATTAAATACATATCTGACAAAATTTAATGTTAATTACAATTTTATTTCTAATTAATGATTATTATTGTAACTTATCTTGCCTGACATTTGCATAAATAAGAAAACATTTGAATCGAAGGGAACTTTGATCAATATTTTATGCATAAAAAGTAGGCATATGATGCAATTGTGTGGTGGAAGTTGGTTTTTTTAGAAATGGTATGGATGGAGAATTTCCCATATAGGTAACATGCATACTGCCTATATAATCTTTGTTATTAAATGGTGGTGAACAGGTTCGGTATCGGCCAAATACTCCTCTGGTTCTCAAGGGAGTCTCTCTCACCATTCAAGGAGGAGAAAAGATTGGTGTTGTTGGTCGTACAGGGAGTGGGAAATCAACCATGATCCAGGTGTTATTTAGGTTGATTGAGCCTTCAGCTGGGAAAATAATTGTTGATGGCATCAATATTGGCACTGTGGGCCTTCATGATCTGAGGTCTAGATTTGGAATTATTCCTCAAGAACCTGTCCTCTTTCAAGGATCAGTACGAAGCAACATCGACCCCCTTGGACTGTACACGGAAGAAGAAATTTGGAAGGTATATAATCCAAAGAAGCAAATTTCATGTTTATTTGTTTGAATGCATAATCCTGTGATTTGTTGTTAGGACAAAACTTGGGTAAAATTCTTAGATGTTTTAGGGGTTGCTCTTCAATTAAAATTGAAGATTGATCTTGCTAATTGTTAGAGTGCAAGTATGAATAGGAAGTCTCACATTAGATACAGATTGATATGTCGACTAACATATAAATGACAAAGGCCTACAAATGTGGTGTCAAGCTTACTTGTATGATTGGTTTGTAACTCATTGTTAAAGTTCTTCGGTATTGGTTTTTGAGTTGAAACTTCAATTGTAATTGAAGAAGAACGATGATGTGACAAATATGTGATGAAAAATGAAGAAAGAGATAAGAAGAAAAATTGGGTGAAAGTGAGATAAAAGAGAAACTTAGTGTATAACATAGAATAACTCTCAGCCATTTGTGCTTCTCATAAGTCATAAGTAAAAACTCATTGTTTAATTGTGTTGCTGCAGAGTCTTGAGCGCTGCCAACTGAAAGATGTGGTAGCTGCAAAGCCTGAGAAACTTGAGGCTCCAGGTGTTAACTCCACTCATAAATCTCCTTTGAATGATTTAGTCCAATGTGGATAGAACATTGCATAAGATATTGACATTGCTCTATAATGTTTTACTTAGTGAAAGTATGAGCTGACATAGTTTACTTCACTATTTTATTTCTTAGTGGTTGATGGTGGAGACAATTGGAGTGTGGGGCAAAGGCAGCTTATTTGCTTGGGAAGGATCATGCTAAAACGCAGCAAAATACTATTCATGGATGAGGCAACAGCATCCGTTGATTCACAAACTGATGCTGTGATACAAAAGATCATCCGTGAGGACTTTGCAGATCGTACAATTATCAGCGTTGCTCATAGAATACCAACAGTCATGGATTGTGACAGAGTTTTAGTCATTGATGCAGGTATGATTATGTTATGAGTTTAATGAGTATAAAACGTTACTATCAACTGATTAGAAATTATATTTGTGCAGTTTATAATGACGGTAACAAAATATTTCATTCACATAGATATCATATTTCTTGCTATGTTATTTATGTTTTTGAGCTCTTCTGAATAAGGAACTTAACAATAGCAACAATAAATGTCATATATTGTGCAGCTTATACCAGTATTTTTAAAATTTCAATACAAATTTTATCCAGTTAAGAAATTGCTAAAACAATGAGTTGTGGGGTGTTTGATTATTTTGACAGGCCTTGCAAAGGAATATGACAAGCCATCACGATTGCTAGAAAGGCCTTCACTTTTTGGGGCATTGGTTAAGGAGTATTCAAATAGATCAGCTTAACTAGAACACAATTGATGTACTCAATTTCCAACAAGCGGCACCAAAGTCAAAGACACCGGTCAACGGTCAACGGTCAACGGCTTCACTTAGCACTGTAGATCAATATTTTTTACCATTTTGATGTGCTACCTTTTCAGTAGTTCAATAATTAGACTAGGAGTATGTAAGAAATTTTTTAAATAATTTAGTTACAAAAACTCCAGTTTGACTTCAATTATTATCTTATTAATTTTTTCTGTCCATGTGTTTATTCTCCTTGCTGTTTATTGCTATCAGAAGCTATTTTAAAATAAAACAGTTCAAAGCACCACAATGTTGTCCTTCTGTGAACTCTTTTTGAAATTTGAAAAAAAAATTTATTTATAGACTAGAAAGTATTTCTTGTATTGGGCAAACATTTTTTAATTTAAGTAATTTTAAAAAATATACATTATAAAATAATTATCTATAATTAATTTAAATAAATAAATAAAATTTAATTTAAGGGAGAAAAGAGTAAATTTAAAAAGAATTAATTTGAGAATATATAAATTTATTATAAAAGATAAATTTTAAAAATAAATGAAGATAAAATTTTAATCAAATAACATAAAAAAAATAAATGGTTAGCATTTTAAAAACTTTATAAATGTAAAAATAAATATTGAGTAATAGTAAATCTGCATATGATAACAGTAAAGAAAATACATAAAATATTAATTTACATTTAAGAATATAGATTCAAATTTGTAATATATGAGTTTGATAATATTATAAGGGTTAAATTACTATTTAAATGTTCGATTTTTTTTTTGTCGATTTCATTAATATCATTAGTGTAAATTGAATGTTTTTGACAAGAGAACAATATTAAATATTTTTAAAAAATTAGATAATCAAATTGAATATTTTAAAAATAAAAGATCAAATTAAATATTTTAAAAATAGAGGGACTAAATTAAATAATAATTAATAAAATAATTCATGTAACTAGTTTATTATTTTTTACTATCAAAATAAATTTGAATTTGTTCATCTACTTAATATTTTCTTTTATTAGACAACTCTTTCTCCTCCCATTTGTGATATTTTATTTTTAATATTTTTTTCTATTCCAATTACTCAATTTGTCATCTCTCATGATCTTGTTAAAGTAATTATGTTTGTTTCATCAATTCTTTTTTAATTTTAATCATCATTTTAAGATTTAAATATATTTTTGCTCCATTAAATTTGAGTTAATTTTGTTTGTTTCTCGAATTTAAAATTATTTTTCTTAATCACTGCATGTAAAAATAGTTAGTTTTAGTCTCTTTTTTAATGTCAATAGAGGAATTATCTTTTGTAACAAACATAGCATAAACCATCATTTAAAACCCCTATAATCAAAAATTAAATAGCATTTTGAATCCAAAAGTTTTTTCTTTAACTTCCACTAACCTTGTTTGGTATTGACGATATGAAACAATGTTTTGGATACTAAAATGGTGTTTAGGTGATTCTCAACAATGTTTTAGTCACATTGAAACAATATTTTGTTTTATGCTAGTAAGCAATGACTAAGACATCGCAAGTAATCACACATAACAAGTGATGACTTGTATTTCATTTATCACATAAGACAATACTTCTAATAATATATAAAATAAACTATTTTTTAAATGTAAAGACTAACAAAATTTCAAATTTGAGAGATGAAAAACAAAATTGATGATATGGAACAACGTTTTGGTTACTAAAATGATGTTTGGGTGATTCTCAATGACATTTTAGTCACATCGAGACAATGTATAGTGAATGTTTTGTTTTGTACTAGTAATCAACCACTAGAATCACACATGATAACTGATGACTTGTATTCCATATGTTATGTAAGACAATGCTTCTAATAATGTCAGGACGAGGAACTAAAATCGAATTATTTTTTAAATGTGAGATTAAAAAATAATTTCAAATTTAAAAGATGAAAAATAAAATTGATCCTAATTTAAGGAACAAAAACATATTTAAACATTGTTTTAAAATTAAATTGGACTAGTATGTTTAACTAGTGTCACCAATAACCAATCCAATGATTGATCCATTAACTTAAATTTTTTTTTTGGCTTATCTTAAAACTAGCAAAAATTGGTCAAACTAATCCAAAATTGATTAGAAAAAACCTAAGAAAAATTTCAAAGAATTTCATTATTTTTATTTTCTTATTGTTTTATATTAATCTAAAACAATTTTAAGATCCTCAAAAAATCCTAAAAAAATAATTTTAAAATAAATAAAATAACTTATTTAAAGATTACATATTGGTATAAATTATTTTTTCAATTATTATTTAATTTGGTCTCTCCATTTTTAAAATGTTCAATTTAACCCTCTAATTACTAAAAAAATGTTAAATATTGTTCTTCCGACCTATTTCATTAACATTGTTAGTGTCAGTTTGGATGGAAGAGTAACTTCAACATTTTAAAAAGATAAAATACTAAATTGAACATTTTAAAAGTAGAGATTAAATTGAATAATATAAATAAAAATAACAAAAAAAATAATTTAACCTGAATTGAATTGAATGCTTGATGGTGCCCTTTAGAGTATGAATGATGCAAATGTGTAACTTGTATTGAAAATTTTGTTGGGTGTGAAAAAATCTGAAAAAGAAGAAAATTTAGGTGGTAAATAAAGAAAAAGAAAAGAAATTTATTCATTTGAAAAAAGAAAGGAAATTGAAAGAAAAGTGGTGAACAAAAGAAAACTAAAAAGAATGAAGAATGGAATTCATCCCTTGTTGCATAATTATTATGGTTTCTTTTGCTTCATTGTACTTTAATAGGATATTCTTAATTGAATTGAATGATTAACTCTTTGTTTATCCTTTCTTTCTACAACTTACCATTTTGTTTAAACCAATGACTTTATTACAACCTTAGAAAGATTTTGTGATTCTTATGTATTGTCAAAATGCTATATTGGATATTAGATTCATTGTCAAGCTTATGGTAAAGTTTTCTCATTAAGGAAATTGGAGTGTAGTTGCTTATTCCTTAGACATTTTGAGAGTAAAAAAGCAAGTGATCTAATCAATGTGTAGCACTAATATTAAGGACTTAAGTTTTAATTAAATTGTCATTAATTGTCTATATACTTTTTAATTGTTCTTTATCTACAATCTGTGTTTTTATTTGCTTGGGTTCCTTACTTGACGTATTTTGTGTTTTACTTTGAGTCACAATCATTACTTAAGAACAAGTAAGTTTTAAAATTTGGAATTGTTTGATAAGTTGTTTAATTGGCCAAGCTAATTAGACTTAGGTCGAATTGATCTGATAAGTAATATATTAATAAAAATAAATAAAAAATGGTGTAACTTTGGTTGTGTAAATGACTGTTTTGATCCAATTTTCATTTAGATTTGAAGATTAATGGGCTAGGTTACTTTCTAAAAATTTCCTTTTAATTCTATAAAATTAAAATTACACATATATTGATATATATAGCATGATAAGCATGGATCAATCTTGTGGCATATGCAGTAAAAAACCACACATGATGTGTCGTTTGCGAGGCCATAAAACATCATTTGTTACAATACCCATAATGCATAATTTGCAAAGCCAAAGAACAACACCTGTTGCACCACCATTTCCACATAAGGTATGTTTTTTTAGCACCAATTGTAGTACCATTTTCACACCAGCAAAATTTTATTTTTTAGAATATAAATAATTATTTATTTATTTTTAATTAAGGCCAATTTAACCCACTAACTTGCTATAAGACCAAACTGACTCAACAAAACAACTTTAAAGTAATACAGACCATGTCAAGTTGGTTCAATATCATGATTTGGTTTGTTAAGGTAGGTCGGATCGCCCAACCCATTTAACATCTTTAGTCTTATCACATCGAGAAAAATTGTCTTTTATATACTTGTAGTCAGTAAAATAAAAGTATTTATACTTGTATTAATTTTAGATTAATTTAACAATATGGTGTAATATGATTGGTATATAACTTTTAAGCATGTGATTAGGGGTTTGATCTCTATGCTATGTATATGAAAAAATATCTATTAAAAAAATGTAAATTTTTAAAATAAATTTTAATACTTTGAGAAATTAGTCTTTAGTGCTCAATTGAAAGATATTTTAGATATTGTTATTTCTATCATGTCCTTTCATTTTTTAAAATTTTTTTAATATTTTTTAAAATTTTTTTAAAGATTAAATTGTAAGAATTATTCATTACATTTCAAAATCTAAATTTCGAAAAAAGATGTGTTAAAATTTAGTGGGTTTTATTCCAAAGGTTTGCTCTTCTCATCTTTCATATTTTTTTTTGGTTTTATTTTAAAGGATTATGATTCTCATCCTTTGATCTTCTTCTTTGTAGACATTCAAGCGCATGAACAAAGATCACAACAAACATAATTGTGGGCACGTGAAATTCATTCATTGCTTAAACGATGACAAATGTTGTCGCAAGGTATTTTACTTCCTCCTACTTTTAAATTTGTGTGGCAAATCAATTATGTTTTATGCTTCAGGAAAAAAAAAAAAACAAGACAGATCCATCGATTTCTGGTGAGGAACATTACTGATCAGGTCATAATTAGACAACGTCTTCCGTTTTTAGAATATAGTTTTCAAAAATTTTAAAATTTTAACATTTTTAAAATTTAATATTCAAAATGTATTTAATTCAAAATCTAAATACTAAAGTATCGGTTGATTTACAAAAATATATTTTGGAATTTAATTTCTAAAAAAAGGTATTTTATTTTTTTCATAAAAACGAAAAAGAGTGTAAAAATAAAATAAAAATACAAATAATAATACCTATTCATCTTTTGAATTTAGTCATTCTAAAATAAGAAATCTCAAATATTCATAATTTATTATGTATGTATATATAATAACACTATCTATTAATTTTTTTATCAATAACTAAAATTATTTATTTTAGTTTTTAAATTGAATTCAGTTTTAGAGCTCAATACCTCACCTTTAGAAGAAGAGAAAAGCCAAAATATGAATTTATGTTGGATTTTCTGCAGTTTGAAAAAGAGCAAAAAAGTTTAATAAATAAAAAAATTTCCTTCCTTTGAAAAGCCAAAATTAAAAACAACATTTGATTTTTGAAGTTAGTGAAAGGGAAGTAAACACACACTCACTCAAAGACCCCCATCAATTTCTGTGCATTGTTTCAAACAAGTTCGCACTCCACTGCATGTCGCATAGTATATCAAACCAAACCAAAGCAAACCCGCGCCTTTCGTGTAGGGTTTTAGTTTTTCCACCGCACAAACCCTAATTTCCCAAATTCACGCGCTGGACATGCTTCAATCCCTGCGCGTTTCGAATTCGATCGACCAATGGGTGTGATGACCATCAACCGCAAACGCCCCGAAGAATGCATGAGCGTCAACCACAGCAATTCGGATTCCCCCCGTAAACGCCCCAAATTATCGACTCGACCCGTTCCGTCCTCCACCAGCGCCGTCGCGAGGCTTTCCCTGTACCCGGAGGCGAAGCAGCCGTTGACGAGGGAGGTTCACGCGCCGTGCAGACCCCGAAAATTCGAACTCGCTAGGGTTAGCGCCACCGGCGACGCCATGGGGAACGTTCTGGTGGCGAAGTACGAGACGGCGAAGCGTTCCGCATTGTCGAAATGCAGGTTCGTGGTGGAGAAGGGGAAGGAGGTGATAGAGGTGGATTCGGAGAGTGAAGAGCCTCGATTGGGGAGTTACGAGGATTCGAGTGTGGAAGAGGTGCGTGGTGACGGTGAGAAGGTTAGGGTTCAGCAGCAGCCAACGTCGTCGTTTGATTCAGAGTTGACGAATGGGGAGTTGAAGGTGGTGAGTGAAGGGAAGGTGTGGGGTCCTGAGACGCATGATTTTTCGAGTGTTCATGCGTATAGGAAGTTGCTTGAGGGTGTTGGGAGGAGAAGTGGCACTATTCAGAGGCTGGATTTTGAAATTTATTTGAATGAGAAGCGCAGGGAGATTTATAGTTTGTTGCGGCCGAAGAAGGAATCCATTGAGGTGATTGTGATTACTTAATTAGCATTTGCCAATCACCCGTCTCTTTGTCTTTGGTTGTTTTGGTGTTATTTTTGTTGCTTTGTAGTAGTTTGTTCTTTTCTGGGGCGTGCTTTGTTTGTGGAATCGGTTCATTTTAGTTGTCGAAGATTTTTGTTGTTTTCTCCATTTTTGCTGTTTTTGAAAGTAGGAAGTAAAGTGAGACCATTGGTATTGTTGTAATTATTTGTGGACCAGAATAGAAACACAAGATGTTAGTTATGTTTAACTTTTAGTGCTAATGTGTAGCGTTGGGTTGGTGTGGTTGGTTGAGGATTGAGAAACAAGGTAAATGTTAGTGCAATTTACCCAGTGTGTTGCTATGGTTTTCAGGAACAGGAAGTGCTGCAAGAGCCTTTTGTTGCTCTTACAAATGACGAGGAAGCTGAGGTTGAACATGCCTTTTTTACCAACCGGTATGATTTCATGATTTGGCTGTATGTCAGGAGGGGGAGTTTAATCTGTATTGTAGCTCATTGAGCACTTGCTTCTGCAGGTGGAGGATCTTGGTTACCCATGAGAATTCTAATATTGAGATCACAGGAGAAAAGCTTCAATGCCTTAGGCCGAATGGATGGTTAAATGATGAGGTAAACTTGTTTGCTTATTATTTGTTTTCCCTTTTTTGAGTTGCTGAAGAAGAGAGGAATTTAGTACCTAACTGTATCATGATTTTGATGTTTTTGCACCATGAAATTCAGTGATGGATCATGTACCTTTGTTGTGCAGGTGATAAATTTGTACCTGGCATTGCTCAAAGAGAGGGAGCAAAGAGAACCACAGAAATTTCTGAAATGTCATTTTTTCAATACCTTTTTCTACAAAAAGGTAGAATACCACTTCACATGATTATTTAGTTGACTTACAAAAACCATTCCATCCTCAGATGATTACCATTGTTAAGGAGAGGGGGTCATTTTCCTAGCTTGAAGCATTGGTTATGGTTGACCAAGAAATTATTATCATTTGAATCTTGTTTCAAACAGGAAATTATTGTGTTTGTAATTTGTTAGTTGATTGATGCTTTGAAACCCTATATATTTGTGCTATACAAACATATATATATGTATGCATAGATATGGAGAAAGCTAACCTTCACATTTTTATGATTGCGTGTAGTTTAGGATCCTCCTTATTTACAGTTGGACAAAAAAATCTATTCATATAGTTTTAGACCCACTGGTATGAGTATCTTAGTCTATTTCTAGCTACTTTTATATATGCATCTTTGATGCCAGCTTTGCCCCACGGAGGAACAAATTTTTTTTTTTAGTTTTTGTCATTGAAAAAACTAGAGGAAAATGACTTCAAGGTAAAAGTTGTAGAAGATGCCATATCACATATTTCCAAGTTTAAGTATTTGGGATCAATATTATAAAATGATGGGAAAATTAGTAAAGATATCATGCACAAGATACAAGCTAAGTGGTTAAACTGGAAGAAGGCATTGAAGATTATTTGTGACTGTAAAGTATGTACAAAGCTTAAAGGAAGTTTGATCATATTCTTCTATGACAAGCTATACTCTATGATAGTGAATGTTGGGTTTTAAAGGGACAGCAAGACGAAAAAGTGGGAATAATGCAAAGAAGGCTACTAGAGACATTGTGAGGAGAGAAGATCACTTGATTTTAGCCATTTGGGAGACCGAGGACAATGGAGGAAATTATTATAAGGGATTTCATGGCAAGTAATATCCCTAAAATTTGGTTTTTAACCAAGTTCAATGACATCATGTCGCCAATCTTAGTGGGATAAGGCTATTTCGCTTCTTAGAATTTTGACTTAGTGTCCAACCCATTCCCACAAAATTGGTTTGTAAAGTGATGACTTCCTAAGCTTTATAAGATATATTTAAGCCATATCTCTAGTTAATATGGAACTAAACACCACCCTTGAAGTTGTAGTTAAGAAAGCTCCCCAAAGAGGCTGCAACTAAAATAGGCTAGGGGTGATTACAATTAAGGCATCTTTCCAACACTACTGGCTTAGAGCGTGGCAATGTAGGTAGCCCAACAATAGACCTAGGATATGCTCTGAACCATCTTAAAATTTGGACTTAAAATTTGGACTTAGGGTCTAACCCAACCTTACAAAACTGACTTCTAAGGTGGGGATTGCCCATGCTTTGTAAGCTATATTTAAGCCATATCTCTAGTTGATGTAGGACTAAATACTACCCTTGAAGCTGCAATTAAGATAACAACCAAAGAGGCCACAATTAAGGTGGCTTATGGTGACCAAAATTAAGGCGACTTCCAACAAGTTGAAAAAGAAAGGACTTGGGATATTAATTGTGTAAAATACCATCTATAATCCCCTTTTATATGGTAAACAACTAACACGTAAAAAGAGGAAACAAGGTAACATTTAGAAAAATAAATATCAAGATACAATGAGATATTTTACATTTTCTAAATATCTAAGATATTTACAACACTTCCCTTCAAGTTGGTAAATGAATATCAATTATTTTCAACTTGCCAATAGGTTCCTAAAATCTAGCAATAGGGAGCCTCTTGGTGAAAATGTTTGCCACTTGGAGCCTCGTAGGAACATGAGTTGTGATTATAAGTCCATTGTCCAACTTTTCTTAAATGAAGTGTCTGTCAATCTCTATGTGTTGTCCTGTCACGCTGGATTGGATCATGGGCAATACTAATGGCTGAAATTTTATCACAAAACAACCTCATAGGTCCTCCATATTTAACTTAGAGGTCATAAAAAATAATCTTCATCCATGATCCTTCACATATACCATGTGCCATAATCAACTGATTAGATTGAGCAACTATATTTTGCTTCTTGCTTCTCCATATGACTAGATTTTCTCCTAGAAACATGTAGTATGCAAAGGTAGATCTTATATCCACAATTGATCTGGCATAATCTACACACACACACGTATATATATATATCCATGGACAATGTACATTCTCTCTTGAACAACATTCCTTTTTCTAGACTTGCCTTAAAATATTGGAGGATCCTTTCAATTGCTTGAAGGTGCCTTTCCTAGGGATCCTGCATAAATTGACTGACCATACTAACAACATAGGCAATGTTTGTTCTCGTGTAGGATAAATTGATATACTTTCTTGCCAACCTTTGATATTGGATCTTCTCTATAATTGGACTTTCTTCACACCGGTATAATGATTTTGTTCAATTGGTACGCTTGAGGTCTTGCATCCCAATTTTTCTGTTTCTTTGAGAAAATCGAGCACATACTATAGTAGTTAATCCCATATAGTGGATAGTGGGATGAACACTATTCTAATATTTTATATATATACTAAAAAATTAATATTACTCAAAATTCATTGTCTAACAACCATCATTAATAATAATATTCATAAAAGCCTTAAATCCTCTAAAGGTAGAATATTGCTGGGCAGAAGGTAGACAAGTTAAGAAGAAAAAAAAAAAGAATATTGTTGTTGTCACTTGTTAGCAAGAAAGAAAAAGGAATCAGAGGAAGAAAGGGGGATCAAAGTTAATAAAAAAAAAGAAAAGAAATTAAAGAAAAAAAATACTTGAAACTTGAAAGAAGGTTGCCAGAAAAAGAACTATTGTCGAAGAAGAATCTCTTTGGAAAATGTTGATTGTGGTCGTGTCAATGGTTGTTCGTGGTTGTCGGAGAAGGAGGAAAGAGAATAGTAAAGAAGGGAGGAGAGTTAGGGTTTGGGGGAAGAACAAGGGAAGGGGGCGCGTGAGAGCTTCTGAACCATTTTTAGAACTCTAAAAGCCCAAAATACCATTACTAATGTTTTAAAAATGAGGGTATTTTGAGATTTTCGCATACCTTCAGTGTAGTGGACCCTAAATAGGCAAAACATGGGATCGGAGGCTGCTTTGCTCCACCATGACCTCAAATCGCGCTGTATCTGTAGCACCGTTGTGCCTTGCCTTCACTCCACCCTACTCTGCCGCAATAACGGCTGTTCTGGATTGATAACATAATCACCTATCAACATACTTCCTTTGGGAGATGAAGATGTCCTATATGGAATATGCAACCTCTATCCCAAGAAAGTACTTCAGCTTTCCTCATTCCTTCATTTCAAATTGGGTTGTCAGCTACTCTTTTAGAGTCAGTTTTTCTATTGCATAATCACTTGCAATAATCATGTCATCTACATAGACTAGAAGAGTGAGTTTGCCATCAAGGAAATGTTTTATAAAGAGGACATGATCATAGCTTGAGCAAAACTTCCAAACCATGCTCAAGGAGACTGTTTGAGGACATACAAAGCTTTCTTAATTCTGTACACCTTGTTCCTTCCACCCTAAGAATCCAAACTTGGGGGACTCTCCATATAGACTTCTTCCAGGTTTCCTTGAAGAAAGACATTTTTAACATCGAACTACAAGTCTTAGCCAAAATAGGTGGCTAGGGAGAGGATGATTCTCATTGTATTCATCTTCGCTACGAGGGAAAAAATGTCTCCTCGTAGTATATTCCATTTGTCCATTTGTCCATGTGTATCCCTTTGCAACCAGTCTTACCTTGTAATGATCTAGGATCCCATCACCAATCAAATTTACACTTTAGAGTGTATATCCACTTGCAACCTATAACCTTTTTGTCTTTGGGTTTGTCAACAATTTCCCAAGTTAAGTTTCTATCTAATGCCTTCATCTCTTTGATCATGGCTTGAATGCAGTTCTTATCTTCCAGAGCTTCTTGGATTAATGCAAGTGGTTTCATTGCATTAATAGCTCCAATAAAAATTTGATGTTGTACAATGAGATGGCTAGTGCAAATAAGTTGAGAAATAGGATGCTTGACGCATGATCTTTTTCCTTTCCTCAAAGTAGTAAGCATGTCATCAGTAACCTACCCAATAATACTCTCAGGGATACTTACCTCTTAGTTGGATAATTGCACTTTTTGTGGGACTAGAGTGAGTTTCTCTTGCCTTTGGTATTTCTTCCAATAGAATCAATCTTCCTCTCCTACTTCATCATGAGCTTTTTAGTGATAAGTTCTCCAAGGGTGGTTTTTGGAACTGCTTGAACATCCTGCAAAGAAGGAAAGGGTAATGTCTTCGATGACAGACTTGACTTTTAGATAACTCTTCCCTTGAAGTTGAGATCTAACAAAGAATGACTCTATTTCATGAAAAGTAAAATCCATTGAGACAAATACTTGACAATTTTGAGGGTGATAACACTCATAATCCCTTTTCATTTGGGTGGTAACCAATAAAGAAGAAATATTTGACAGCACTAGGATCTAACTTTCCATGATATGGACTATGAGAATGGACAAAGGCAACACACCCAAAGACATGACATGGTAAGCTTTATAACATTAGGGTGGAAGGAAAGAAGGACATCATATGTTTAATTGGACTAATACCTTTTAAGACACGAGTAGGTAATGTGTTAATGAAATAGGTGATAGTTAGGACAACTTCTCCCCAGTAGAAATTGGGAACAAACATTTGGAAGAGAAGAGCTCTACCAACTTTAAGATGATGGTTCTTTCTTGCTGTAACCCCATTTTGTTAGGGGTATTAACACAAGCTAGTTCATGAATAATACCATTGTCTTTAAAAAATTTGGAAAACCCCGTATTTACATATTTTGTACCATTGTTAGAAGAAGTCTTTTAATAGACTTACCAAATTGATTTTAACAAGATGAAAAAAATCAACAAATATTTGACAAACCTCAAATTTATGTTTCACAAAAAATGTCCATGTCACATGGGTACAATCATCAATGGACAACACAAACCACTTAGTCCTAGATATAGAGCCAATAATTAGTCCCTACACATAAGAATGAACAAGATCAAAAAGGGTAAAACTATTATTATTACTAGGAGAAAAAGTTTCTATGGTGTTTTGAGAATTGACAAACAAATGAGGAAATAAAGACCTAAGTAAACCAAATGATGGATGTCCAAGATGCCTATGGTGAAGCCAAATTTGGGAAGCTATCCAAGTCTTTGAGGTTTCCGGTTGTTGACTGCAAGATAACTACTTTTTCTTGGTACTATCATTAGTCTTTATGTGTTGCAAGTATAATCCATCCTCCTTGTGGCAAGGTCCTAAAAGACAAAATAAGAATGAAAAATGGTTATTGCATAGTTCAAATCTTGTATAAGCCTACATGTAAAGATAAGATCGTTAGCCAAATTAGGAACATTGAGGACATTGTGTAGGGACAGAGAGTGTTGGAGTTGGACTCTACTGGTTCCAATGATAGGGACTTGATCTCTTTGCATTGTAATGAGTTGCTTTCTATATGCTCTAGAGTATGATGTCAAGTGTGAGGAGAATGTTTCATATGATCGATTGTCCCATAATGAAGTATCCAAATACCT
Source organism: Mucuna pruriens (assembly GCA_025330945.1). Classification (NCBI taxonomy): domain Eukaryota; kingdom Viridiplantae; phylum Streptophyta; class Magnoliopsida; order Fabales; family Fabaceae; genus Mucuna; species Mucuna pruriens. Next base: position 2,840,762 of record JAENHJ010000040.1, on the reverse strand, counting down.
TGGGAAACAAAACTAGAAATATTGAACAAATTCTTACCCTTCATGGTCAAGGAGCAAGTGCCATAAAGCTTACTAAGATCATTGAGACCCAAAGGATGACTTTTTCTTCAACCATGATAAAATCTAGGTAGTATAGACCTATGTAGTTAATAGTGTCGCTTTAGCAGCGATTCGCAAGGTGCGGTCGTGGATTTGGAACAGGTGTGACACAAAGTGGTGGTGTGGTGTGGGTTTGTTGTTGCAGCAAAAGCAATCGCACTTTGCGGCTAAATTGCGGTTGCTGCGCGCATAAGTAGACATGATTCCAAGGAGGTGTTGAGTTTTTTTTTTTTTTTTTACTTATTTTGGTGAGGTAGAGATGTTTTGCAACTTCTGGGGAGGTAGGAAGAGAACATAAGAGAGATTAAGATTTATTTTATAATTTTTCCTAGGTGGATAGATGACAACAATGAGTTGAAGAGAAAGAGATTAGGCGGAAGATGGTGGATAGGTGGTGGTTGGTGGGAGAAAGAGAATGAGACTAGGGTTTCTTACTTTCTTTAGGTTTTTGGGTCAAAATGGGTAGGTTATTGCTTTTTGGGTCAGAGTGGGTATTGGGCCTGCACCTTAAATTGACTAGTCTCCAGCCGAAATAATATTAATCACATATAAATATAAATACTATTTTGCTGGGGAGTTTTTTTTTTTATATAATTAATCATATACTAATACTAATATAAAAATATAAAGTACTCTATAATATTTTAAAATATTAATACATATTATGTAATAAAGGCAAATGTATAACATATATTAATATACAATATATAAATATATATAAGCTAAATGTATATAAATAAATAATGAAATATATATAATTATATATGTATGTATGTATGTGTATGTATGTGCACATTGATGGATCCATAAATTTTATATTGTGGAGCAATGTTCATGTTATAGATTAACTTTTTGTATTGTCTTTCAAATTATGAGGGCAATTTATAATTACACATACACATTATACTAAAAGAATTTAGAAGTTTGTGGGGGCAATTGCCCCCAATGTTCACCAAGTGGATCTGTCCCTATATGTGCATGTGTGTGTATATATATATAGAATAGTGGTCATCTTGCTACTCGCCATAATGTTTATGGAGGTGGTTGCTCCGTGCTGCTATCTGCCATTGACTACTTGGGTAGGGACACGTGGGTACAAAAGTTTACAGTGCTTGACTCTGAATGTAGTCAAGAAAAAAAAAGGAGAATGTGTTAGTGTGGATCTGCAACACATGACACCCGATTTGTGAAGAACAAGCCCTAAAACAGGTAGAGGCATCATCGACGAGTCTTTTTGTGGCAATTCCATCGAGAAGGTGGTGCATGGCCTATGAACATTGCACGAGAACAGTGCATGACAAATTTTCTGGTTGGCAAAGGGGATTTGATCCTCATGGTCTGACCACTGGTCTTGTAGGTGGCGGTGGCAGGGGTGATGAACAGCGGCACCAATACTAAGCAATGGAAATAGTCCTCAAGATCGAAGTCTCAAGATCGAAGTTCTTATAGTTGAAAAAGAAAGGACTTTGGTATATTAATTGTGTGTAAATACAATCTCTAATCCCCTTTTATAGGGTAGACAACTAATACCTAAAAAGGGGAAATAAGGTAATTCTATCTAAAAAAATAAATATCAAGATACAATTAGATGTTTTACATATCCTAAATATCTAGGGTATTTATGATATTTACAAAACTGCTATTGTTGTTTTCTGATGTTGAGGTCTGTTTTGACCCTCTGGACATAAAACTGAGCCTTGGTGGAGATTTCCCATTCAATGACACTGCTGTAACCCTAGAATTAATAAATTTCTGGAATTTGCCAACTTCCTGTGAGAACTTATGAAGCCAAAAAGCAATTATTTTCCAAAAATAATCACTTCCCGAGGATGCACGATCCATAATGACCAAGTTAAAAAAATTGAAACTGCCATTTTCAGCCCATTCTATACCAAGATGGTATCCTATATAGAGTTTTACAATCACTGCTGTGGTGTTGAATTTGTATTCCTTGGATGTCATGCTCACGATGAGACTTCACTTTAATATTATATTGTTTTGAATGCCATAAGCATGTAACAGTTGAAACAATATACTGTTTGATTCCCTTTTAATTTAAATTTTCTTCTGAACCTTAATGTGCATGATTGACATGAAAATTATGCATAATTAAGCGATTGGATTTATTAAAAAGTGTGTTCTATAAGGAGTATTAGATGAATGCTTTAATAAGTGGTGTAACCATGTCTTTTTTATTTATATCCCCAAAATTTATACCTCAATTCTCCACTGGATGTCAATGCCATTGTTATATTGCAGTCAACAAATCCTAACTCGTGTATGCATTCCATAAAATAAAGGGTATGGAACCCCAATGGCATGGACTCTTTATTGTTAGTTTAATCTTTTCTCTTTCCCTTTTCAATTTCACTATCGGGCTAGTGCTTCTCAACTTTAATGTATAATTTTCCAAAATTTTTCCGTTATTCTAGTGCTTCTGATTGACAAATTCTTTATGTTTGGCACTTAATATTATAAACGAGACACCTCATCCAGGGCTCAAATGGGAAAAATTGAATCTCTTACATATGATATACATTTTATTATATTTGTAATTTAGTCATATTGGTCAGAAACTTATGTTTTTTATTTTGAATGTTACTGCAGTTAAAAAGTGGTGTGGATGGTTATGATTTCAAATCTGTCAGAAGATGGACAACCCAACGGAAATTGGGATACAGTCTACTTGAATGTGATAAAGTAATTATGTTGGAACTAATTATTTTCATTTTTCTTCTAGCCAATTAAATTGGTTTTCATACTGATCTTTTACCTGATTTATTGTTATTACCAGATATTTGTACCTATCCATCAAGAGATACATTGGTGCTTGGCAGTTATCAACAAGAAAGATAAGAAATTCCAGTATCTTGACTCAATGAAAGGAGAGGATAGATATGTGCTCAATAAGCTGGTAAAGTTTTTGTTCTATGTAATTTAACTTAAATTCCATATTCCAAGATCTATAATGCTAATCAAAGGATATTGGAAGTAACATTTTTTTTGTAATAATTGTTTTTACTTTTGTCCTTTTACTGAATTATTTGCAATGTGGGTTGTTTTGGGGATAGAGTTATTTTATTGAATCCCCTCGTGCGTGTTTTATCTTACATATTTACATATAATGTATCAATGAAGTGTGCGATTATGTTTTCGATCAAGGTTCAAGGTGGAAGACATGTTTAAATTACTACTGTAATTTGGACCCTGCCGTCCAATTTTCTTTTCAATTGTTGGAAATCTTGTGCTGTTGTATTTTATTACATATAGCCAACAAATCACCTAAGAATAAGTTTAAGGAAAATGATTTATATCTCATCAATTACTCATGGGTTAAATATCTGTTGAATTTCAAAACAAGCCAAACTTAGCTGCAATTGTCAACGTGGTTGTTGAATCAAGCATAATTATGGTATGTTTGATGGATTTAAAATCTTGTTTGCCCATTTAATGTGTCGGCTATTGACAACGTATGTATATCAAAGGTCAAACGTGCATATGTAATACCTTGTTCCAGTAATTAACAATAAAATCAAGTGGATTGTTAAAAGAAGTAAACAAGTAAATTTGTTAACGCATATAACAGATAAAAATGATTGAATACACTTGGTGGATTTAAGCAAACAACCAAGAACAATAAGAAATAGAAAATTTATATATTAGAAACTAGAAAGCCAATTGTAAGTTTTTCATGAAATCAACTTAAAGAGAAATCAAAATTAAATTAATAGATAAATCAGGAAATAAATATAAAATAAGAGAACTACTTAATTAGCAATTTAACTGTGATTATTGCTTAAACTTCTATACTTTGGAAGTCTGTCTGTGGTGTAGGAATTTAAATATTTAGATAATTGATTTACAATTTTATACATTGTAGATATAAATCTGTTTCTTAAGCATGCTGCATATATGTTCCTGCCAATTTTGAATTGCAATTATCTTCAGTGAGTAGCTACTTATTTAAGTAACAAATTTGATTATATGTCACTCGAAAACCGTGTATCGAGGTGAAGGCCTTTGTCTAGCCTTTGGTGCCTAAGTGTGCCTTGCACTTAAAACACCAGAGGTAGTCGTTGTGGCAAGTGTTGTCTCTTAAACTAAGTTGTTTTGGGACAAAGTTTTGAAGCTTTGAAATTTCATATTTATTTCATTACTTTTTTTCACCAATTTCTTGTTGGAATTTATTTCTTAAGAACTGAGGAAGGATATACATGTATTTACATTTGGCTGTTGTTAGGTAAATTTAATGTTTGTCATTGATGCCTCAGGCTAAATATTTTGCGGATGAAGTAAAAGACAAGACTGGAAAAGATATTGATGTAAATACCTGGGAAAAAGAATTTGTGAAAGACCTTCCTGTGCAGAAAAATGGGTTTGTATTCTAATCTGCAAACCACTTTATGAGATCATCATTTAGTATGGGGATTTTCGCCCCAGTTTTCATAACAGAAGATATATGCAATGAATAATGAGTTGAAAATAAAAAACCCATCAGTACGTCTTCCTTCACAGATAAAAGAACCTAATAGATTTTTGTGAAGAAAAGTATCCTGAAGCATATAAATTTATTTCTTATTTGCTCAAACTGCGTCCCTTATATAATGAATCTATTTTCCTCACAGTTTTAAATTAAACTAAAATTTTACTGGGAAATTACAAATATATATACAAAAGGAAATTATCAGATTTATAAGAGGGAGAAAAGTTGCTTTACTGAATGGCTCTAAGCAAATAATTAAGTGAAATATTCTTTTTTAAGCATTGGCCTTTTGAACTTATATCAAGCTCTGTTTGACTTTGCCTATGAATATCTTGACTGTTGGTCATTGAGATTTTTTTCTTGAAGTTATTCCTATTTCTTAGGGCCTTACTTCATGGAAGTATAAGTATTGTTGTTCCCTCTAAGGTTAATATGAAGTCAATCATTGATAATAGTTACTGGTCAGTGACCGAATGATAATGCTCTAGAGAATTTTTTATTGGAGAATTAATTTAGGAAAGTGAAATTTGAATAAAATGATTTCGTTGGACAAAAGCTTTCTGTATTTATGAGATAACTTGGTTTATTCCCCCCCTCCCTTTCAGGATTTGTTGCAACTCTGAATAGTTCAATCTAGTAGCAGTTTTTGGTGAATTCTTTTCTAAACAGAAAGTTTTTGTATCTGAACAGGTATGATTGTGGGGTGTTTATGATCAAATATGCTGACTTTTATAGCAGGGGCCTGGAACTGTGTTTTAACCAGGTAGGACATGGAGCTTTTCGATTGTAGCAGGAAAATTATGCCTTTATTTTTTTTATATTTTGTTTTGTTGAAACATTTTTCTTTTTTCTCTGGTCTACAACTAGACATTCTCGCACACAATAAGGAATGAAATTAATTGCTTCAAATCAATAACAAAGTAGCCATTCACATGTGTTCTAATGTTTAGTGCGAAGACAAAATGTTCCAAGTGTCTTCAATTACCTGAAATATTTTAAATTTTTTTAAATTGGTCATTGCATTTTGTGCATGACATGACAAAAACTTATCTGAGACCAAGTTCAGTGCCCAGAACTTTCTTTAGCATGTTCTGTTCAAACTTAAATATCAAGAAATAATCGCCTATTCTTTTCAAACTTAAAGTCGACAAAAATAAACGATTATTTCTTCAAACTAAACTAAACCAAACAAGCACTAAAAATTCAACGGATTCATATTTTGAGTCTCACAAAACAACACAAAGTCTTCTTTTTTTAGAAATATTTATATTGTTTCAGTATTAATTACACTTTCCATTTGTAGGATGACATGTCTTACTTCCGGCGTAGGACTGCTAAGGAGATCTTGAGATTGAAAGCTGAATGAGGAAAAGAACGACTGTTCAGCATTGCAATATGTTGTTCTGGATTTTTGGTATTAGATATTCGAAAGGCTATTATTTTCTAATTGGCAGCACTTGGCAATGTCTTAACAACAATAGCCATTGTTGAGTTGGAGCATTTGTTAGCTTGGATACTCAATTGACTACATATGGTCGTGGTGTTTGGATACAGCTGGTTGGTGGTGTTGAGTGTAGTAGGTTGTATATTGCTATACAAGAGTGAATTATTAGATGAGGCATAGTTTTAAGGTTAAGGTGATATTGTTTGTTAATTGTTCCTCAAGTCATGGGAATTAAGAGGAATGAAAAGACTAATAATTTCATTTGTAGTTATCATGGCAGACTCAGCATTTATATGATATGACAGTGCAACATAGCTTTCTAGAACCATCTCCGTTAGTGTAACATTGCTCTATTTGCACATATAAGCAACTAGCATTTTAATTCCTGAAAATGTATGTGGTAAATATTATATATACAGGTTTAAGGATTAACTCTGTAATTTTGATCTTCAAAGCTTAAAGGCTTAATTGTTAGTCTTTTGTTATTTGCAAATATTATCTATCAGGATTATATCATTTGCCGTTTTAGACATTAATATTACATTATTTGTTGTGGTGGATGTCAATATTACATTAGGCAAAATACATTAATATTCAACGAAAGATAAGTGAAAAGACTAAAATTGTATAATTATGATATTTGAGGATCTAATTTATACAATTTAAAATTAGAGGACTAAAATTGTACAATTGAAATATTTGAAGGATTTAATTGATTCAAATTTAAAATTTGAGGAACCAAAATCTTATAATTATAATATTTGAAAGACTAAAAATATAATTAAGTATAATTATTTAATTAAATATAAAGATAATAATATAATTATATAAAAAAACTATGATTTGTTATATTTCAAATAAAATAAGATTTATCTACCAAGAGTATTTCTATTCAATCTCCAGAATATATAAAAAAAATGGTCAGCATCAGCTAAACGAGACTAAAGTTAGAAAAATTCGTAAGAAAAAAAAATAATTCTACTCGTAATAGTAATTAATTAAATTTAAATTTAAAAAAGTAATTGTTATAAATAGATGAATAAAATAATTTAGTATGTTTAACTTTTAAAATAATAACATTTATAATAATAATAATAATAATTTAAATTAACAAAAATTAAAAATTCCTATAAAGTTAAAATAATAAATTACATTGAATGATAACCTAAACTATATATTAAATTAATAGTAAAGAAATTTTATGCTAAATTTTCCATCTCACTTGTTAATTTAAATTTCCATCGTCCACCGAATGCATTTTCCATATTACAGTTATCGGACGAAGTCATATTTAACCGCGTTTTCATGTCTCACAATATGTGTAGCACCCGAAGATCTTGTGATAGGAAATATAAGAAAATTTCCAGATGAATAGAAAGAAAAATAAAAATAACATTGGCATAAAATTGTATTTTATTTACTTTGCCCTCAAACTAAAAATTTTGGGGCAGACAACCTTTTTGTTTTGTTTTTTTAACAACGGCGCAGATAGATTACACCAAATTTGCAAAGGCAGGAGGTGGCCCAAAAGTCACAGAAGGGCATATACATGATGTAAGTAAATTCAATTAGAATATATTCAACAAAATATTTGTTTACATAAAACAAAAACAAAAACAAAAACAAAACCTTTGAACTATATTGCTAAGAAACAGGAGAATAGAGATGACCGTTGAGTTTCTTATTGACGAGGAATTCTTTTTCTACTTAGAATCTCCTGCTCTTTTAGTCGATGTTGGAATCTTGCCAGACGAGCTTGAAGACCCACCAGACTAGCTGCTTTCCGTGATAGCACGAAGCTCAGTTGTGTTACATAATTGTCTATTAGGCTTCCCGGCTGGTCCACTTCTGCCAACAGTTTCATTTCCTGTAATTAACCATAAAACCAATTAGAATTTTTATTTCACTACTTTGCGTAACATGTAATTACTCACTTCACGAACAATCTCCATCGTATCCTCTATTTCTTTCCTGTGAGCAGCTATTAGTGCTTCTTCCTCCTGCATAAATACAATAAATAAATTAAACAGATACCATGATCAAGTTTATACAACAACAACCATAAGCCTTGTTCCTCTAAATGGGTTCGGCTACATTGATTGCACAATGCCAGCAATGCATGAACAAGTTTATATTCAACTGAAAAGTAGTAAAGAATAAGTAAAATTTCGCATATTCGACAAACCTCAAGTACTGCATTGATATTCCCATCAGGAGAGGATTCTGCTTCATAAAGCCTGGATCCAGTGGCAATATTGTTGTAGTTCCCTGTGCTCTGCTGCTTGGAGCTTGTAGTGAAGAGATCAGAGCCGTTGGCATCCCTTTTCATCCAGTTTGAAGGCCTTTCAGACTTTTCATCTTTCAACATAGTGCTGTAATTCCCTGTGCTCTGCTGCTTGGAGCTTGTAGTGAAGAGATCAGAACCATTGGCATTGGCATCCCTTTTCATCCAGTTTGCAGGCCTTTCAGTTTTTTCATCCTTGGACCCTTTTTTGCGCGGGGAAGACACCTTTTGCACTTTCTCATCTGTATCATTTTGTGAATAAGAGTTCATCTTTTGACTGGTAGATTCACCGTGTGAGTTCTTCACTTCAAACCTCTCCCTGTCCATTGAAGCAGAAGGCAAGCCTTTTTCCTCTCGCCCATTTGATGGGTAATTTGAAGAAAAACTTAATGGCAGTTTGTCAGCGGCAGCAGCAGAGCTGTGCAAAGAATTTTCCTTTTCAACAAATTTCCTTCCCATATCCATTGTTTTCTCTTGACGTTGATCATTAAAATCCTCTGTACTAGCACTAGCTGGATGGGATGATGTGGATGAAACCTCCTTATTAGTTTGTGGTACAGGATTTGGGACCTGGTCTTTTCTAGGATTCCCACTTTTGGATAGACTTTTAACCCTGTTTACATTATGATAGAACAGTCAAATATAATCAAACTTGAATGTGCATAAAAGAAAGTGTGTGAAACATAATGTTAGAGCACACAATGGATAATACATACCGATCTGCATATCTCAAGGTATTAAGTGTGTGTTCACAAGACCCAGCACCTGGTGATATACAAGAGATCATAACAGTCTTCGAATTACCCACAAAGGAGTCACGAAGCACTTCCGTAAGTTTGCTTCCCCGAAAAGGAATATGGATCTGGTCATTGTCTAAAGCACGAATGCACTCCTTTAAAGCCAAAAGGCTCTTATTGATTTCTGCTCCTTCAATCCTATAGCAGAGATACATAAAAATTGCAGAGTAAATTGATTTGTTAATATAATAAAATGTGCTTGATCTGATGGAATGGAAGGAAGCCTGCCAAATCTTGTTTTCAGCACTTATATCAAAACAACATACTAGAATTTAGACAACAAATAGCCAATATGTTTGTACATTTGGTTTTATATTTATAAAGTAATCCTGCATTATCTATAATCTATAGTAATTTTACAAATCTATCCGAGCGGACCACCCGTCGATTCCCTGTGCCATTTTTCCTACTCAACAACGGTGGCTATGATATGCTTTTGTTGCAAATTTCCAGTGTTTTAAATTGAAGCATTTTGGACTCAACTGTGCAAAGCACAAGCCTGTTATCTAGTTATAATAATTTGTGCAACTAGGTAGTCCTCAGTTTATTATATTAAATCGTTTAAGTATGAAAAAAAAGCAGTAACTCAAAATTTTAAGACGGAACTAAGAAAAATACATATGTAATTTTGTTAGTAGTCCCACATTAAGTAGTAGAATAGGAAGCTTTACGTGATACTTACGTCATAAGGCTCTACCACTTCATGGACTGATCTTTTGGTTGGTCTTTCCTCATGTGTTAAGTCATAACAAATGGTGTTTTTTTGTTACAAGACTCACATTAAGTAAAATATGAAGTCTCACTTCACTTGCCTCAATTCCTAGAGTGCAACTTATATATCTGTCAGACAATTTCACTTAAGCCAATTGGTTTTAAGATGGAATCTAATATGGTATCAAAATCTTTAGCTCATCTTCGTGAATCTCATATTCTAGTAGGCATTGCTTGTTTTGGCAGGCATTTGATTGAGGGGAGGAATTGGAAAGTCTTACATTGTCTGCCTCAATTCCTAGATTGCAACTTATATATCTGTTGGGCAACTTCACTTAAAGTCAAGTGGTTTTAAGATGGAATCCAACACCGGAGATCTCCCACCTAATGAACTACTCTTTTGGGTGGGGCTATCTATAGGCAGGATTAAGGTGTAATATATCAAATGCCGATAGACGAGTGACGCATCCAGCGATTGTTGAGTTAGTATCATTAGAGTGAAGTCGCCATGGACATTAGCTCTTAAAAAAGGTGGCAATGTTATGAGCCTCGCATTGAATAGAATAATGTGGTACTTATGCCATGAGGCTCTCCCACCTGTCATATATAACTTGAGCATATGATGAGAACCTAACCTAAAACACTAATCCATTAAGTGGGAGAGTTCATTGACTTAAGTATGACATTGAGCTTCTAATTCTACTCAAATGAGATTCATCACAAATTCACTTTACTATATGTACACTATGATAATATCAAATATAAATTCAATAGCTACTAAAAGAAAGGCTTTTAAGAAGTTTGCTCTCAGCCAGAAATATTAAGAAGCAAATAGAATTAGAACAATTAAATGGATTCATTTACCTTCAACTAAAATGGTTTATGTTAATTACAGCTGTTATCATTTTTAAGATAGTTTTGACAAAGTTGGAGTAAAAAAGCTAATAAAAAGGAAAAGAGATCTCTTCTCAGTTCTACAGAGACTTTCAATATTGATCCACCTTATACCACAGACCCAAAAATTCAGATTATGCACCAAATTGTCAAAATGCTTTGTAATGAGTTGTTCTAAAAAACTACACGCATAGACTATTCCAGAAAGCACTGTCATACAGTTGACTTTTCAGGAGTTTGAAAAATTAAGAAAATAATTTAAATGTAGAAATACCGTGTCTGACGATCATTATCAGTGGTGTCAGCACCTCGTTCACTTCCAGCAAGATCAATAAAAGACATTTTTCCCACAACCTTCCCACTTCTTGCCTCATTCCCATCATTGTTCCGCTTGCTCTCTTTCACTTCACTGTGCTTCTTTACAACCAATTGTAAGATAGCATGTGACCTGGAGGATTCTTCATTAGCACCAGTTGATCCTGTACTTCTTGCAGCATTTCCTTTTTCAATGAATTCTTTGACAATTTGTACATCAGAAACTTCAAATTCTTGCAGTCCAACAATGCAAACTTGCTGTCGGCCATCTTCCCTCATGCAAAGTTTCCTATTCATATAGTAATAAATACATCCATTCATCAAAAGATTTTCAGAGTGCACCAAAGAGCAAATAAAGCATGCAGGTTGACGCACTAAGCAAGAGTATGCAAATGTATATAATTGAGAGAGATAGATATTTACATCCATATACAGCCAAAAATAAAGAAAAATGAATGTTTGATATAAGATAAAGTTACCGAGTAATACTTGATATTAGAAAAAAAATATTTAGTAAAGCAGTTGAATCCCCAACACAAACATTAAAAATGTTGTCTCCTAATTAAGGCCCAGATCAATATATAAGGAACTTATACCAAAGGCATGCATTATGGCTTCAAACCATATGGCAACACTATCAGCATATGCATTTACATAACACACCCGGTGTATTCATATAAAAGATTGAATACCCACTTTCTTTCGCTAAGAAGATCATAAAGTTTTCCACCATATATCTCAAAGTAGCTAAGCCACAATTTAAATCTCTGATTCCGGTAAACTGGCTGATGCAACTGTCGAACAAGGTCTTCTGCAGCTCTGAGTGGTAAAGGTTGCATGGTGTATGTTTTGCCACTTCCTGAAAGCAAAGCATTATTAGCATCAAAATAATGAATGCAAGTGGAGTGGCTGTCTGAGGATCAAGCACAGCAATGGGGACATGAATATTATTCAAAGTCTACTTTCTCTCAATTTCCATCTCTTAGGCGGTTTCCCTATTTCTTTAGTTTCCTTATTTCCATATATTTCATGAATGGTCTCCTTACTTAGTTATGATGATTAGTATAAATATGGGTTAATTCTTCAGATTTTATCAACACATCAGATCACATTGTAACACATCACAATTCACAAGAGAATATTACTCAAAGTCTACTTTCTCTAAATTTCCTCCCTCTATACCTAAAACTCCATGATTTCAACATCAACAAATGAGTATTTTATATATTATGATTCTAAGAATTTTGGCTTAAAGTCTAACTCAACCTCACAAAACAAGCAGGAGAAGACTGTCCAAGTTTTATAAAGACTACATTGGTTATATCACTAGTTGATGTAGGATCTCAACACTCTCCCTCACATTCAGGATTGAACATCTTGAGCGTAGACAAATGTGAGTGGCCCGCACACACAAGCACGTGCCTAGGAATAAACATCTAGAGAGTAGACAAATATGGGTGACCTAATAACATATCTAGGATAAGCTATGATACCATGCTTTAAGATATAACTCAACCCCACAAAATTAGCTCATAAAGTAAGGATTACCCAATCTTTAAGTTCTATTTAAGTTATATCTTTAGCTGATGTAGGACTAAACACCCCTCTTGAGGCTGCAATTAAGGCAGATTGGAGAACTGAATTGAGATGGGTCATGGGTGACCACAATTTTCCAATACCCCCTCTCCCAGCCCCCCTCACACTAGGGCTATGGACCTAGAGCATGGCAATGCAAGTGACCCAACACTGAATCTAGGACAAGCTCAGCTACCATCTTAGAATTTTGGCTTAAGACCTAAATCCCCACAAAATTGACTTGTAAGGTGAGAACCACCTAAGCTTTATAAGGACTACATTGGTCATAACTCTTGTTGATGAGGGATCTCAACAATGATCATTTTTAAGATGTTGAATTTATAGGCCTATATCACACATGCCAGCTCCTCCCCCAAAAAAAGACAAAGAACTGCATTCCGTCCTTGTTCACTATGTTCTCACACTGACAACCAGCAATAAATGCTATAAAGTAGAAACAAAATAGTAAGTTAAAAGAAAAGCACATAGATAATATGAAAAGCCAAATGCTTTGGAATGTGAAACTGGGTACTAATAGTTTGGTACTGGTATGATATCAATAGCATAGAAAAATTTCTTACCTGTCTGACCATAAGCGAAACAGGTAGCTTTGGTTCGCTGAAAAATTGTAGGAATAATTGGCTCAACTGTAGATCTGTATACCTGTTATTATAATGAAATCACACCATAAATCAAGCAAATCAAGACCAAGACAGAGACAAACATTTACTTTCATAAATCTCAAATACCAGCAATAACAAAGAAACCAATAGTTTATATCAAAACAACTGAAGAAGTCATTAATATAGTACACAACAACAAAATTTAATCTTGGATAAGAGAGTCTTACTTCATCATTGGTAACATTCTCATCAAGCACAGCATCAAAACAAAACTCATGCTTCTCAACATAAGCCGTCAAATCAACCTTTTCATGAAAGAACAATCAGATCTTTGAGCAGTAAATAAAATGAGAACATTAACATAAAGATAATTCAACATTTGAACTGAATATAGTTATAAATGGAAAATAGTGCTCAAATCCAATATCTAAACAAACTTACAAACCTTTAGTTTGGGTTCGTGAACTGTCAAATATGCATTGTCAGATACAGTTACAATATCATCCTCCTTCTTAGCAAGCTCCTTCTTGTTTAAAGGTCTTTTGCGTACCTAAGACATGCATTAAAAAGGAAATTTTTCAAAAAATTATTGAATAGAAATAAATACAAATCTCTCTCAAATCTTAAAAAAATCAAAATTGCATTTTAACTATCAAGTATCTCATGCATATAGCATGGGTATTTTTAAATCAAGTAAATTTAAAAACTTAAAAATTAAAAGAAAATTATTTAAGAGAAAAAATGTTTAAAATTACAAACAAAGTATGCATAATTAATTCATATAGAATCTTAAAAATACATGTTAAAAGAGAAAACTATTTAAGATTATACACAAGATATGTACAATTAAAGGAATGGGGGACAGAAATCAAACTTCCAATATGTACTTACTACTACTTTCAATGCATATGGAAGTCCCCAATGCAGCACATGAAAAATAAGATCTTTCTACATGTTTTAGTACATAAAAGATGAATTTGTGCATGTCTCTAATAAAATTTTGACATACCACAACTTTAATCTTAGCAACATTATTTTCCCTTGTGCTATACTCTTTTTCATTCATAGGTATAGAATTTGATGCATCAGCATCTGCTTCCCTGCTTTCCAGCTTGCTGTTAATTGGATTGAAATTGTCTTCAAATACTCTAGTATCTCCAGGCATGAATGGTGATGGCTCAAAGGGTTCTGAAACCACATGCTGACAAGAGGGGAGAAAATTAAAAACAATAAACACATGCAAGCAAAAATGCTTAGATACTGTCTGACTTGACTTTTAGGGCATTTGAAAGATATTTTAAAGCTGAAGTTAAAAATAAGAGGTTTAAATTTAAAGTTAAAGCTTTTTGGTAATTCTATAATTTTTTAAGCTTAGAAATTGCTATGCTTAAAATTTCTTGATTAGTGTATTCTTAGATCTTGAGATTTGGAATAAAGAAAGAAAAAGAAAAGTAGAAACAAAAGCTCCAAAAACTAAGGGGTCATTTAGTTTGAGAAAATATTCTTATCTGTTTTCTTCACTAATTTCTATATAAATTTTTTATATGTGATATTATTGTAATTAAAAGTGAAAAACAAAAAACATTTTGTCAAACCAAATGCCCCCTAACTTTTTAAAACTTTTTTTTTAAATTCCATTTGGCTTAACTTTTTCTTTTAAGGAGAAGAGAAGCCAGAATAAGCTTCAACCAAATACTACCTTGCAGCACTACTAAAACAGTTAAGCTAAATGCAGGACTACAAGTTGAGAATAAACATGCACAACTTAAAAAAATTACTGAAAAAATATTTCTAAGGAAGGTTAGACATTCAGAATCAAGATTACTGTCTGAATGCTGGTTATATAACCTAAGATTTTCACCATCACCAACACAAATTGTCGCATAAGATGGTATAAACAGTTGCAGAACTTTCATGACAAACTGGTATATTATATGGTCAATTTTATCCACTTCATAGATGACAAAATGTCAAAATTACATGTTGAATATATTTTCCCTATAAACTGTACTAAATGAACCAAACTAAGTCTCTCGGCTTACTTGAACGAACACTGATATAAAATATAATGAATCATATTCATACCTCAGACAAAAGCTCTGTATCATCCATAGCATGAAGATCCAAAAGTCCAGCTCCAAAATCCCCCCTGAATTCAGGAGAATAAAACCCATCCCCAGCCACTCCACCTAAAGACTGGGCGGTGGGTGTATATGGCTCTGAACCAGATTCGCCATTAAAATTGAGGTTTCTCATTAACTTCAAAAGCCTCTGCTTCTCTTCAGCAGACTGCGCTCCATAACCCTATGACAACATCACAATCATCTAAGTCCCCTCATAAAAACCACCATCACAAAGAAAAACAAACAACATTTAGCAAATTGGACACACACTACTGCAAACTTCTAACTAAAAGAAAAACCGTACCATGATCCTCAAAATGCAGGACAGTTCAAAATTCAAAGGGCAATATAAAGTACAAGCAAGTGCCATAAAACTTCAACTCACTCAAACTCCATCCAAAAGAGGAAAAAACCTTACGACACGCATAGTTAACCAAACTCCCCTTTGTCAAGCAAAGACCAAATAAAAAATTCATATAACAACAATAATAATAATAATAAATAAATAGGTAAATAATATTAATATAATAAAAAAAAATAATAATAATAATAAATAAATAAATAAATAAATCAAGCAGCAATAGCGTGATATGCTAGTTAACACCTTCCAAACAAAAGAAGGAAACGAAACGCAGAGTATAATTAATTAATGCACAGAATCATCTCAATTAACAGAGAAATTAAAGGAAAAATTCGAGAAAGTGCAAAATCAAAGAGGTTTTGCTATGATAACGCGATACCTGCATAAGAAGGTTGGGGAGGAGGCGATGATCGATGGCGGTGGAAGCGAGAGGAGAGGCAAGATGCTGCAGGCCGGCGGACTGCAGCCACCGCGCCATGACGGCGTCGCCGGCATCGCCTCCGTGGTCCAGCAGAGCGGCAGCGGCGGCGGCATTGCCCTGCGGCATCTGGCCACTCACGTGGCGCTGCGAACGTCGTTGAGGCGCCAATTTTCAAGATCTGTTCGCACGCGCTTGGCACGAAATAAATCGTCAAATTAGGACCACAATAATAACAATAATAAAAAGTGAAACGAAAACGAGACGAGAGAGAACGGCGAGGCTCACGAGAAGAACATGAAAGGTGCGAGAATTGAACGGAGAATGCAGCCACTGCGGATCTCTCAGAGGATTGTGATTCAGATCTGAATCCGAGTTCTTCGAAGGAGTGACCGCAACGAAATGGTTTTCGCTTGCTTTGGCGATTATGGCAGAAGAACGAGAATGCGCCACAAGAAGAGAGAGAAACCCTCTGAATGCAAATTTCGTATATTAATTAAACGTTAAATATCATAATAAAACACAATAATCATAATCGTCTTATTTTCAAATCTATAAAACGGCTACGTTGAACTAACTCGCTCGTGCTGCTTTTACCGAAAGGTTGGGAAATGTCTGATACACCCTTACCCGCTTTTCTTCCTTTAATTTCACCACCTACATGCATAATTGGACATTATGAATCAAACAAACGGCACCACAACCATCTTACTTTACCGTGCCTTTTTTATTTTCTTTTCGGCTCATGACTACTTTTTATAGTAAACGTATTTACTTGGTACAATAATTCTTTTCATTTAATTTATTTTCTTATAAATTTTTAAGTTTTGGTTCATACCCACTCATGAAAAGTTTAGTATTGTTAAGTATATTACATGATCCGAATGGAACTAATTACAAATTTCTTAACAAATATATTGTGTTTTAAGATTTATAAATAAAAAAAATGCAATTTACTTATTCTCTTGGTTGAAAATAGTGAGTGAATAAGTGTTTTAATAAAAGTTAATTATTGATAAAATTAGGAGGTTTTTTCTTATAATATTCTTCTCAATTTTGAATATAAGCAACTTTCATTTAATATAAATTTTCCTTTTAGTAATTCTTTGTATTCTTGATATTAAGATATATGAAAAGATAGTCTTAAAAAAATATTTATTCGATATTTATATAATTAAATAATATTTAACTAACATTTTAATTAATGTTAATTAATCTTTTTATATATTCGAGACTAAAAAAGTAATAACCAAAAAATATGTTACTCATAAAACAACTTAAATAACAATATTTTTTGTATTTATTTCTCTCCTACAATATATATTACATCTCTTGTAAAAAATATATATTTATTTTACCTCACTTTTTTATTTTTTCATTGTAAAATTTGGTATATAATTTATTATATAATTTTCTCTAACAAAAATAGGGTTAAGTTTTTATCTTTACCGTTAGTACCATAATAATGGGTTGATTGTATTATTGTTAACACCGCTATAAAAAAAATATATGACATTATGAAATTGTTACAAAAGAATATGAAAATATAAATTTGTTATAAAAAAAATTTGCCTTTTATTTTCTAGCGTTTTAATGTCCGTCAAAATTCAACATCTGTAACGGACCAGTAACAAGTATCAAAAATTCACATATTATACTATATAATATATATATACATACACCTTTTATCTTACTAGAACAAACATGCTATATATCAAGAACTCGAGACAATTATTGTTAACATTTAACAGTATGAAATAAAGATTTGTCTCATTTTCATTTTTCTAACGGATATTTAAGTAGTGATCTAAAATTAGTTCCCTTTGTTGAGGCCAATATTAGGCAAGTGCATTCTCAAAAAAAGAAAATACATGAGGCAAGTTGTTTTCTTGAGGTATTTTATACTCATTGGACAAAAGTTCTGTGTCTTGCTGATGACAATTGTACTATTTTGTGTCTTATTATAATTTGAACAGTTTGGTAATCTTCGGATACTACAAAGATGTTATGTCCTGTTAAAGTACATATGGGGTGTCACATGGTTTTTATGAGAGGAATAAACTCCACCTAATTTTAAGCAAGAGAAACAACCTTGTTGTCCAAATCTCCTTTTCTCTCTATTACGAATCACAAATTTTCTTTTTTCTTTTTTTATTTAAAACCTAACAAAAAGTATTTCATCCCATAAAAAATAAAAATATAAATGTATGGGATCTAAAGAGTGAGTCTAACGAGGTGAATATAACTTTTAATATCTGATTAAATTTTATAAGTGATGCTCCCAATTTGAAATGAATCGATTTAACAAAAAATTATTCAATCCAATTACTTCAATTGTTTTTATTGATCATTCAATCAATTTTACTTTAAAATCAAATATAATTCAATCTAATTTGTTTCAATTTAAATTATATTAGATATTGAATTAATTTGTTAGTTTTAAAAGAGTTTACAAATATTAAATAAATTATTCATAATAATTTTACCGAAGAGCAAAATTGTCTTGTATCAATGATGCATGTTATTTCTTCTTAAAAAATATTAAAATAAATTATAAAATATACAAATCAATCTAACACCAAGCATCAAATGTCATATATATAAATACACAACATAGTTTAATATGAATCGGTTTTCAACATAGAAACTAAAATACTATCTAATTAAATAAAAAAATGTTTATTTTTTATTTATTTTAGTTTGAATAGATCAATTGTTGTGAATTATAGTGAATTGAATGAGTTGATGAACAGCTGCATGTCAAACTCATAGCAACTTGTGATTACTTTCCTCCTTGTTTCAATTCACAAGATTTGGTACTATGGGAGGTTGATGTGTAGTTTCAAGGTGAACTCTCGTCCCATGCTTTACTTCTAAATGAATATCAATGAGTTAAGAATAATTTATTTTACAAAGTTGAATTGTATTGTCTTAATTTTTATTTATGGTGAATTTTTTATGTTATTGTATTTAGAATTAAAATGGAAATAGATTAAAAATATTAATTTGAAACAAAGAAGAATAATAATCTAATATACTAGATTTAACGTAATATTTGGAAAGTAATATTTTTCAATACCACCTTAGTAAATTATATATATATATATATATATATAATTGTACATAAGTTTATAGTTCTATCAACTAAACTATTTTATGAAACATGGTAATTATAGATACTAATATTATATGTCGAAAGACAAAATTAAAATAAAGAATGGGAAGAAATTAACATAATATTAGTGTTATGAAGCGAATAGACTGGTCTTATTTTGATTTGATTTTAATTTTTATAAGTACATTGAATTTATATGCTAATATTATTATATAAACAAGTACCTACAGGTAATATTATTTAAACAAGAAGAATTAATATATTTTTCAAAACAAAAAATATTGACATGATTAATTTTATAAATAAAGTAATTGTAGTTTAAAATAACAACAAACTTTCGAAAATTTTTATTATAATCCAATCCAAATGATAGCTCTATTCTTTATGCTGCGAAATACAAATGAGAGCTTATATTCATGGACCTCTCATCCATAATAATATATAAAAAAAAATTATCTCTAATTTGGTTTTTATTTCATTTTTAGCATTTTTATTTTTTTATACTAAAAAATTGTAACATATTTTTGTCTCTCAAATTCACACACACACACAAATCCTTTGCTGCTCAACTTACACGGTAACTTTCCGCTGCTCATTCATATCTTCTCTATTATTATGTAACTTTCATTGTTTTTTTTTATTTGAATTTAAAATAAGACAGAGGCACGCCACTTTTTCCCTAATAAGTTATAACATTCCACGAAACAGTTCTGTTGAATATGGTGTCGTTTTATCCCATACGAAATTTTATCAGGTTTAAGTTTTCGGAATGGTTAAGAGGCTAACACTCACTTTCCTTGACATCCACAAACAAAATATCTTAATCATCAGTTACATTAAAAGAAATATTCCTAATTGAAATTTAGTAAAGATACTTTTCTTTCAATTTCTTGTTACTTTCCGCCTTCCATTTTCATCCATATTAAAAAAAAATTAAGAACCTACTTGCAAATATTTTAAAAACAATTTTGATTTTGATTAATAGTAAAAGTAAATGAATTTTCATATAGATTATTGAATAGATTCGCAACACACATAATTATTAATTAAAAATAATTAAATTTTCATTTTATTTCCTAAAATTATAAATATTATTTAATTTAATTTCTAATTTTTGAAAGTTTTACTTTAATTTTTTTACTTTATAAAATACTATAAAATTAATATTTTAACTTATACAATCCACAAGATAAATTTTTATTTTATATAATTAAAATTTATAGTAAATAAATACCTTTAGATATATAAATAGGATAACTAAAATTCATAATAAATAAATATTTTTTAACTTATAAACTATATTTTAAATTTATGATAACCAATTTATATTATGATACAAGATTATTTTAATTATTAATAATTTTTTAAAAATATTAAAATTTAATTTAAAAATAAAGATAAAAAAGATATATTCAAAGAAATAAAATGTTAAGATAAATCATTAAAAATATTATTATCAAAGAAAAATTCCTAATAATATTATCATAAAAAGTATTGAAAACACTCTCATTCAGAATATTTATTTTAATATATATATAATTTTATTTATTTTAGTCATATTTTCTATTAAAACGTTAAAGATTAAAGTGAATGGATTTTTATATTGTTTATAAAATGAAACTTTTAGAAAATTAGGGCAATGGATGCTTGGCATAGAGGTGAATGAGTGAAATGTCTCAGATGCAAGCACACAGCATAATTATTGATCACGTTGTTCACTTCTATTATATTTTGGCAATGCCACACGCTCTCATATAAAAAATTTAAAGGGCTTGTTTCTTCTTTTGTTATCTCCCTTGTCCTGAAAATCAACGTGAACATGAGTGCTACTCCAAGCAATGGAAGCAATACTTTTTTTAATATATATTTTATTATTAGTTAGAATTTATTAAAAATTATAAATTTGTGTGAGTGTTATTTATTGTTTAATAAATTTTTACTCGTAATTTTATAGTAATAATTAATCACTATAAAATAACAATTAAAATGAGAGAGATAGAAGTAATAATTAATTTCTTTATGTTTCGTAGGTTTCATACCCTTATTATGATCCCACTACTATCCCAACACTTGAATGGTCTTGAACACAATAAATGTCGTCATGCCATAAAGGTCAAGGTTGCGTAATCCTAATGTCAGAACCAAGATTTTTACCCCCAAATTACTTACAAGCATTTATGAATATTTGGTACAAGTAGGTGTTACCCAAACGGACATTTTACCCAATTGTACGATGGGCAACATACTATTAAAGCATTTCAAATACGATAATTACCCCACCATTGATGGTGTACCACATACGATGATGGCAACACTACATTGTTGATAAATATAATTAATGCTGTGTTTTTTTGGTGGGTGGTCATCGTGTATTATTAAGATCCCAATTCGATAGAAGTGATTTTTTTACTATTTGGATGTCAAAAGAGAAAGCTAAGAAATCGATATAAAATACCCATCAAGGCTTTCTTCGATGACGCACGTGTTATATCACTTTTAGCATAAAATGTGGGTTTTTTTATTTTTATTTTTGTTTTTATTCTCAAACAAATAAAGAAAGAAAGCACACAAAAAGGGTGTCTTGTATATGAATGAAGGAGGATGACGTAGATGAATTCCAAAGGGGGCCAATCGTCTCTATCTTTTGGTTTTAATTAATTAATTAATTAATAGGTCTCACTTAAAAAAATAATTAGACACTTAAATTAAAAAATTAATCTTATAATTTCTTAATTAAATTTCTAGAATTTTTAAAACTACATAAATTATCATTTTCTTACGATTTTAAGTCGTCATGAATTAATTTCAATGATCTCAATTACAAAAATTGTACAAAATCAAAATTCAATTATAATTTTTAATTTACGAATCAAATTAAAATTCTCAGATAGTAGTTTATAGATCTATCGATTAATTCTAATTTTTGAAAGAATCCTCTTGAATTATGGTGAACTTGTTGGCATACCTTGCAGTTCACTTATTGTTTAACAAAAAAGTGTTTGCTTTTGCTTAAAGCATGAGAGGTTAAAGATGGAAGAATGAAGTAGGAACAGAAATTTGAATTAAAGATGAATCCATGACTATTTTGATATTATTGACCAAAAGTAGATGTTCTATCCTTTCTAAACGTACATCAAACACAACACCAACACCCCATTTTCGACAATCCAAGTTGGTGACGTGGCGCTCCGCATCCAAGCTTTTCATGAGGCTTTTCTTTCTAACCTCATTTTGTTTCCACGTTAATGAATCAATATACCAAAAAGCTACTTAATAAATTATTTAACTAGACCTGTACCTGTACCAAACTCCTTATCAAATATCTCCTTTTTTTTATCATTAGCGTGTGGAGTGTGTATTCTGTTTAGTATTTGAAAATTTCACTAAAAGATAAATACATATATATAGAGAGAATATAAATGTATTATTTTTTTCTAACTAAAATTTCCCGTGTCGGAAAAGATACGCACATGTGTGTATGTTTAGTTGCTTAATGATGAATTTGAAATTTTGATTAAGTTTGAAGGTGGGTAAAGTGAAAAAAGAAAACACTTAATATACATGTATTTTTTCTTATTCTTTTCATCGCAATATTTATTATATTATCACTTTCTTTCTCTTTTTTTTTTTTTAATTTTTGTCTTGTTTCCATTTTAATTCACTTCAAAATAGAAATATTTGAGAAAACTAGTTATATTAACTTTGAACATAATATAAAAAAAAAATAGCATTGATATGATATCATTGACGTGTATATCCTTGTATGAGCATTGTGCTTTCAGAATATTTTAGATAATATTATTAGTCCAAAATAAAAATTTTATCACATAGATTATGTTAAATGAAAGGTTTTTATTTGTTAAACTCTTATATTCTTATTAAGGGTGGAAATAAATCAAACTACTCGTTAGAAACTTATAATTTAGTCTATATCAGACTATACTTTCTTAGAAAATAAACAAGTTCTAAACTTTTTATAAAAGCCTATTTGGTTAAAAAGCTAGGTTTTAAGTTATTTAAAAACTCTTTCAGACCTAACAAGATAACCTACTTAAGTAAATATAAATAATAATAATGATATATTAAATTTGTTATAATGTGTTAAAATCATGTATTTATTTATTTTTTAAAATATTAATCATGTTGACCTATGTAGATAGTCAAGTCTATAAACTCATTGAAAGATAAATTTATGCAATTTTTAGAGATATCTTATTACAAAATGGTTTTTAAATAAATTATCATAAAGATCATATTAGATAGTAAAGATAACTTTACATCATTTAAACAAGTTAGACTTGACTCTTATAAATTTAATTTACTTATTTCTACATTTGTTTCATGTTTTGAATATCAAAATTGTAGAATTTATTTAGATAAACTTTTCATAAACACTTATAAAAGAAGTAAATAAGAAAGAAAAATAAAATAAACTTCTTTATGTGCTAAAATTAGTTTATACATAAATTAATTTGTAGAAATTCTTTTATATTAGTTTCTCCAAAAACTTAATTTTAACTTGTATATAAGTTAATTTTAACTTATAAAGAAAAATATTTCATTTTTCTTTCTTATTTTCTTCTCTCATAAGTGTTTATGAAAAAATTTATTCAAATAAATTCTCAATTTTGATATATTATAATTTGCTTTACATAGAGTTTTTCTATTGATTTATTAACCTATTAGCTCATCCAAGATTGAATTATACTTATATAAAAGATTTATATAAAATATACTTTTAATTAAACTAACGAGTGAAGTTAAACTTTTAAATATGTAGACTTAAACTTAAAAATAAAAGCCTATGACAGATAATAAACTAAAGTTAAGTCTTCAATTTTTTAAACAAGTAATAAAGTTGTATCTATTTTCACCTTTAATCTCAACCTCTTATTTACAAATCAATTATCTTAAGTGACTATGAAGACAAATATTAGATACAAGATAATAATATTAAATATTTTATAATGATGATGAAATTATTTTGCCAATAAAGAAAGTGTTGAGCACTTGAGAAAATTAATCTTAATCAAATATAAATTTACTTAGATTAATTATTGATTTTGATTTCTTTATTTTAACGTAACGATTGTATTTCCCTTATTTTAGATACAAACCAAACCAAATCATCGTATGCATATGCTGAAAAGATATAATTGATAAAGAACCCAAATCTAAGAAAAGAACGAAACCGAGTAAGAAGTTATGGCCACACCAACTTTAGGCATGCCGAAATCACATAAAAAATTTCAAGTTTGAACTATTTTATTTTCTTTTTTATTTTTATATTTATTAAATAGACTATATAACTCCAATCTAAAAGATTTGATGAATCAAATTTACAGAGACTATTTATGGTCTTGTACGGTTGTACCTATTCTTCATTGTTAATTCCTTATTTCTTGCCTCAACTTTAGAGATGGCACTACCTTTTTCTTCTTTATTTTTAATGCTAATGTCACCATTATTGCTGTTGTTGGATCCTCCCCTGTCCTTTGGTGTCAATAACCGATGAGGGAAAGTTTGAGCGAAGCAAATGCAATGAGTTTGGTATGTTGATATAGAGGTAACTGTGTTTTCAGCATATTCATGATATGTGCATCATCATGTATGTTCATTATTTTGGCGTGTTTGTACTTCAATACAATACACAATCCAATTTGGTATTGTTTAAATCCTTAGTAGGATTTTTCAAGACTTGCGTAAAGTATCAAGTAATAGTGCATCAGTACCCTCCATGCTCGCCAAACTATACTTTCCTTCATTGATTCAAGGCTAGACTTAAATTTGCACCTATTTTACACCCATAAAAAACTTGTACTGCAAAACTGCCAGAAATGTAGTATCCCTTGTCCTGCAGGATGATTGTTATAATAATGTGGTTGCTTGCTGTTGGGCCATTCACACTGCACTAAATGAATTACTGTAAAGAAATCTAAGCATGAAACTAGCGAACAATTTCCATTAATACTAAAATTATTGGTTCAACTAGAAGATTTTAGTTTGTTAGTCTCTTCTTGGAATAGGGTTTCTCCGGTTAGGAAGTAGGAATGTAGTTCAACTCCTATTACTAGCGACATTTATGAATATGCGTACGAGGACAGTTTCAACTATAGGTGGATAACATAATTGTTGCATATCTATAACAAGATAAAATAAGAATGTAAGTATGGTGTCGCAAGCTGGTTCGCGATGGAAATGATGAAAATTTTGATTTTGGAATTCAAGTTCCTTCCAGTGACGGAACAAGAAATATGGAGTCGTCACCGATATTTTCAAGATAAATGCTAGAAAATCTATAGATGAATAAGGCTGGTCTGGAGTCAGAGCGTAGGTTCTGGAGTCGGTTACATGTAGGAATCACTAGTATCTCATCACGTCTATCCGAGGATAGTTACCCTAACTAGATGTATGAAATGAGATATAACTTCTGCATTGCAGTTTATGCCTTTCTAAGAATGGAAGATATTTACAAAAGATGAGCGGGCGATGTTTTGTTTTTTTTGTTGAACTTGACAAGAGTTGTCTCTTGCTACTACGTATCTCGTACTACAGTGGAGAAATCAAAGTTTACGTAATTTTGAGGCTTAATGTTTAGATAATGGAAGGGACTGAGACCGTCTCGGTCAACTTAGAGTGCCGACTAGGTGTCGACAGGGTTAATGTGCCAAATGGCACTCAACGAGTGTATGAATTGATAGGTGTTTGAGCTAAACCGAAGAGCGTTGGCTCTTGACCAGTATCGATTTTAGCTTACACGAGGCCGATTTGGAATCGGCCTGCAGAGTGTAGTATGTTGCTAGGCTAAACAAAGGAAGCACGTTGGCTTAGAGCTTAGGGTCACTCAATGGATATGCACAGGACATTTCAAAGGTCTTATCTTGTATACAGAAATTGTTGATTTGCTGAAGAATGGATGAACTCCTTCCTTTTTTCCTCTTCAGTATTTTTCTTTTGAAAATCCTTTTCAGACTCATTTCACTACTAACTCTAGTGCTCTCTAAAGGGTACTCAGGATTGGAATTTCGCACCCTCTTCTGGTTAAAATTTTTTCAACCTTTTCTCCTTCGAGTTTGGGACCTTTTATAGGCTTGCTCATGGCCTTGCAGATTTCCCATGGAGATCTTCTACCATGAATGTAGTGGCTTCTTCCTAGGCCCAATAATGCTCCAGTGCCATCAGAAAGATTTTTCCTCATCCAATGCGACGACTTCCACATTAATGTGGTGGTAACCATTTCTCCTTTTTCTGACCATCACTACGCATGTGTTCTCCACGCCCTCCACTTTTAGGGAGGAATGACCTGCTTGAATCCCATCTCAAGCTACTTTTGCTCGAGGAGTGCAAGGCTACCAGACTGTGCTTCCCTAGGTTGCTTACTGACACACTTTTTGTCATTTTCCTTCTTTTGACAAATCAATCTGTAGTCACTTACTACTTCCTTCCCGCCTTATGTTTTTTCCAACTTGACCTCTTTTGTCTCTCTCTTTTTCTATCACTGGACAGAAATGGGATCCTACGCATGAATGTATTAGTAGTGAAATATTTTGTTGGACGGAATTATGTTTTTCATGATGACCAAAGGTAAAGTTGCGATGAGAGTATGCTAGAACTACCTTATACAATGAGTTAGCTTTTGGTGAGTATAAGTTAAGAGAAGAATTAGATTCCACATAGGAATGAGTTGTTAACTATATTTACCTACGATGTAGGATATACAAATGGTGTACAACAACAACTGAGCGCATTACTAATGGACATATTCTTGAAGAAACGATGATACGTAATAAACATGAGAGATAAGGACTCAAGTTAAGCTAGGTTAGGAAGACCTTATTTACATTTTTTTATGTTCTTCATACCTCACCTTTTTTTGTAATTCTTTTATAAAAATAATCTTCATGAAAATTAATTTCCATTGTGTATATGATTTATAATGAAACATAATTTATGTTATATACAAATATATAAAATGAAAACTAGTTTTTATCAAATTGGTGTTACAGTAAAAAAAAAAAAAAAAAGTAAGACAACTATGCCAATGCCAACGAAGAAAGAACATGGGGAAGGGGCTGGGGTGAAAGGTGCACGAGAGAAGAGTGGAAGGGAAAAATGAGAAAGGATTCAAAGGGAGAAAGTGTGTGAGGTTAGGAATAACTTTGATTTTTTGGTAAATTTTCAAAAAAAAATAGGAACGATAAGAGTAAAAAAGAAGTGCAAATAGTTGTTTCTATCGTATTATCATGATGTGTGGCGTGATATGGTTGGATCTATTAACAAAAACTATATATATAAAAGAGTATGAATTATGTATATGTGTGAATAACATTATTCATAAAAAAAATTAAGTGAATTTTGTTTCTTATATGACTCAAACCATTTGTATAAAGTACGTAAGAAATACATTTATCATACTAAAAGTATCTTGTACCTATTTTAACTATTAATTTTTTTAAAAAATAATTTTTTTATATTTTTTTAATATATTATTTTTAATAATTTTCTTAGAATGTATTTAAAATTAACATGAAAAAGAAAGGGAAGATATTGAAGAAGAATAAATAATAAGAAAATGTTATCATTTTAAGAGAAGGAATTGAAATTAAAATATTTAAAAATAACATGAACTTACAATCTTATACTAAAGGAACCTAAGAAGAAAGCTTAATATCCTTTTATATCAAAAGTCTCTAATTTAATGAAATTCAATGAAGACTATACGAAAAAAAAAAATCTTGGAGTTTGTTAAAATCATGGTTTCCTTCCCTTCTTCAAATAATGTATTTAAGGAAAGGAAAAAAAGGTAATGTCTAACTTAGCTGAGTAAACATATGTATAAGTATTTATATTAAAATATTATAAATTCTTTGTATTGTGTTCCAATTGAGAAAAAATATAATAACTTTTTGGAAACATTTTAACAAAAATATCATTGAAATATTATTTATCTACTTATCCACTCCATTAATAAAAGAGAAAAATATTTATATATACAAACAAATTTAAACATTTTTCTTTATTCAAACTTCAGTCTCTTTCGCATCCCCTCATTTTCTCTTCATTTCATTTAAATGAAGGGTATAATATATCATAATATTAATCTCTCCCATTCCTTACAGATTGTGAAGAAATCAAAAAGGTAAGAATGAAAATAAAAATTGTAATTTAGTTGTAGAAAAATAAAGATAAAAGTAAAGACCTTACTTTAATAATTTTATGTAAGTTAAAAATAAATAAATTTATAGAAGTACTTTAATATCCTTATTTATATATAAAAAATAATTTTATTTATCACTATATTTCTCTCCTTTTTTATTTTTTTACTAAGAATTAAAATTCTATTTTATTTATTATCTAATCCTTTTCACTCAATTCTATTTCACACCTTCCGATTCTTTCAATCAAAACCGAACAAGAAGATGCCTCCTTTTCTCTCCTTTCCCTCCCCTCCTCTCAAACCGCACATAGGATAAAAAACTGAAGAAAATCGAGTACTAAAATAATAAAACAAATATTTTTGAAAGACCCTCATTCGTTTTCCCTTCATAAATCCGTCATCCAAACATTCATGTCAAGAAAATGCAACCGGTGCTAAAATATACAGGCTTACCATGGAAGAGTATGGCAACCCACTTAGATATTACATCCTCGTAGATAAATTTTCTACCTAATTATATGATATGCCGTCTTTAGAGAGTTGTACTAACTGAAATAATGACATATTTAAGTATAAAAATAATTTAATTTTGGCCAAATCATGATGATAATAAAAAGAATATATCTAATCACCTAGTTTCCTTCCATAGCAAGAATCAGATATCAGTCGGCACACACTCATTACTCATCTCAAAACATCAGCTATATCTGTATACGTTCAAATTTTTACGCAAGCAAGACAGTAACGCTGTCCTACAGATCCGTGCGCGTTG
Organism: Mucuna pruriens; assembly: GCA_025330945.1. NCBI lineage: Eukaryota > Viridiplantae > Streptophyta > Magnoliopsida > Fabales > Fabaceae > Mucuna > Mucuna pruriens. The sequence goes on along the minus strand of JAENHJ010000040.1, from coordinate 2,811,591 downwards.
AAAGATTTATATAACCATCTTCTAATAGCAACCTTATTATAAGAACTCTATCATGCATCAGCATGAAAGTTCTTTCGCATTCTTCTAAAACATATAATCAAACCAAACTTAGTCTGAAGCGAATTGGAAAAGATCTGGAATTCAATTAAAAATTCTGATCGCATTTTAAATCCCCATGTCGTATTAAATTCTTATCGAAAAAACCATAATGACATAAAAATATTTGTAGTACACAAACCCAAAATGTCTTCAAATGAAGCAACTAGGAGGCCCTTCTAGCTCAACAAAAATCATAAATTAATGAAATTCCAACCCATCAATAACTAAATGAGATGGGAATTATGAAGCACAAAACATCTCGCCATTAAATCAAAATACCAAGTCAAAGTTTCAAGTAACTTAGAACAAAACATAAAAGAAAAACTAGATAAATAGGGGGTAAATAGCTTGGTACATTATGTCACCTAGCACTTAACCTCCTTTAAGGCATGTGCAAAGTACAGAAATGTTGGATCAGTAGCACCGTCTTTGTAGTAGGCAAAGACCAGGCAACCATCATCGTGCATGCTCTCCCCAACAAAACTGCACATGAAGATTTCAACTCAATGGGCATTTATTTTCTTAAGCACTAACAACAAATTATATTAACAGGTTACACAAAAAAACTGAAAAAAAAAAAAAACAATGAATACATCCATCTGTATATAATAAAGGTGACACTTACAATTGAAGATCCTTAATCTTCGAGAGCAGGAATTTGGTTGCTGCCTCAATATGCTTCTTAAACGACTCCTGCTTCTCCTCGTCAAGTTTGGGGGTCAAGTTCTTGATAAACTTCTTTATGTAGGTAATAAACTGCTTCTTATCAAAAGGGGGTTGCTCCTAGAGAAATTAAGTAACTATATAATTATCGTCTGAATTGAGACAAAATAATTAAAGAACATGTCCACCAAGGATATAAGAGGTGTAAGGTTGCCCAAACCTGAAGTCTAAATGTGTCAACAATGTCAACAACCTTAACAGCCTGGTCATCAACACCCTCATCTTCACAACCTACAGCAGAAGGGTTTGCTCCAATGTCTACATCAATTGCTCCTTGAACAACCCACTGCACACCAAAAAGAAATAGTTTCAGCTTGTCAGTCATGTGTAACCAAAATATTTCAAATAATGAATCCAAACAACCTTATAGAAAATGAAATAGCGGTTGCTTGGAATATTACAATAACATAAATGCACAATATATAACTAACCTTGCCCGCAACTTCCCACAATATTCCATTCTCAATTTCAATGTAGCGAAAGGAGTCAGAGAGAAGCTCATCGCCTACATAAGGCAGCATACATGGTCAATATATGAAAGATAAAACAGTAACGAAACAAGAACACATACATAAAATAAGATCAAAGAATGGCACGAAAAAAAAAAAAAAACTCATAAATACTACTATTCTATTTATCATACAAAAATACATAAAGCAGAGAACTAACCTAGCGCTAAATTACCCTTCGTCACTCTATTCATAGTGTCATACCGTTCAAAACGATAAAAACATATAACTCGCAACTAAATATCATTGATTAAAAAGAATTTCCCGGAATTACGAAGGTTCCCGAAACTCCTCCATAACAGAACGTTTTGTGTTAATCAAATAAAACAACATAAACAAAAAAAACCTAGCTACAGTTAACCAGAAGAAATAATCAGATACGGCTGCGACAAACGCATGTCTTCCATCAATCAATTAAAATCGAAAAAAAAGGCAGATCCAAACATCGATAAAAGCTCAATACAGTATAATCATAACTAGATGCGCAATCCAGTAAGATCTAATAACAAGAGCGAAATATAAAACGAGGGTAGCAGATCGATTAGGCAAAACGACTACAAAAGAATAGCGATTACCTGAAATGAGATCCTGGTAGACCAACATGTTTGCAGAGTTTCTCCCGGATCGCTCCGAATAAAAGGGTTTGTGCGGTGATAAGAGGTACGGAGCGACGCGAGACTGAAGAGGGTCAGAAAATTAGTGTGCAAATCCTATATATAGCCCAGGGTTTCTAGTTGCTACGAAGTGAAATTACCAAAAATACCCCCAGTGGGCTTGGGCTTCAATTTCGGCCCAATATTAAAATGAAAAGAAATGTTTTGAGCGGGAATCTGAAATTGAATAGAGAGCGAAGAAAGTTCGAACTCTGAAATGAGAATGGAAATGGAGGAAACCGTATCCCGCATAGTCTCTGAGCTAGAGGATCTCCGTGGAAACCCACAACCACCACCTCTATCCGAACAAACCCTAACGGATCTTCAACTTCTCCTCAATGACTCTCTCTCAGAGGCTCTCTACGATGAGCTTTCATCCAAAGCCCTCTCTCCCTCCGCTCTCGTCCCTCCCATGGCCTCAGCCATGGACTCTTCCCCTTCGCACCACTCTCTCCTTGCTTCCGACGTTTTTCTCTCCCTTCTCCTCTCTCAAAACGCCCCCGTTTTCACCCTCTTTACTCCCATCTCCTTCCTCTCCTTCCTCCGCTCCCTCCGCCGCTCCTGCAAAGCCCGCACCCAACAAAGCCCGGCCCAAGACACCTCGCAAAACCGCAAACGAAAGCGAGCGAACCGGGCCCGCCCCAAAGCCCCCCAAAACGACGATGATTCGGCGGACGCTGATCCCAGGGTCCTCCTCCGCGTGCTGGAGAAGCTAGTCCGCGTGATGGGCCTGATCCACCTGGACCGCTTCCCAGAGACTCTCAAGTCGCTAATCCAGACCGTGACTGAAATCCCCGTGACCGCGCTGGACGCGTGCGGGAACGCGGCGCAGTATAGTAAGCTGCTTAGCCTGTGCTCGCGCGTGCTCAGCGAGGTTCTCAAACCCGAGCACGGAGAGCCTTCCAACACCGCCGCTGAGGTGTTGAAATCGCTGTTCTCCCTGGTTCTCATGCCCAAGTCGCAGGCGAGGACCTTTGCACTTGGATTCGTCACGAGCCTTGGTGGACAATGTGATGGAGTTAAAAGAGCGCTGGTTAATTTTCCCCGGTATTTGGCGAAGAAGGCGCCGGAGAAGGCCGAGCCTAGAGCCTTGGCTGTGGACTCCATCATGGAGGTTGTTAGAGTGATGGAGGTTGAGGATCAAATTGCGTTTGTCAAGTACGTGGTGCAGATGGCTCAAGGGAAGTCGAATCTTCGGCTTTTGGCGGTTGATCTTATTCTTAATCTGGTCACATCATTGAAGAATCCGTTGGGTTTGGATTCCGAGAGTGAAGTGAGCGAGGCAAGTGAGGCGTGGGGAGTGTGGTGCTTGGAGGCGTTGGTGAAGCGGTGTTCTGATGTGAGTGCTGCAATTCGGGCACGGGCTTTGTCAAACTTGGCGCAGCTCGTGGGATTCCTCTCTCGTGGTGCTAGGACTAGTGTGGTTTTGAGGGAGTTTATGGGGTTTGGAAAGGTTGGTGATGGAAATGGTGAAGGTGGAATCAATGATATGCTGAGGAGAAGGTGTATGGATGATAAGGCTGCTGTAAGGAAAGCTGCAATTCTTCTGGTTACTAACTTGACTGCTCTTCTTGGGGGTGCAATTGATGAAGTGGTGCTCAAGACAATAGGCATGGCTTGTTCGGATCCACTTATTAGCATGCGGAAAGCAGCAGTTGCAGCTCTATCGGAGGTAATTTATTTACTTCTAAACATTTTATATTTGTGTATGAGACAGAAATGAAAAAAATTACAGCTCTATCAGAGGAAGTTTATTTAGTTTTTATAGCACTTTTGCTGTGTCAATGAGATAAAAATGACAAGTCTTGCAAAATTTAGTGGCTCAGAATGAAATTTTTAAGTAATGATCAGGCAAAGGATTCTTTTTTACATGACTAGTTACAGAAGAATCTTTTGTCATGAGAACTGTAGGGTTTGTTTGGTTTTATTGTGTTGTTGGCATCTAGTTTTCCTGGAAATGGATTGAGTAGAAAGATTACAATGTAGGAAATTTTCTTCTGCACATTGCTCTTCTGTCGTGCAGCTTTTATATGTTGCATTTTCTGCTAACTGATTCTGCCTTTGGGTTGAGTGGATAATTGAGTTATAAGAATTGCTAGCAACATACTCTAACATATATTGCTATGGGTTTGAATTTATTGAAAACTACAAAATTAAGAGCGACTTGTCAAATAAGAAATAGAAATAGACCTGACAAATAACCTAAGTTGTACGATTTTCAATAAATTTAAGCCAATAGTAGATAATGTGTTCAAAAAATTATATTAGAGACTCTGTTGCTAGCGTTTCTCATTGAGGTTTATTTTTATCGAAGCAATGCTATAGATTGAATCCATAGGAAGAGCATAATTTAATATCAATCCGTTGTGATAAATTTGTTCCATACGACTAACTCTAAATACTTGGACGATATTTTTCTGCATGAAGTTCTTAATGTAAAATAATGCCTTATTTCATTAAAGTGATGTTTTTATTTGTCAGATTGTTATGTATTATATGCTTTAGATAGTGGCTTAGCTTGCCCAGTGTTTATCAGATTCTGTCTGAGATGATTTGGAGAATTTGATGTTTTAAAAATGATTTCTATAATCTATCTAAACCTGAGAAGTTATAAATCTCACTGGTCCCCTGAAATGTCTTATCTTTTTCTTGGTTCCTTTTTACTAATAAGTAAGAACAGATGATTAATTTATGAAATTTACTCAAACAAAATGTAGGCTTTCAGAACATTCTCTGCTGAAACAGTAATAACCGAGTGGCTACATTCAGTTCCGCGTCTAATTACTGACAATGAATCAAGCATCCAAGAAGAATGTGAGAACATGTTTCAAGAACTTGTTTTGGATCGGATAGCTAGAGCTGCAACTGCTACCTCTTCATTTAGTGAATCTACGTCTAATAGAAAGATGAAAGGAAAAGGTATAGACAAGGAGATGGAGATGCTTTTTCCCAACGGAATTCTGTATCTTCTGAGAGAGATTTGCAACGGGGAGGTGAGCCCTTGGGTGAAGAAAATTTGCACAAATCTGGGGAAAAAGAAACGGATGACACACAAAATTGTTATGGCACTTCAAAATATAATCAAGGCATCAGAGTCTATCTGGCTGAGTCACTCGATGTCAATAGAAAAGTGGACTGCCCCACCAGGTGCTTGGTTTCTTTTGTCAGAGGTGTCAACATTCCTTTCAAAAGCAGTAGACTGGGAGTTTCTTCATCATCATTGGCAACTTCTTGACAAACATGAAGTGGAAGGTGAGATCAAAAGCCCATTTATACAAAGAAATGCATTTGCAGAGGAAGAAAACACAGAATGCAATCCTGTTGACTGGGCTAGTGACCGAGTTTTCCTCTTACAAACAATTTCTAATGTTTCTGTGGAGCTGCCCCCTGAACCTGCAGCTGATTTGGCTCATAACTTGCTCAAACGGGTTGAAGCATTCAACATGCATTCAACAGAGGTAATCATTACATGGTATTATTGATTGTATTCGTTACTGGCTCCTAACACTATTACTTCTTTTATCATTCTTCAATGTCTATCTGGATAGTGTGAATGTGTGATATTCTACCATTGTTAAACAAGACTTTATTTGTCCATTAGATTCAGAATTTGATAATGCATTTCCTGGGATGCTTCTTTGTCTTGATTATCATCATTTGCATCATATATTTAATTTATTAACAGCTCAAATTTTTGGTGTCAAAACTGTCTATGATGCCAATTTCTTGTGGACTGGACTGACGTTGCCTTAAAATTAACATTTTAACGTGGTCTTTTAAGCTGTGTAAAACTGTAAATGCCTTTCTCTCAGTTCTATTTTCATGTTCTATGCCAGGTCTTGGAAATTTTGTTCCATCTGAAGCTTAAGCATTTATGTTGTTTACACTCCTGCCCCCACAACGAAGAAAACTGGACATTTTTAAACAGCATCATTTAATAAAGAAATAATATTAGTTCCATGATCATCGTAGTTTCTTAAGCAATTTGCCAAGCTATCTGTACTTGTATATTAAACAGTGTTGTCATACTAGATTTGTTATTAATAGTTAATGGAACAATTATTTTCGTAAAAAGTGTTAGCCGGTAATGGCTGAGGACAGAAATCAGGATGGACAAGTTAAACTGGGAGGTATAGAGATAGAACAACAGAATGATAATGGCCGAGGACATTTTATAATTTATACATTTATACATAGTTAAAAAGTATACTATATTGAATTGCTACTTTTGCTTGATAGGTTGACGCTCATTTAAAAGCACTAAAAACATTATGCAAGCGGAAAGCTTCAAATTTTGAAGAGTCAGATGCATTAGTCTTGAAATGGGTGCATCATGTTCTCTCCAGGGCTTCTAAAATAATAGAAAGGTTCATTTCAAAGAATTCAGAACAAAATGCAGAAGGTAGCTTCTTCACCCCCTCTAGAAGTAGGACTAGGAAAGGCAGGAAATCAGTAGCAATGTCCAAGTCATTGTCTAAAGCAGTTACAGCGATTTATACAGTTGGGTCTTTAGTTATCGTTTGCCAATCTGCTGATATGAGTGATGTAGTTCCTCTATTGCACACTATCATCACTTCTGGGAGTTCTGGTCCCAAATTAAATACACTACCCGGCCCTGCAACTTCTTTACAACAGGAAGCTCCTTCTTTTTATATTCAAGGGTGGCTAGCCATGGGCAAGCTTTGCCTTGCTGATGGGAACCTAGCTAAGAATTATATTCCTCTGTTTGTACAGGTTGGCCCTGTGGCTTTGACTGTTAAGTTATGCCCCATGGACTGCTATACTTTTCTCACTTCCTAATCCACATATGTTTCAAAATACATATATGCAGGAGCTTGAAAAGAGCAAATCTGCAGCTCTACGCAACAACATTGTGGTCATGATGGCAGATTTTTGTGTCCGATACACTGCTCTTGTTGATTGGTAAGCCTTGTTCATACTGCATTTAAGTGAATTTGAATTTGAAAAGGTATATTGTTGTAAGGAAATAATGTAGTGTTCTTCTAGATAATGATAAACATGTAGCAGATTGTATAATGTAAATAGAGGAGTAATTTTTGTTCTGTGCTGGGGGAGAAGTCCAATATTTACAGTATGCAAAATATATAAATTGAACGTCAAGTAAATATTCCCCTTGCTATTCTAACTTTTTTTTCATGGAAGTTATCAGTTATATAACAAAGATCACAAGGTGTCTCTTAGATCCTTGTGAACTTGTGAGAAGGCAAACATTCATATTGCTATCCAGATTGTTGCAGGTATTTTTTCCCCTTGCTTTTATGAGTCAACTGCCTCTATTGCACAGCTTGTATTATTTGCTAAAGTATAACTTTCTTTTCTCTAGAGGGACTATGTGAAATGGAGAGGAGTGCTATTTCTCCGGTTCCTTTTGTCCCTGGTTGACGAATCAGAAAAGATTAGGCAGTTAGCGGATTTCCTCTTTGGAAATATTTTGAAAGGTCTGAAGCTTCATCTTGGTAGTTATACGTGCAGTTATATAAATTGAATAATATGTTTGTCGTTGGACTTTAACTATTGTATTTTTGTCACCAGTCAAGTCTCCTCTTTTAGCATATAACAGTTTCGTTGAGGCAGTTTTTGTTCTGAACGACTGTCATGCCCATAATGGACATCGTGAGTCCCATGGGTCACGAATGGAAAGCCAACTTTTTTCCATCAGGTAATGGGACCCCAATTAGGAATTAGAAAGGGTTATTTATTTGAGATATTGCACTGATATCAAGTCTGCATGCATTGTTCTCTGCAGGGGTACTGATGAAAAGTCAAGGTCTAAAAGAATGCACATTTATGTTTCTTTACTAAAACAAATGGCTCCTGAGCATCTTCTAGCAACCTTTGCCAAGTTATGTGCAGAAATTCTAGCTGCAGCTTCTGATGGGATGCTCAATATAGAAGATGCAACTGGACAGTCTGTTCTACAGGTATTAATCTGTACCAGCCATGGTCACCAGGCTGTCATTACTTCTCAGCATATATCTGTATGCAATTGGTAATGCAAACACATTGGAATATGAAGGGGGACAGCAATGCCTTTACTGTTGTCTTATTTCATGTGTAATTTTTGTTCAAATTATAACATTAAATTATGTGATCAGGATGCTTTTCAAATTCTTGTCTGTAAAGAGATTCGCATCCCATCCACTCGTGTATCATCTGAGTCAGCAGACGTAGAGGAGGAAGGGGGAGAAAATGGATCCGCAGCTAGAGGGAAGGCTATAACTCAGGCAGTCAAGAAGGGTCTTATCCAAAATACAGTCCCCATCTTCATAGAGTTGAAACGTCTATTGGAAACCAAGAATAGTCCCCTCATAGGTTCTCTCATGGAGTGCCTTCGCATCCTTCTGAAGGACTACAAGAATGAGATTGATGACATATTGGTTGCTGATAAGCAGCTGCAGAAAGAACTTATTTATGATATTCATAAATATGAAGCAGCAAAAGCTAAAGCAACAGTTGCTGAGGCTGTAGGCACCAAGCCAAAATCAGGTTCAAATCAATCACCTGATGTTTCTAAGAATCTGACCAAGACACAAGGACAAACGGTTGGACAAAGTGAGTACAGTAACAGGCTTCCAAGTGATTCAAGAGTTGCTTCAGCAATGGCAGATGCAGCAGCTGCAGCAACAGCTCGTTCTGTGCTCAGGGAAATAAACAAGGGGACTGGTACACCACCACTTAGTTCTTTAAGTGTTCCTAAAGTCAAGTCTTGTACTGGTCTGCGCAATTCCAAAGATGTTAAGCGCATGGATGTCATACAATCTTTAAAGAAAAAACAGTCTTTCGATTCTGATGAAGAAAACTAACATCAAAATGTATGGGGGCCTGAAAGACCGGTCTTTTCAGACAAGTATGGGGCTCATAGCCTCATATTCTTTGTTTGTTGTCTGTTGCATTTCATGTTAATATAATGGCCAACTTATTTTTACTGATTAAAGCAATGGAGATTGGCTCCTTACAGGAACAGAAAATGATTATAGGCATATGCTTTGTGGTTATTGTCAAGTAGAGATCAGAAATGTAGTTGGCCTAGGAATATGCCTTCTCCTCACTGTGTGAAGGTACAAAAATTTGTAGTCGTAAGCCTGAAGTACCTGAAGTAGGGGATGGCAAAACATATTGGGTCCATTGGGTCAGCTTGTTTAACCCGTAATTTTTTCATTTTGGTGCTGACATTCTTGAGGATTAACCAAGAAAATATGGCATTAACTGTTGCAAGTATGTGGCCCATTTTGTTTTTAGGTTTACCCTGTGGATATTTTATAATATACCGTCGGAGACTGATTTTTTTTTCAGACATGAAAATCGTTGAAGTGAGTATTGTCTGTTTTAACAAATTATTTTTTATATATATAGTCGGTAATTGAATATTTAACGTGCTGAGGAAATTTAGTTATCTAGTAATTATGTTGGACTTTGTTAGTAGTATGTGACCCATTAAGTAATCATATTGTCGTCAATCGACCATGTCTCTAGTTAGGTCTCGCTGTAAAACCAAAGTTGAAAGAGCAATCGTGATTTACACCGGAAGTCCAGAATTGTAAATTAATGTTAAAAACAAAACCAATTCATCCATCTATCATGATTTACACAAAACCAGAAAAAAGTAATCCATTATTTAGCCTGAAGCAGTCCATAAACCAAACCAACCAACCACAAGAGAAGCGTCAGAATGCGTGTAAGTAACGTGTAAATCCATTAAATCAATACCCCTGCATTTTACTTGTGAATATACTAATATCCAACATAAACCAAACGCATTGAGAGACCATAAGCAACGCCTAACCAAACTAACCAACAGAAGAAGTCCACAATAGCAGGATTCAACCTTTATAAATAATTTTACTACAACAATAATGTAAGCATTTAATTGAATCAAGAATAAATCAGTAACCCAAACAATTGTTGCATGAACAAACATCAATTGGATTCATATTCATAATTTTCTCCTACTTATTACAATTGGTTTCAAAATGATAATAAATAATCTTAAAAGAATAAGATAAATATTAGCCAACATATTCTTTTGAACATATTCTTTCTTATTAATAATAGATAGGATCTTAAAAAGTATTACTATAACTCCCGATTATAATAAATACACTTAATTTAATATAACACAATTTCAAAATATAAAAAAATATTACAAGTATCAACTGAAAAAAAGTCAATAAACACAATTTACAGTTGTGCATGAGTTTTGTAACACCTCTTTTTTATTTATATACATTTCGTATTTAATTTGTTATTAAAGTTCATTTTACTAATAATTGTATATGCCTTAGTATTTATTTGTTTGAATTAAAAAATAATAATATTTTTCTCAAAAGGAATAAAATAAATAAGTTATAAGAAGTGAGAGGAACATGTATATATATACAAGGAACATATCAAGTTTGAGGAGTTTTTATAATAAGAGAGTGAGAGAAATAAATTTTAAACATATAACCATAGGTGAATTATTATGATTGGAAACCTTCACATGCCATTAAAAAATATCACATAATTTTTTTATTCACTTAAAATCTTTTATGTATAGTTATACGGTGAAAATCTACTATTTCCACTTTTTTATATAAAAACTCATCTTATATATATATTCAACATAAGAATTAAAAGTATATTTACCCTTAAAATTTATTTAGGTAAATTTATCTATAAACACTTATATGAAAGAAAAATAAAATAAATTTTTTTATAAATTAAATTTAGTGCATGCATAAATTAATTTATAAAAGTTTTTTCATATTAACTTTTTAAAAACAAATTTTTAATTTTTAGTTTATAAAAAAATTATTTAATTTTTTCTTTTTATGTTCTTCACGTATAAGTACTTATAAAGAACTTTAGTAACTCTCCTTGAAACTGAATCATTCTTGTAAAACTACATTGGGAAAGGAAAGGGGCTTATTTAGTTACAGCATGGAAAAAAAGGGAGAATGAATCTGTGTGCTATGCAGAGGCGAGAAAGAGGGATAACTATAAATAGTTTGGTTAAATTAAAACTAGGTTAGTAAAATTTGGTTGCTTCTTATTTAATTTGGTTGATTATAAACTTTATACATTAGTTTCCAACTGATTCCGTGAGTTACAGATAGCTTGGAAGGAATCCCTTGCATTAACTCCTACGTGATATCATGTACTGGTAATAATTGCAACCTCCATAATTGCTTATCAGGATAACATCGTAGGAAAGTCCATATCAGGTTATGTATCCGTGTATCTGTTCCTTTCTAACGTTATTCAATCCTGAAGGGTATTAATATCTAAGAGAAAGTAACCTAGAATGTTTTCCAACCAAATAGTTATATCCTTCTTAACCTTGCTTGATATTAATTATTTTAACTATCCTATTAAATAAAAATTTCACTTTTAATCCATCTTAACTTTAGTAAATCCAGTTAGGTGATTTAAGTTTTAAAAATAATTTGATTTTAATCTTTCTAGAGTAAGAATTTTAAAATTAAGATGATTCCCTATTTGAATTTTTATCTATTTATTTTTTTATATTTTCTTTTTAAAGTTTTATATTTTTAATTTCTTTTTCAGACATTCTATTTGTGTCGTTTACAAATTTTTTTTATCATACGTTCATGAACTTTGTATTAACTTTAAAAGATTCTATTTGAATGCTTAAGCCAATCAAAACATATATATTTTTTAAATATTAAAGAATTAGAAAACTATTAATTATATATCAGTCTTATTAAATATGACAATAGTGAATATGAATTTTGTTGGTGTGCACATTTTGAGATTCCTTTCCTTTTCCTCTCGAATCGAAGCGACGTCAGATTTGCCAGACCCGAAGGTTGTGTACCCACGACATGTGTAAGGATGCCTACATGAAAATGAAATAACATTTAATCGGGGTAACCAAGTCAATGCCAACATAAAAAATAAATCATTTATGAGGCATGTTATAACTGTCAGGGAAGTTTAAAGCAACTTTTGATAAAAATTTGTTTATTTTAAATAAATTAATTATATATTAAACTTTTTTAATATGTGTATTTTTCTTTTAAAAAACTAATAAAAAATATTTTTTTATAAATTTAAAACTTGTGTCGGCCGTATGAACTACACATCGTGCCAGCTCATTTATGTATGAATTGTCAATTTAGTCTTTAAAGTTTTAATTATTTATTAAATTGGTGTTTAAAATTAATAAAATAATAAAAATATATAATTAATTATTTTAAATTTTATAATTAATTTAATTAATTACTATAATTTTAAAAATTAAAACGATAAATCATTATAATTTTAATGAATATTTAACATTTTATTTATTTTATACGTTATAATTTCATAAATTAAAAATATTATTTTATTATTTTATTAATTTTAATGATCAATTTAATGGGTTATTACAATTTTATAAATTGAATTGATAATTTATTCTTTATTTATTTTAGTTGATGAAATAATTTTAATATTAGTAAAAAAAAATCTTTTATTAAGTCTAGAATATGGAGATGCATTAAATAGTCGAAGGATAATTCTTCGTAATTCATGATAATTTTATGTAGAAGATTTTTATAATTTATAAAAAAATATATGAAATTACATTAAATAGTTGAAGAATAGTTATACTCAACTCAACGATTGTTTTATATAAAAGATGTTTATAGTCCATAAAAAAGTATTACCAAATATTTATAGAAATGTCATATATATATATATATATATATATATATATATATAATCATTTGCATAACAATATAAGCACCAGTACAGGTTGGTCCAAAATTAGAAAAAAAATACATTTGATGTAGCCACCCTTACTAAAGAGTGAGTAAATACATTCGTTTATTTCCTAATAAAAAGATGTTAGTTTGAAATTATTAAAACATTGATATTTTGGCTAATTATAGTAGCAATATATAAAATATACATCCATGAGTTAAGAGAGAATAATAAAATGAAAGAGTTGTAACATGTTTTTATTAATAACATATGAGATGAGTGATATATTTAAGCGAGTAATAAAATGTTTAATTTTTCTAAATTCTAGTCTTTTGAATAAAAACTACATTAGAAGAGACATTTACCCGATAAACGAAATCCCTCTGTTATATTTAAAAGTGTGGCTTTTAAATTTCGATAGTACTAGAAGAGATGAAATATTTAATTGGAAGTATTAAATATAAATAAAAAGTTTATTTTATTAATAAAATAAGTTAAATATATAATTTTAAGTTTAATGAATATATACTCATTCAATTATAAATTATTATTGATAAAATTTTTAAATATTTATTATAAAATATAATAAATTTATTTGTAATTTGATGATAATATAAATATTATCCTATTAATACATAACTTATTTTTACTATTTTTTTAGTTAGGTTATATGCAAATATTTAATAATGAGTGAAATAAAATGAAAGGAATTGAAATTCAACATAATAAAATAAAATAAAGTTACTATTTCATTGTTTAGATATTTTATAATAAAATAAAAAATTTATTTATTAAAAAATGGACAGAATGAAATATATTATTACTTTATTGTTTTTATATTACTCATCTTTCAAATATATCAAATGGAGAAAATATGTTAATTTAATATTTTTATTAAATTGATAAAGATACTGATTTTATGTTTATGTTTAATGGTTCCGCTGTGTTTGAATTGTAATTAAAATTTATTCATAAAAAATAATATTAATAATTAAATAACACATAAACTGATATTAACAAAACATAATAATACCATAATTTTATAATACTAAAAACTACAACTAAATTTTTAACATTCAAAACAAACACAATAATTTACCATAATATTTAAATTTTAATTTCAATGATGTTTTAACAACAATAAATTTATATATACAATTAAAAAATAACAATTTTTTTAGCCTGATTTTTTTTAATGAAAAATAATGTTGTATCATGCATTTTTTTTATTGAACCCACTATGAACTAGTTTTGACCAAAATTTATGTAGACTGATTTTGTAACTTGAACTATATACTTAAACTATTCATTATTTTTGGATTCGATTGACTAGTTTGATTTAGTTTTCAAAAAAGAAAGGATAATAATTTTATAATTAAATTTACTCTTATATGTACTCATCTATAACAATATATAAAAGGGAATACTTCCGCATTGGTATCTACATTTTATCAAGACTATTCCCTTCAATTGTTAAAATTATTCATTACTTCTTTACACTATTCTCGATTTTCTATTTAATGTTTACTCTCTCGTTCTTTTATTTTATCTAAAAAAAAAAAATCTTTCAACCATATCAAGCTATCATCATTTTATTTATATACTTAATTTTTTAACTATGAGTCTTTTTCAATTTATAAATAACTTTATACTACAATTTTAATTATTCATTATAAATTTAAAAATATTTACTTATTATAAAATTTAATTATATAAAAAAATTTATTCTATGTAATACTAGTAAATAAAAAAAATTGTTTCTATTCCATTTCACCCACATTAGAAAAAAAAAGATTTATGGAATAAAATAAAGTAAAATAGATTCTATACATTACAAATAATAATAATAATAAGTAAAAGCTTAGAAATACCATTAACAAATTAATGTTGTTCATATTAATTTTTGAGATTAATTAAAAGTAAAATAACTTCTTTAATATAAAAAACTTAATATTTTTAGTAGGATAGATGTAAAAAAAAAAAAAATCAAAACCTAATTGCAAAAGCATTCATTTCTACCCCCAACCTAACTCAGTTCAATTCTACAGGTAGGAAAACCTTGGAATTAACTGTTCCAATGAAACGAAACAATAATGGCTGACTAGTCTGAAATTGAAAGTTCCTAGACCCTTCACATTATCAATTTTATTAGTTTAAGTAGGGTCTTCGTCCTCCCTCCACTCCTCTATCCTACTCCTATTTAATGCTCACAACATAATCTTTTCCTTCTTTTTCCTTCCTTCCAATCCCTAATTTCTTCCATCTCAAAATTTTTGATACCAACCAACACTATTTATTCCTTCCTCCATTCCTTTTCTTCAATTAGGTTTCCGCGGCCCAACCAATTCCACCATGCGCCGTTACGCAACTCAAATTCCGAGTTAATTAGGTATCCGTTTCTGCCATGGAAGGCAACAAGGACGAAGCATTGCGCTGCGTCCGCATCGCCGAGGAAGCAATCGCGTCGGGGAACAAAGACCGCGCCCTCAAATTCCTCAGAATTGCGCACCGCCTCAACCGCGATTTGCCTCTCCAATCCCTACTCGACACGTGTGACCGCCTCGACTCTCACTCCTCCTCCTCCTCCTCCTCCTCCTCCTCTTCCTCCGGCGCCGCCATGCCGGCAAAATCCTCCTCGCGAAGCCGCGGCGAGGGTTTGAGTGGCGAGAAGACTTACACGGAAGAGAACGTTAACCTAATTAGGGAAATTAAAGGAAAGAGCGATTACTATGCCGTTCTCGGTGTAGAGAGGAGTTGCTCCGTGGAGGAGATTCGAAGAGCGTATCGGAAACTATCCTTGAAGGTCCATCCCGATAAGAACAAAGCACCAGGTTCCGAAGACGCGTTCAAGAAGGTCTCCAAGGCTTTTAAGTGTTTGAGTGACGATGGTTCTAGAAGGATGTACGATCAAACCGGAGCCGTTGATGATTTCGAAAACAACGAGGTCAACAGCTTCCGACGTCGGAGAAGAAGGACGACGACGACAACGCATGATTTTTTCGGGGAAGAGTTCGATCCCGACGAGATTTTTAGAGCGTTCTTCGGACAATCCGATGTGTTTTCGCGCAACCACGTTTACAGGCCTCGCGGGATGGGGAATCACCAGAGGCACGAGTTCAATGTGGGATCGGGTGGAAGGCATCATAATGTTATGCTGCTGATTCAGCTCTTGCCGTTTTTGATCATTGTGTTGCTTGCTTACTTGCCGTTTTCCGAGCCTGAGTATTCCTTGCACAAGCATTACTCGTACCAGATACCGAGGAAGACAGAGGAGCACGGGGTTCAGTTCTTTGTGAAATCTCCGGCGTTCGATGTGAATTACCCGCAGGGAAGTGACGCGCGTGCGGCTGTTGAGGAGAGTGTGCTGAAGGATTATAAGAATATGCTTCGGCGGTATTGTCAGGTGGAGATGCAGAGACGGAGTTGGAATAGGAATCTGCCTGCTCCTCACTGTGATAGGCTGCAAAACTTTGCAGTGGTGGCGTGAAGGTAAGGTAACTTTTGTCTGCTCTCTTTGTTTCTGTGAAGGATGTGCTAGAATTGGTTTGGTTTTTTTAATTGACGTGGTGATTGTTTTGAAGTTAAAAGTAGTTTTGATACATTATATTGCTGCTTGAAATATTAATTGGCAGTGTGAGGGGAGTGGTGAAGTTTGTTACTTCTTGATATAACTATTTTATTTTTCTAAATATTTAAAGCTCTAGTTAGGTTATTGTTGAGTACGTGAGAGGAGGAAACCACTAAGGAGAGTTCAAGCCAAGCAATAAGTCATGAGTTAATCACATAAGTAAACTTGATACTATATCTAACTCAAAACCTTGAGGTATTAGCTATTACGTTTATGGGTCTTTATCACTTAAGTGTGAGTCTCTTCCACATTGTACATGCCTCCTCAAGTAGAAGTCCTTTTTTTTTTCATTCACAAGTATTTAATGATGACCTTTAGAGCTTTTAGCCATTGTTGCCAATATGCTCTAAATACTTTCCGCCAATGATAGTCTTAGAGCTTAGTCACTGACACTAATATGCTCTACATACTTGCACCACCGTAAGGGACACACTTTTTGACCTCTACATCGCTAGGAGACTTTTGATATCCTAGTAATGGATCACCATATATGGATTCACTGCCAATTTCTTTCAATATTCATCCGCATTTGTCCCAGCCAGTCTCTTGATCGAACCATTGGCTTTGATACCACTTGTTGAGTACACGAGAGGGCAAAACACTGGAGAGAACTCTACAAATGAGGCATAAGTGAACCATATAAGTGAATTTGATACCACTCCCAACCCAAAATCTTAAGCCATTAGGTCTATGAGTCTTTGTTACTTGTATGTCGCCCAATACACCCATCTTTATCCAATGCGAGACTTCCTACTCGCACTTGCCCTCCAACGGTTATATGCCAGTACAGTGGTAATTGAATTTAGCTTCAAAGAGTGGAGTTCGTTTGACAATCTAGATTTGATAAGTTACATCGTTCAAGTGAGTTTTCACATTCTCATATATGTCTGAAACTATAGGGTATTGTTCAACCAGGTATAGTTTGAAATTTAAAAATTAGATAACATGATATTGTCTAGCTCCTCTTGTTTGTTTTCTGTTAGAATATTATAAACTCTTACACTTCATTTGGATAGGAAATGAAATTGAGAGGAAAGAAATAGAGAATAAAGAAATGGAGAGGATAGAATTTGAAAGGGATTTTTAAGTGCAAAACAGTTTGATGGGGTGAAGGGAGAGAAGAGATTTTTTTTTTCAGTTTGAGTGAACATTCTCCTTATGTGGGGGGATTTTAAATGGGAGGAATAAAATGAGAGATTATTATGTAACCTTCTAATAATTTCTTATTCATTTATAATTCTCTATAAAAAACATTTTAAAATTCTCTCAATTTAGGAATGGAAATTATATCTCCTGACCCTTTCCCTTCTAACACTTCTGTCCAAACATACCGTTAGTGTTTCAGGGGTCTTATGATGTTAGCAGTCTTATTTGCCTATGTTTGCACATGACCAGGATAGAGGCATAAAAGGGTGTTAGTGGTTTGTATCTACTAAGATTTGCACAATTTCTCTCAAACACACTTTGTTTCAATAAGGTTTTAAAGCATTACCATCCTGCATGGCCTAATCACATTACTATTGAGTTTCCAAAAATCTTGAACTCTTGTTCCATGTATCCATGACTCTCCTTCCTGTTGGCTGTGCTCAACATTAGTGACCTTGTTCACTTTTCCACTGTGTTTTTCCTTTGCTAGCTGTTTCTGTCCTTGGTTCTCCACCTTCTTGGTTGGTCTCCAATTGAGGCACTAACCCCATCAATGGAATCGAAGGGCAGAAATCTGTCGGCACAGAAGTCTCAGCCACGAGACTCCCTTGTTTGATTGCCTTTTGGCCATGCTCTCGCACATAGAGGAGCATAAGCCTCTCCTTTCTGGGTAATCAACACATAGTCACAGTCACCTTACTGCAGATATTTCAGGCTAGTCCCGGCCTTAGTATCCAGTTTCAGCCACTCCTGTGTTATCCTTGGAACTGCTTGAGTTTGACTGTGTCTCCACCGCAATTCCCCTGTTTGGCTTTGTTCCTTCTTTGGTTGCCCTTGTTATGTGAGATTTCTCTGTTCATCTTTCTTTGGCTTCTGTGTGCTTAGCCTTATATTAGGGCTTATTCCTTCCTATTTCTGTTTTGATCACTATGTTCTTACCTCCCGGTGATGTTCTTTCCTATCAAGTTGACTCAAGTTAAGTATATGGTTTTTACCATTCTAGAAGTCTACTACTCATATGGCCAAGTATTGTTTCAGCCATCTATTGCTCTTCTGGTGGTGTATCATTGCAGCCATCATTTTGTGCTGTGCTCTAGTATTGCTTAAATTGCTTCATTTTGCTGAGTTGTCTCTTCATCTATGTTTATTGCATTCTTTACATTAAAGTGTGCTTTTCTTTACAAGCTGAGCTTAGTAGGTTTCAGGTTGAATCCTTGAGGGGCAATATTAGATTCTTATTGTGCTTTTTAGGGGTCTTATGATGTAAATAGTCTTAATGAGATGGATTTTATTTTCCAGCTGTACTAAACTAGTACCTGAATCTAGATTGATAATATAAATAGATTTTATGGGTTGGATCTATTGCACAAATTCTCTCAAAATGTTTTTGTTTCGACATTTTACTTCTGTTGTCATTGCTATTTAGTTATGCTTTATTTGGTGTCAAGTATAAAGAAAAGGAAAGGAAGTGCTTAAGTGGAGATTAAAAGAAAAAGGGGGGAATAGTCGTGATTCTTCTTTCAGGATTGATTGGTTTAATGGTATGCAAACTAAAAGTGGTTCAAACATTATTTTTTGATAAACAAATAAAAATGAAAAATAATTATATGACTTCAATGTTTCTTTACAATTTGGTTCTTTTGTTATTATGTTGATATGTTTAAATAGCGATGATATTTATGTTTAGTTTGATAAACATTAAAGGGTAAAGTCAGAATGAGAAAGTGGCTAATACAAGAGGATAAAATCCCTCCGTCCAAATCCATCCATGACAGTTCCACTTCTGATTCATTGGTTGCATTCCTTCCCTTCTCCCCTATTCACTGATATCATGCATTCTGTAAACCACGACTCTTATCCCTTTTTGGGAAGTTATATGGTCCCTGTTTTTCCCTTACCAATTGAACATTTTATAATTCTTATTTTCTCCCCTAGTGTGTTGAGTTGTTAACTTGTCATTCCAATTCTACTTTGTCACTGTGCTTTCTTTTTATAATAATACTATGTTTATAGTTCCTTTTCCTTGACAAGCCAGGCCAATTTTAAATTCTCGTCCCTGCCCCCTCTCAACAAAAGTAATCAGAATGAATAAAATCCTCAAATCATATTACATCTTTAAAGCGGAGTCTTTGATGCATGGTTCAGGATCACTGTATTTCTTGCAGCAAAAGTGGCTGCACGGATAATTTTTTTCTTGACTTAAGGAAGTCTTGTATCATTTGCTGAGTTTTTTGTGCACGTTTTATTCTTCAGGATATCTAATATATCCGTGGGAGTGGCTCTTATTACAGACTGTATGCTAACCGAGTAGCTGCCAGTCTAGTGCTGTACACTTCTTGCTGTGAGAAGTCTGATAAATATGCTTAAAAATGTTTTTGTTATTGTTTGAGGGATATATGGTTGGGATTATCTATTATGCCATACACGACTATTAATGATGCAGAACATGGCAGCAAATAATTACACACAAGTGGGGCATGTGAATACAAGCCCGTGATCCGAGTTTTCTAAATTACTTGAGGGTAACAGGTTATATATAGTTGGCGTAGGCATGTTATGTGATAAAGCAAAGCAAGCTATTGCTTCAGTCAAGTGAATGAACATTACGTCAGTTAAGGAAGCCATGTAATCGGCTGATTGAATTTGATTTTTTACTAGGTTTGTGAATTTTCCTTTCCTGTCTGGTAGGAGTATTACTTTTCGTGTGATTGGTGATTAAATGTTGGACTCTGGTAACACCATTCCGCTGTCAAAAATTGCCAAAATAATAATTTAACGTCCCTTGCTTACTCCTACAGTTCCAATCACGTGTAGTTCCCCTTTCTGGATCTCTTTTCTTTTCAATACACGAAACTTTCGAATGGTTGGGATGTGAAAAACAGGATGGCTTTTGATTTTATTCCCATCCCGGGCTCCCCTCTTTAGGGATTTGATTAGAATTATACAAACCTAATTGGTTAGGCCGAGTTCAAAAACATCCACATTTGCTTTTTCTAAATTCCTTCTTACCAAACATTCGTACGCATCATACTCTCGTCCGACTCTGGTGGCTCACTAATTGGTGCTTTATTCTCAAACATAGTGTTGACACATTGGAGTTTATTTTTTTATTGTTTCTAGTTTTTGTTATGTGATATAGCCGTGCTTTAAAGGTTGTTCTCCAGTTATAATTGGAGTTTTATTTTGATAATTTCTATAATTAATTCTTTTATTAAATGTTAACATGGATTACGAAGATAATATTTTAATTTTGATTTGAGAACAATATCAAAAGTATCTATTAAATTACATGCAAGTTTTTTGTTTTTTGTTTTTTTATGCTTAAGTTCTGGTCTTTTTTAATAGTAACCGGTTCCAAAGACGGTCCATGGCCGGATATGGAAGAGGGAGGATAGGCTTACTTGTGTTTGGACGAGATTGAAATATTTTGTGGTGAAATATGTTGTTTGAATAGAAAATTAAAAAAAAATATAATTATAAAATTTTAATTTTCACTGAAAATTTAAAAATATTTTTTTATTTTCTTTCTCTCTCCTATTATCTCTTGTATATATTTTTTTTCTCTTTTTTTACATTATTTTTTTTCTTCTTCCTCTATCTCACTTCTCTTCTCTCCTTCATCTCCCTATTTTCACACTCCTTTAAAAAATAAATTTTGTATATCTTAAAAATTAAACTATTTATCTAAATTAAATTTTAAGAAATTTGAATTAACGTATACAAACAAAATAATTTAATTCAAATTTTAAATTTCCTAAAATTTTAAAATTCTTGTCCAAATCTAATTTGTGAAGTAAATGGTAAAGCTGCTTTAATATTATTTTTGAAGTGAAGGGTAATGCTACTTGAGTTAAGCTTAGACAGTTCAGGTCTTTTAATGAAGTGCCCAAATATAGTAACAAAGATTTTATAACTTGTTGAACATTTTTGAAAAAATAGTTGTCTAATATTTCAAATTTCAAATGAAATCAAGCATGTCGTTCACTTGGCCGATGAGTATTTGGGTCAGGTATTCATTGTGCCGCTTTTTTTCCTGCACACATCGTACAGCTAATGTTGAGCGCCTAGTTTATGTAAAACCCTCCCGTTTTAAGTTATTGGAAAGCTCAATGTAGTAGACTAGTAGCATCCATTACTCTTTTATTTTTAAAGAGGGGGTGATTGTCAGTTGGAACAGCGTCTTTTGGGGATCTTCTGTGAAGAAGATTCTCGCTGTCTCTTCTTCTTGATGTTTGCATAACTCTTAAGAGATGAACTGCGTAACACTATACTAGTCAGCGATAGACCCAAAGGCAGGGTGAAATATCTGCTACCATGCTCGCGCTGCTACATAAACAAAATTTGTGCAAAGATGTTTTAGTAAAATTGATTTTTTGATGTAGAGTGAGTGCTTTTTACGAGATATTATTCCAGTTAATTATAGAGAAATAACATAGTCTTTAAAGGAAAACTCGAACATCATTTGTCAAGTGTGTGCTTTACATCAGAGACGAGACAGGTTTAATTTTTGGGTGGTAACGGTTTGTCTGATTAGAATTGGATCAACAAATAATAAATAAATAAATAAATAAATAATAAAAATGAAAATATCAATTATCGAGATAATTGCAATATATGAAAAAGGTTTTCTTTGTTATTTGGGGCGAGCTTGGGCAGGAGGATAAGGATGATAACTAATAATCGCATAACATGGGATCTCTCTCTCCCCGTTTGGAAATCTTCAACCCGAAAAGAGTTCAGGCGGAGATAATTTAATTAGAATGTGTTCACAAATGTAGAAGTTTTTTATAATTATTTTTAATGGAAAGTTTTGTTTTTGTTTAGCGGTCTAATGGAAGGTTTTATATGCTAAGATTGCTAATTTTTGTAGTAGTTTTAAATTTGGGACGATTTTTATTGACATTGTTTTTACAACACTGTATCAGAACTAAACTCTTAAGAAAACATCTTGAGGCTCTTATGACTTTTTAGTTTATTTTAATATTTTTTAGTATATTTTATTAAAATAAACTTTTTTAATGTATTCTAAAAAATTTTATGGTCAAAATTATATTATAAATTTTTTGTGATAAAAAATTATTAAATAAATATTTAAATAAGTTGTATATCAAACTCATTCATTCATGATTTTTGTGGTGTGCTAAAAACTAAAAAAGATATATTTTTTAATGTGTGTGTATATATATATAATAGTACTTTGTTTCATTTTGTAAACAAGGGAGGGGTCCAGCGTAAAGTGGAAATCTAGGGAAGGCACAAAGCAAAAGAAGCATGAGAAAAAGAAGGAAAAGAGGAAAATAAGTTAGAGAAAGGCATGGGCACCGTGGCATGATGCACCGACACGAGATCTGAGGTTGAACACGATAGTGCTACTTTTTCCATTTTCAAATTGACGGAAACGCATCTTTGTTTGCCCCCTGTTAAAAGATATCTGCACTTCCCTTTCAACTTTTGCAATTAATATTCATTTCTATTTCTATGGTACCGACAATTAATTAAACATACAAAAATGGCAAAATAAATTATACTTTTGTTCGTTAAGTACTGTAATTTTAGCAATTTAATTTCATTCCTTTTCCTTAATCACCACGATGGCCTCTGACTAGTAGGTCGTAATAGTTTGATAGATATTGTATGTATTCTTTTCTTTTATTTTTTTATTTATCATTTAATACTATAACATACAAACTAAGAAATACAATTAATATTTCATTTATATTAAAATAATTTATATTTTTTTAAGAAAAAATAAGCTATCTACAATATCATCTGTCGATCATAAATTACTATATTACTAAGTTTATAGATTTTTATAATAACAATCTTGAAAATCATTGCATAATTATTAATATCATTACCATGATTTATAATTAAAGCACAGTTTATCTTGTCAGTGTATTTATTTTTCTTATTTTATTTTAATAATTTTTATATTATTTTTTTATTATTACATATATGATTTTTTATAACATATAAAATATTAAGAAAATATAAAAAAAGTTACTTATTAGCTTTGATAATATTTTGATAAATGTTATATTTCACCTATATCAAAAAATATTATTAGCGATATTTAATTGTTACTAAAAATATAAAAATGTTATTAAAAGAAACATTAGTAGTATTTTTATAATAAAATGTTACTAAAAATGATAGATAAACATAAAAACAAAGATATAATTAATAAAATAATATTATCTTTATTTTTTAAAATAAAAACTAAAATATAAATGAAAAATATAAAAGAACAATAAAAGAAATGACAAATAAAAAACAATAGAAATAAAATACTAAATTGTTCTTGCAAGTAATATAACAACAATTAATATATCAGGATGAATAGCAGAACTCACTAAAAATTTTGTTTAATTTAAACCAAAATTTATGAGAACTAAAATTAGAATTTACATAGTTTGATATTAGTACTGCAACAACAATAAAACATACAACAGTGCATTTCGATAAACAAACTAATTAAATATCTATTAAATAAGCATTTATTACGTAAATAATTATGTAACATTATTATACATATATTTTGATATAAATTATAAGTTATCCTAGAAGAACTTATTGAAATAAGTTATACACTACTTGTAAAAATAATAATAGTATGAGTTATGTTTATAAACTTATCAAAACACACTTATACACATATTTATATTGTAAGATTTTTTTATGCTTGTAAAAGAATATCTTAATTGGTCACTGAAAATTTTAATTTTTAATCATTCAAAATCACCCAGTATCAAAATTTTACAATGCTCCTACTCAATTAACTTGAGTTACACTCTACTAGTAATGATTGGTATTTATATTCTCCGCTTAATGAATTACAAATAAGTTTTTTCAAATACACTTTAAATCATGTTCTCCGGTTAATAAATTTCATTTATGTAGTTGATCTTTTTATTCGACTGTAAGATTCTTTTTTTTATTTTACTTAATAATTAATAAAAAGAAAAAACTGTAAGTGAAAGTTTTTTTTTCTCAAATACATGAATTGTTGGAAAAATATGTTACACATTCATATGAAAAAAAACATTTGATACACGAAGACAAAATTTAATGTATTTTTTCTATTATTTTTTATAAACTTTATTCTATCTTATAGAAATAATAGAAATGTAAATAGATTTTTTGTATTAAAAAATGTTTTAAATTCAGAAAAATGACTTGCTTGTTATTTTTTTTTCTATAAAATCTTCAAGAAAAAAATTTAATTAAAAATATCGATAGATTTTTAGGAAGTCTAAACCAAAAAAAAAAGTTTGCGAATCTTAATTAATTTTAATAAAAAAATAAAAAAACATGTTATCAACAATTTTTATATAATTTATCACTTATATAATCCACTGCGACCTCCACAACTTTCGTGAGACGAACTTGTCAAAAAGTTAATGATTTCTGAAACCAATGAAAGCTTTCAAGCATCAAATCAAACCCAGGCAACATTTTTGTACACCAAGGAAAGAATACGATGTATCCATAGAGTACATAAATACATTGTCATTGTACGTATCACGTAGGGGTTTATTGGGTTGCATTAATCAATGTCTTGTATGTGTCCTTTTTGTGCTGTGGCTTTCAAATAAATGCTTTTTTTGTCTAACGAATATTTGGATTTCTTTTATATTCCGCCTGTGTGGAATGGAATGAACTTGTGTCACATTTGCATGTGCTTTAGGACGAGAGGAATTTGAAGAAATTAAATAGGGGGACAATAATAAAGGGGACTACGAGGAAGTTTCAATCATGGCTGTGGTGTGGCCTTAATTGCCTGAAAATGAGTGTCCGGGTAACTGTTTCATATTCACGGCCACTTATTTTAAGTAAATATTGAGATTTTACATTCATAGGCTGTCAACATTTTCATAACTCCATCAGGGAAATTATTAATATAATTGATTATGCTGTGTGATAAAAAAAAAATTAATAGAATTTATAATTTGTAAATGTTTAAATATTATTATTTTATCTAAATTTATTTAAGTAAATATTTATGTTTTTGATTTTATGTTGAAGAATTAATTGTAGGTTTAAAAACCTAAGTTAAAATATTTAGTAATTTTTGTATTAGATAACGTGACTATAATCATGAAACTCTTCGCTTAGATTCCACTGTTATAACTCTTAGTAGTCCAGATTTTGTAGCCTTAAAGTCCATACATATAGTTTAGTTGATGTTTTAGCCTTAAAAGCTCTAGATTAGATTAATCTTCACTTAGAAGAGACTAAGAATAGGAATTTAAGAAAGATTGTGCATTTATATTTTTTTTTATTTGTACATTTGAACATATATGTTGAGATTGGAAAACAAGCATTCATTCTATCTTTGACAAGTGAGAGAGGATAAATATAAGTTAATATTTTTTTCTTTAGGATATATAGATGTATAATCTCGAATCGTGATAATAATTATCCCTACATGTATATTTTGAGGAAGTCACAATTGCTCCCATGGATAAGAGTTTTGTCCACTAAATGATTTAGGTACATGACATGTTTTTGGACCAAAAAGGTCTTATTAGTGATATTTTACCATGGTAGGAAACACAACTAAATGATTGCTTAAATATAAGTTGTTAACTTTATGGAATAGAATGAGTCTCATTATAGATGATATGATTGAAGTATTTATACATGTTGTTATTGTTGTTTATATATGCTTATATTTTACTATATGCATCACACATACTTCTATAATATATGCGTTTGCATGCGTACCTTTATCGTCTGAGTTTGTGCAATGATCACAATGTCCACATCATGGGAGCAAATGACACATCAAGGGATTGGTTTGTGACTTCACCTATACAAGGTATACATTGTCGGTTTACATACAACATCATGCACTCTAAGAAAGATCATATCCTCCCAAAGCTTTTTAAACTTAGAGTTAAAGTCTAGTGAACTAGCTTACTAATTTTCATTTCATTGTGTTTTTTATTAGGATTTCTTAGTTTATGAGTATTTCACCATTATGTGGACGAGATTATGTGGTAAAATTGAAATTATTTATTTGATCTTTAAATTTTGGTTTACAGCACTATGAGGTGTAGTACACCATCCATCTCTATTTATGCATCAAAGTTATTCAATAATTGTATTGTGGTTATTTTAATTATATTTAATCAATTATTATGCAAGTTTTATTTTATTTTTTGCAATGCAAAAAAATTACACGTGTTTTCAAAATTAAATTTAATAATATCTTATTTAAAATTAAATTGTTTTCGCAATTAAAGTTAGCTAATCCAATGTGACGTTATAAGGCATTACAATTTTACTTTGCAACAAAGGTCAGTCCACTTAAGACCTAGGCAATCCTTAATAAAACCCTAGGCATGGGTTCAATTCACATCAAAGGTCGGTCTAGTTATGACCTAAGCACCTTTTAGCAAAAGTAGTAGGTATGACCTCATTCCACAACAAAGATCGATCTAGCTAAGACCGAGACAATCTTCATTAAGCTTTGGGCATGACCTCACTTTGCAATAGAGGTCAGTTTAGTTATAACTTAGGCAACAATCAGCAACAATGAATACGATAAGATGAGTCTTAATTAGATACCAGAACACCACACTATTTGGTTAACCAAATACCATATATCATGTATTGTGGTCGTGTAACAATTATTTTAAGTTTTTCTATCACACAACTGAACTGATTGTTATTCTAACTTATTTATATTTCACATTTGTTACAATTACCTATACTAGTCAAATTCATTATTCATCGTAATATGTTTAAACTAATTTCATATTTGTTTTTTACCTTTCTTGAATTATACTCAACCATTATCTACTTATGATATGATTGATTGACTTTAACTTCACCACAACTTGATAACTAAATCAGACTCATGGTCACGTTTTCAAGCTTACTCTTGGTCCATTTGCCCTAGGCTTTGGCCTAGGAGGATTATGGACCCTTTTGACTTTAGGTCGAATATCATACTTGATCCAAAGGTAGCAAGATGAACCTTCTAACATCCAACCTATAACTCAACAAAGTCAACATTATTGTCTATAGTTTCTTTACCTTCAACTTGGGACCAAAAGGTTTATGAGCCTCTTGAATTTTAGGCTAAGTTCTAGGCCCAAATCTACAATTATTAGATATTGAGATAAAAAACATTAATCACGCAACAAGATAAGGACTAATCAATACACATCAAGCATGAATTGTTGTCAATTAAATTCACCCATAATATGTCAATTAACCCTTAATAGGTATCACTATATTAATAACATTCTTTTATATATAAACTCATGCACAATAAAAAAAGATAGAGCACAATAATAGATCAAGAAGTGTAGAATGACCTAGTATCTAGATCATAGCGTTGGTTAGAACAACTTATAAACGATAAAAAATATTTTTATATTTTAATATAATAAACCTATTTTTAAGTAAAGATCAATAAATTATTTTTCATACTTTTATATTTTCAATATAATAAAAAAATTTACTTCTAATCACCTAGAATTAATTACAAGATGTTAACCGCATTGTAAAAATGAATTGAGAAAAAATTATTACAATAATTAAGGCGTTAATTTAATTGTTAGAACTCAGATCAAACTTTAATGGTTAAGGTTGCTAGGTATGGGGCGTATGCAATTTGAGTTGGTACATGACATGCAATTTGTTTCACATAAATTTCTTGATAATTAAGGCTAGAGTACTATAACTGTAAACAGATAATGTTACTAACTCTTGGTCTGCTCAGCTTTTAATTTACAAACTATTTGGGTATATCATATCATATTTATTCAAAACGAAAAGCCAATGACCGAAGAAAAAAATAAACAAAAAGAAAAGTCTACTAACTAGTGCCTATAACTAGCTATGACAGAAACTTGTTTTCTTCCTTTGCTAAGTGAAAGTTTGAAGTGACAAGCTACCAAGTTCTTGATCTTCAGCTAACAGTTATCGGTTAAGTGGTTAACAACCATTGAACCAAACTTTTTACCAAGTTTTCGTATCACAACTACAATACAAATATTTTACATACTGTAGTCTCGTGGAAAATATAAATTTATCAATTTTCTACGTATATCCTATGGAAGTGTTAGTAAACGTCAATTATTATTATAATTCGAGAGCTAACGAGACACACTTAAGAGTTTTGGATTTTGTTACATGAGAAATGCTGGAGTTTAATTATATTCGAGATTTCACGTTAACTAATAAAATGATTTGAATGAATTATATAAATAAAAATAATTTTTATTATTAATTTTATAATATTAAATTATACTTACATTCATATTTTAATATAATATTAAAATATATTTTAATAATTATTGTTGAATTTATTCAACTATTTGTTATTATCACCGTTCACAAATGTTTAATCTGCAAATTTTACATTTGAAATATTAAATCCTTAATACGAAAGAGCGTTAAAGATGATACATCAATTAAAAATAAAATATAACTAATATAATACTTTACAATATGATTTTATAGCCTTGAGTTATAAATGAAGTTTTATTCTTAAAAAAAAGTGAATTAATTTTGAGACTACACAATGTAGCCGCAACTCTATACCTTAGGGCTTATTAATATATGCACCAAGTATGTAATTAAGATAGTTTATGTCGTTTAGGTTAGGCGATAAAGCAAAGACACTAGCCAGCTACTGGTGTGTGCCTTATTGTTCTGAATCTTTAGTTTCTTTCAAAAGAATTGATCGATGCAAAAATAACTGAGGGTGAGGGAATGAAATTCTATCAGCTAAAAACAACTTATTTATTTATTTATTTGTCTATTTAAGAGGATAATATACATATTAAAAAAGTAATTAATATTTTTGGTCATATATATATATATATTTTACTTTTTAATATGACATTTACTATTATTTCTCTTTTATTTATAATAAATATACAAAAAAAATATTTAAGAATTAAGTAAAAATAAGGGTATAATTAATGTTATCTCCATTCTAAATAAATAGAAAAATAGAAATAAAGAAATCGTTTAAAAGTAGACAAATAAAGAAATGAAGATAATAAATAAGAAAAAGAGATGGACCCAAGAAAGAAAAAAGAGAGGAGAGTAAAAATACCATTATGGTGAAGTTAACTGTGATATATAATTAATTATTTGCTAAGGGTCTAATAGATTATAAGAGTGATGCCAAAGAGAGCTTTGGAGTTACCCAATAATTGAAGCAATAATGAGAACATATGGTGATTGGGAATAGAAAGCAAGCTCGTGAATATATACTATAGACTATAGACTATATAGCGTGACTTATTTAATCAATGACTATCCATATTCATGAAAACAACCGAGGAGTTGTATCATCACACACGTAAACTCGCTTTCCTACCATGATTAGAAGTGTAACTGTGAACGCCACCCAAATTAAACTAAACACTTGAAGATTAAGTTTGGTTTACGAAAATCACACACATATACACATTTGTATAGATATAGATATATATAGTGTTTAAATTTGCTTCATTCATAAAAATTATTAAATTTAATATTTAGATTTGATTTGTTAAATAAATTATATTTATGTTTTACTTATTTAAATAATTTTTATTAAACTCTTTCTTAAAGTATTTTTTAAGATATCATTGGGCAGTGAATTAATTGACATATAATTTCAAATTAACTACTAATTTTTATAAGTTCGAATTCTAATCATACAACTTGTTAAATATTTTAAAAAAACTTTATTGCATAGAATTGTAGTAGGATCCTCCACCTCTAAGATTGTCTTCTATGAAATATACCAATGATCTCAAAAAGTATTCTTAAAGTTTTTAATATAAATACTTTTATATGGTGAAAAAGTAGAATAAAAAAAAAAATAGTTAAACATATAAATTTATGTAATAATAACATTTTAAGACAAGCTTACAATTTATTAAGTATATTTAACTTTTTAAAATAAAATTAATATTAATATCATTATATACACTTACGTGCACACATGAAATTTTATTGTTAAACGCACAGGTTGTTTGATAGTAAGAATAATATATATATATATAAACTATTACATTTTATTATAATTTAATTTTTGTTCTATGAGATGGGATAAATTATCCTAATTACTTATATTATCCTATTTATTATAATTTAAAAATATTTTTGTTTTGAGGAAATTGGATTAGGAATAAATATAGTAAATAATTTTTTTATTATTGGAATTGTAATCATCACGATCCCTCTTGTCCCTGTTATTGCAATAATCACCATTAATGCTACTATTATCATTTCTATATAACTATTATATATATAGTTATTGTTGTCACCATCTCATATTATGATCATAATTACTATATTATTATCACTATAAGAATTATTATTATCATTATTATTATTGTCACCATCAATATTATCATATTATGACACCATTGCCTCCACCACATTGTCACTTTTATTTTTGCAAGTTAGGATTATTGTAACCTAATGAAAATTCTTAGTCAGAGTAAATAACTTAATTTATTTATTATCACCTCAATCATTATTGTCATTGTTATTGTTGCAAGTTATCATTATTGCAACCTAATGAAAATTCTTAACTAGAACAAATAACTTAATTCATTTATTATCATCATCATTACCATTTCATTCTTATCATCAGGTTATTGTTATCACTACTACTATTGTTATTATCATGAATATTGTTGTAATTATTACCGCTAACTTTTACCACTATAACAATTATCATTAGGTTGTCACCACTTTCCATGGTCATTATTATTATTATGGTAGCCATTTTTTATAAGGATAATTTTTTTTATTTACCTACAATTTATATTAGTGTCTACTAAATTATTTATTATACACTAAATAAAATATAAGATCAAAACTTATCTCACTCATATCTAATTCCTATCCAATTCTTGTCCTATCAATATTTATCCTATCCTAAACATCAAACAAACCCATAAAAAATTAACTTATTTACATAATCAAACTTAAAATAAACAAATCTGTTTATTTATCAAAACAAAATCTACTTGGTCAAAATTCACAAATAACTTAATTCATTTATACTTTTAACTATAATCATGCCAGATTCCAAGAGTAAAATTTTTAGCTAGAGTAAAATTATTGATATCTCATATGTCTAATTTTAAAAATGAAATAATAAAATTTGGCTCTTGTTTATTTAGGATTTATTTAATTGCAGAAAAAAATTATTATTATAACACATAACGACGTGTTAAAAACAAAAGAAAAAAAAATCCTTCCAAAAATATTAATGTTTGAAGTTATCATATGTTCTTAAACATACATAGCTTCAATCAATTATATGTTAGGGTTCGTTTGTGTTTAATTTTTAACAACAAATTAATTTTTTAATTAAAATACATTTAAAAAAATATATTTGATGTAATTTAAAAAGTTAAAAAACCTCCAAAAAAATATTAGTGTTTTTAAAGATAAAAATCGAAGATTTAATCAATTTTGATAATGTGTCACAAAATGTATTTGGCAAAGACTTATATTAAAGCTCAATTTATATATATATATATATATATATATATATATATATATATATATATATATATATATATATGCCTTTTGCATAACTCACTCGAGAAATCGGCTAATGAAAAATAAAAACAAAATCCAAGGCAAATACACAAAATTTAACAATATCTAAATACAACTTGACTGACTTTTTTTTTTCTTTTTTACTTTTTACTGATCAGAACTAAAATGAAAAAAGTAAAGATCAGTACATTATCAGCGAGGATCACAATTCAAATGAATAAATACAAAAAATAGAAACGCAAAAATCAAATCTAATAAAATTACAACCTTATTTTTATTTCATATTTTTTTAATACCAAACTCAGATTAATGTTCTTTACTTATTTGTTGAAAATCTTACATTAACTATAAATATAATTAAAATAAAATATACAAATAAGAAACAACTTTATTTTACATGTTAATAATACTAAATTTAAATTATAAGAACTTTCTTATGTTGGAGTACGGTACCAATATCAGATAGAATCTTAAAATATTTAATAAATGAAAGTTGAAAAGATTTTGTAATTTAGTTTTGAATCAATTTTGTCAAAAAAACCTTTTGTTCGGTTCGAATTGGACAATGATGGTGTATTTGAAGGGACACATATCTTTTCCAATTGAAAAACTGAAGTGTGTCTAGTTTTATTTTGTGGGGGGAAGATTGTCTAGTTTAATCAATTTCATCATTTACATATTTTTCTTTATCATTTATAATTTAAAAATATCAAATATTAAAATTAAAGGATAACCGGGATTTCATCCAGTTATATATCTAAAACTGGAAATATCTATTTTCGTATGATATGTCTGAAATGGCCTCTTTGATGGCCAAAGTGATTTGTTAGGAATGGTCTGAGGTCATTATTGAAATCGTCTGTTGAGTATGGTTTGAGTTGACAGTTGAAATAGTACCCAACAAGGTTAAAATTTCACGAAAGTGTGTAAAAATTAACAAAAGACACTTTAATACTGAACTAGCTATATATTTCTATCATAGTAACAAAAATAACTCATGTAACGATATCGGTTGTATTTACAGGAGCATCTTTGAGTTGCCATTTTAATTGGTGTGGATTTAACGCATAAGTCATGCTATGCGTATACTTGTGTTTATAAAATTGATTTAAAACAAATATGAGCTTAAAATAATATGATATTTTTAGATGACATATATTAAAAATTTGATTTTAACATATATAAATATGGTTTGAAAATTTGTTATTAAATTGATTATATATATATATATAGTGTTGTAGGTAGATCCAGATATATATTGAAGAAAATTAAGATTCTGGGTTAAAATATATCCAAAATCTATTAGATATAGTTTCAATAAACTTAAGTTTTAACTGTAAGTTTTTAATAAGATGCTAAATATCATGGTTAATGAAAAAAATTAAGTTTGATCACTATTAAACTCAAAGTTGATTTTTTTTTTGTAGAATCAAATACACTCTACGTGTGTTTAATTTTTTGTTACAAATACACATTAAAAACAAAATCATATTAAAATCATAGAACAATAACTATTAGTTGTTTTTTATATCCACGCTTAGAAATGTTTTACCAAGCACACTTTTAATATGTTTAGAACTGTTTTAGCAAGTAGGTATGAAGATATTTTCACATTCACAAGAAAGAAAACGAGAAAGCTACTCTTTGTAGCGTTGAAGTGGACGTGCGTCAAAAATGAATTCCAAACACACATTGTTTGTGAACTGTTTGATCATGCGTCCCGGACATAGTTTTTCATGTTCAAAGGAAAGCTATGTAAGATAACTTTTGCATTAATTATTAACGTGATTTTGGTCTTGAAATAGTGTTTCCAAACACAAAGTATATATTATATATCGTTTCGCAAACGTATGTTGAAGCCTTGAAGGCTTAGGAACTGTAATAAAAACATGGTGCATAATAAGTTGAATTTCTTAATTCTTTGGTGTGGGAATTTTGGCATGGGATGAAACACCTTTAATTCTTCAAATAAAAAATAATTGTGTGTTCTTAAATGATATAACATGCAAACTAAAATTATCAACGACATATGCTATTAAAAGAGAAAGGACATTTTAATTTGCATAACAAAATGAAAAGTTCTAAAGTTTTGATTACAAGCCCACATGATTGTGTTATAAATTGTCCACTACTTGAGTTACCTCATCAAAAGAAGTGAACGAACATGCTCTTGTGATACGACACTTTTAATGATAATAATTTTTCTGTTTCAAGTCCTTCACTGTGGATAGAATTAATTGTTATTGTAAGTACGAAAACATGGGTAACTGATGAAATTTTGGGGTCCCCGGATCAATGTTGTGAATGGTATGGAACACAGTTCCTTTACAGTGTCATTCCAATAAATGAATGGCTTTCATCACTTCCCAACTGTCATGTCCTTTTCATCACAGATTGCAACAGCCTCGTATTATTAGAAATAAACGCCACCATACAATACAAAATACTAATATATACACAATATTGTTTCTCAAAGCAAAAGAAAATCTTTGGATCTATGGTAATAATCCTAAAATCATATCTGAAAATAAAGTCTTGGTTCCAATACCCTTTCCATGGCTAATCAATTTGAAAAAATCTCCCTTTATATTTTGGTATCAGTGTAAACTTCACAGTATTAACTAATAAGATAATACCTTTAAGTGTAATAATTATTAAAATAATTATCATAAAAATAAATAATTCTCGATGATTAAAAAATATAAGATTAGTTAATATTTAATAATGTAATAGTTATATAATTGGAAGGTGTGAAATTAGTATTGTGTTGAATGTCCCGTGAATAAGCAGAATGTTGCAGAGGAATGGCAGTGGGAAGCTAAGAATGCATGATTGCAGATGAAATGGTCCAGCTCATTATGAAAACTTGTCCTGACAGGTCAACATATACTATCTGTGGAGCCACGAGGGCACAGTTGTCAAAGAATCAAACTCTATGGTTCACCCCAATACTTCCAACTTCTAAATTGACATTACAACTACTCATGTTTGCATATCTACGCTACTTATTTCTCATCACTTTCTTTTAAATGGACCTTATTCTCAATTTCAAACTAAGCTTATTTTACTTTTTTAGTTTCAAGTGCAATATGATCTTCACTCACTCAAATTTAATAATAAATATATCTTCATTGTAGGGACAAATTCTATTTAAGGAAGCATTTAAAAGAGAGCTTGTATTAAATTTAAACTTATTTGGTTTATTTTATCATTTGAGCATTAAAGTAAGTGTTTGGTTAAGTTTACAAAAATGATTTATCACCCTTTTGTATATATCTAAAAAAAAACTTGTTTTACTAAGTTTTATCATGGAACTTATCAAAATAAACAATTGTGTGACAAGTTTTCATTAAATAAGTACTTAATATGCTGTTAATCCAAACCCTAATTAAGCTTATGACCTTCTTAATTAAGCTCTAATGTATGCATATTACAGCTTTTTCCTGACATTTCAAAGTCCACTGGTAAAAGTACAGAAAATTTTATCCGAAGTGATTTGCAGAAGTCCAAGCGCAATATTAGAATAGTGCGAAAATTAAGATAATAAAAACTGTGTAAGAAAAGTAGGCCATGGACGCTTTAGAAAGCAATATTCAAAGTACATGTAAATGCGTTTAAATATATTTGTAGCGACTCATTTTATTTTTAGTTTTAGTTTGATTCTTTAAGTTTAAAAAAAATATTTTAGTCTTTTAAAATATTTCCGATTGTATTAATTTTTTGTTATTTTATTACACTAATTTAATTGCGTGATAAGAAGTTAAAGACAACACATTATATATGTATTTTCCACGTCAAGAGACATTAACTCATTAATAAAAAAATTGATTGAATGATTAATATAGTTTAACAAAAATATTTGAAGAGAACAGTGAAAGTTTTTAATCTTAAAACAAAAAAGCAAGGGACCAATATTGTAGCTTTTAATTTTGAAGGCCTTTAGCATATGGTTTGTGCATGTATGATAAAATGAACCACTAATGGGAGGAAATAGTATACCTAAGACAAGAACCTAATTTTCACTACAATATTCTTAGCGTGTACTAGATTTCACCTCTTCCCTGTGATGTCTGTCTACTGCACAGCACATGAATGATAGGACACAGGCTAATTATACATACACTACATTTATAAACAAGAATATGTATGAGCATTTAGCATTATAGGTGGTCGGCAATGAAAAAACGTAAAGAGAAAGAAAAGCCATAGTGATAAGGTACACGTGAAGTGGAGCACTATAATGTTAATGTTTTGGACCTTTTCCTTTTGAAGGAAAGACAACGGTCTCTTTTTTGTCTGAAAGCAATAGAAGATTAAAGGGGCCAATGAAACTTGGAATCTTGTTAAAAACAGTCACGGGAGGAAACTGCTACCAGATGCTAAACCCCTTCCTCTAATCACATACACAGTTTGCATTAACTCCTCTCTCATATCAAAGTACTCAACATTTCTAATTACACAAGGCTCCCACTTCCTCTTCAATTCATCCCCTCATTGATATCATCTCAAGACTATTGGCGTTTTTGGTTCCACGTCTCAGATGTGATTTTGACAAGCTAATGTGATTCTGAACGAGTTTTCAAACAGGCTATATAAGATGTTAGACCTCAAATACATATGGGTGCTTGTTTCAATCAACAGGTTCATTCATGATACCTTGGAAGATGAGAAAACCAGGAATGGTCTAAAATTGAGATGCACATCCAAGTTAAGGATTCAAAAGCAGGAATTCTTTGAATTCTCTGAGCAGTCAGTGGTGTCCAATCTTTACTGGGGCATTGACAGCATTGAAGCTGCCATTGAAGCACAACAGCCAGAGGAAAGATCCTTCAGGCTAATGAACTCAGAACAAATGCTTCAGGTGCCAGCAATGCTTGATGAGGAAGAGGTCACAGCCACAATTCCAAACCGTTACTTGGTGTGCTGCTCCTACTTTTACCTCTCAGTGGTGAGGAAGCTACAGGGAGATGAGTGGCAGGCAGCACTGCATTTTCTCCAAGCAGTGTTGGTCTCACCAAAGCTTGTTTGGACTGAATTTGCATCACAACTTTGTGAAAGCCTTTTCCCACAATCAAACATCAACATGAAGCTGGGAAACTGTAGCAGTAGAAGTCTGGAGTCTGTGTCTTCTGAGGGTGAGATGGATGAGGCAATTAGGGAGGTGGCAAGGAGGTACAAGGAGTGTCTTGTGTATTACCAGGTCATGCTCTATGGAGAGCCTCCATGGTGGCGCAGTTATTGTGGCAGCCAACGGGCACGGTCTCTGTAAGATTATTCCTTGCTGTTCAACACAAGTTCATATTGAAACAATGCTCTATAAGTGGAACCTAGTGTGTTCTCAAGTTCTGTAGTTTGAGGAAGAAACTAGGGTCTAGAACCTGAAAATGCAATGTTGTTTTCTGTGAGTTGTGACATAGAGAAATGGTTAGATTTAGGCCTCTAGAAAAATTCAAGTTTCTACAGTAGTGTCAAAGACTAGTGAACTCAATCATGAAAATGAGAGTTCCAAAACAAAGAGATTCGATTCTCTCACATTTCAACTAAAACAGCAAAATGTATACAGTGAAAATGTAAACCCATGAATTTCTAGGACTTTGAGAGCTAGATTCTTGGGCTATGTTTGGATTGATGGAAAGAGATGGAATGGAACGATACTAACTTCCATTGTTTTGATTTGTTTAAAATAGGATGGAATGTAATGGAATTCCATTTCATCTAATGACTATTTTTCTTCCCCTTCAATTTGGGGTATGGAATGGAACCACTTTCTTTTTTTCCCATTATATTGTAAAAATATCCAAACAATTGAATGGTTACTCCATTCCATTTCATTTTGTTCCATCCCACACACCTTTAGGTAATTAATATAACAGTTCGATCTAAAGCATCTTTCTAACAATACTACTCTAAAGACAAATGGTAAGGTCTGAAGAGAGGAGAACGTATGGTTAATTTCAATGGTTAAGTGAGTTGAATATGTTACACATTTAATAAATAAAATAAAATAATTTCAGTCATAATCCATAGTTACTTTTTCTAATATTTAATGACAAAATACTGATAAGAGGTGAATGTAGTGATATCATTGGCAAAAAACACATAGCTGACATAAGATACTGTTTGTTAAAGTCAAGACATAAGATTTTTGGAATATTTCTGTATCATCTAAAAATAACTTACTATTTCGAACAGGAATGTAACAAATACTAGCTGTGTATCTTCAGCTTCAGTTCAACATGAACCAAGGTTGAAAAGTTGCAATACGGTAAGGTTTGTTCTTATTTATTTCTTTTACTGGCGTAGCTAACTCGTTTCATTTAAACACTTTCAGATTTTCACTATACAATTGGACACTTGGAATGTTTAGATCATAAATTCATCAACAAGTTCTCTTTCTTGTTCCCCTTTTGTTTCCACTAAATTTTGTGATGAGTATGCAGTTTGAAAAGGTTCATCCTCTTGATCCTCAAGATGTGATGCATAGAATGGAACAAGAGTCAAGGCAATTCATGGATATTGCTGAATATGAAGGTCACAGGAAAGCTTTCAAACAATTGAAATCAGTTCAGTATCACAGCAAAGAGGACCAAACAATTTCAAGCATAAAAAACTTCAAGGATATGTTGAAAGAAGCACGCTCTAAAACACCAGTATCAATGGATGCATGCTATGAGGATTTTAGAGACAAAAAGAACCTGGTAAGTGGTTACTAGTCAAAAGATTTCTTGTTGACATAACCCCCTTAAAATATGTCTGTCAAATTTTGATCTTATAAGCAAGACAACTATACATGACTCTGAAAGTGAATGCTAAGTTGTTAACTCATCTCTGTTCATACTCAGGAAAATGTGGATGATAGAAAATTTTATATACAAACCACAATAACAAAAGCAGATGATCTACCACCAGAAATCTACGACTGGTTCGGCCCCTTGGCGGTCTTATCAACCGCATTTTCTTTGTTTTTCTCCAACTTTATCTCAAATCTAATCCTAGTAGGTAACTCAATACTATAGTTTATAATTGTCTTATGGAATTTCATGTTACTGACCTTCACACAGGAAGCTACATCAACACTCTGGTTTGCCTCAAGCTCATCAGCATTCAATGCAAGAAAAGTTGGATATAAGAAACATAATTAAGCTTGATTCTAGCAAATTCAACAGGTCCATAGAAGATGTTGCTTTATCTATCTCAAAATACAGAGATAAAACAGGAAATACTCTCTTAAATTGTCATGTAGAGGATGAATTAATTGAGGACACATTGCAGCCAAAAAAATTGTTTGATCATGTATCATTTACATCTGCTTGCAAACATAGGCACAGCCAGAATAATCATGAAGAAAGTTCCGATACACAAAGATTATATAGCCTAGGAAAGTTTGATGAAGTTTGTTCAAACTCCAGAAGATATTCCCTGCGTGACTTGTCAGGACTGACTCAAAGGAGAATTTCAGAACAACAATATTCAGAGGTATTAGGAAAGTGTGATGAAGAATATACTGTAGACATTGCATCAATTTATGAGAGCTTTATCAGTTCATCAGGCGCTACACATGCTTCCTTAAAGGATGTGATTTTGGATGAGCTGCTAATAGCTATCTCCACTTCCAAAGAGGAAAGAAAAATTAGGGCATCAGTATCTATTCTGACAACAATAATTTCAAGGAACAAGTCAATTATAGAAGATGTCAAGAAGAAAGGTTTAAGGTTGTGTGATCTGGCAAGTGCTCTAAAACAAAATGTCCATGAGGCAGCAATTCTAATCTATTTAATAAATCCATCACCTATAGATATAAAAACAATGGAACTTTTGCCAATATTAGTGGAGATTGTATGCACTTCAAATAGTTACAAGAATAAGCCAGAGTCACTTCTTCTGACACCTCATGCAGCATCATTGATGATCATTGAAGAACTAGTAACTTCATTTGACTACGCCACAAATAACATGCATTTGGCCACAATCAGTTCTCCTCACGTTCTCAGCGGATTTCTAGAAGTTGCCAGAAATGATAATCTGGAAGAATTTTTCTCTTTGACCACCATTCTTATAAAATGCATGCAGTTTGATGCACAGTGCAGAAAGTACGTGTCACAATTCACTCCACTTGCTCCCTTTATCCACCTTCTGCAGTCAGAAAACACCCGCGCCAAATGCATAGCTCTTGAATTTTTTCACGAAATCCTTTGCATACCACGGTATCTAACTATGCAACCAAATCTTTAATTTACATTTTATTTGAATATAATTGAGTAGAATTTGTAGCATATATGTGTTCAACAAGTAGATCAAATGCTTTGTTCATATATTAGCTGTAATCCTTGGCCAAAAAGAATTTTCTGTAACTGTTTTTCATTTTTTTTTTCAGATCATCAGCTATTAGTTTGCTGCAGCGTATACAGCAAGAAAGAAGCATCAATATTATGCAGATACTAATGCATTGTGCATATCAATTACAACCTGATCACCAGCTTTTAGCAGCAAATATTTTGCTTCAGTTAGACATATTGGTAATTTTTAAATTCAGAAAAATATAAGTCTACAGTTCATGAATTTCAATCACGAAACTCCTATAATGGTTTAAAGATACTCAGTATACAGGAACATTCCATTTCATTTTGTTAATGAGGGATGCTAGCAACACACTTTTTTAAATATACTCTTTTATTGATTGAAATTTATTTAAAATTACAAAATCAAGAAAAAGAGTCATTAAATACGAAATGAAATATACTAAAATTTGTAATTTTCAATAAATTTTAGCCAATAGAAGTGATGTATATAAAAAAATGTGTTAGAGGATGTGTTGTTAGCATTTCTCTTTTGTTAATTTACATGAGGTTCATAATTAATATTAAGCAACAATAATATTTATCAAAAGGAGATATCATGTGGATCTCACATATTAGAACTTTGTAAACTTTGTATATGAAGTGATTAAACGATACATTTGGCATAAAGCCAATAAAAAATATCTTGCACTTCCAATTGAAATTGTTTAAAGTTTTGAAACTTTTTCATGAAATCTTAGACTTGGATATATAATTCGACCAAATGCCTCTGACAAGATAACAAGTGAAATTTAAAGCCATTAATTACTAACAAAACAAATTATCATGCAGAACTCCCCTGATAAAGGCTTGTTCAGAGAAGAAGCAGTGCAGATCCTTCTTAGGGCAATGACATCTGAAGAAAGCTCAGAGCAGATATTATCTGCATCCATTCTATCAAATCTTGCTGGTACATATGCTTGGACAGGAGAACCATATACAGCTGCATGGTTGCTGAGAAAGACAGGCTTGACCTCTACCTATCACCAGAATATGATAAGAAACTTCAACTGGTTGGATCAGAGTCTACAGGTAAACTTCCAAAAAAGTTTGTGTGTCAGCAAGTTCAAGTATATGTATGAGCCATGTAAGAATAAATTTCAATTTCATTACATGCAGGATAACAGCACAGATTTGTGGTGCAGTAAAATTGCCAAATGTATCATAAGCCTTGGTGATTCTGTCTTCCATACTTTAGAGAGGGTACTAAGAAGCAAGATAAAGAGAGTTTCTAGAGATTGCCTTGTAGCCATTTCATGGCTTGGATGTCAAATATCAAAAAGCCCAGACAGCATCAGTTATTCTGCTTCTGAGATTATACTAAGTGGAATTGAGCAGTTTCTTCATCCTGGGGTGGAGTTGGAAGAAAGACTTCTAGCATGCATGTGCATGTTTAATTATGCCACTGGGAAAGGTATTGTCCTCAACGTAGTTTATGTCATACAATATTAACAAACACAAAATAGTTATAAACAAAGAAATTGTGTACATGTTGATTATATATATGAAATCTTTGCTTTGTCTTTCTCATTCAAATGACATTCAACTTATGTAGCACTTGACAGCAGAGAATTGTGTCAGAGGATTGACTGGAGAATGAATGAGTGACAGAGTACTTCATGATCAAGAATTATCAATTTCCTTAACTAAGTCAGTGTTTTTCATGTAGGAAAGCAAAAGCTAATGCATTTCTCAGAAGGAGTAAAGGAATCACTAAGACGCCTTTCAAATGTAATTTGGATGGCTGAGGAATTACACAGAGTAGCCGATTTCTTGCTGCCAAACATATCAGTGAGTACTCATTCATGTACTAAGTTGTCACACTTGCATGAATATTATATAAGAAGTTAAGAACTTGTGTAAATTTCCCATAATTAACATGGTTGATGTTCCACGATTGGTTTAGTAACCAAGAGCTTTAACTCATTGCATCAATATCATGACAATTTTTTTTAGGACTTCTTTGATGCCAAAACATGTAAGCCAGCCGCCTAAGTTCAACTTGATGGGGGAACTTTCATGGTCAGCTCCATTTTAACTGAAAATACATATGCCTTTGAAGCTAATAGAAGAATAGTTTAAGTATGCAGCATTTAAGTAAAAGATAAAAATTGGTCTGGCAGTGGATATGCAGAACAAGCCAAAGGTTACATTATAGCAACTGTTGGGCAAAATGAACATAGTAAGGGTTAAAAAAGGGCTATCATAAAAGTAAATGATTTATGATATTGCTCTTAGGAGCTTATTCTTGAGTTTCTTGCTATCTTGCTGCCTATTTATTTAGCATAACTAGCACTTACTGATTTATTTTGTGACATCACTCAATCATCTTGGTGGTAAGAGCAGCGTATTTCTTGCGTACACACGCAAATCCTGGAGGCAGGTTGCAGCTTCGGCTTAGCAGTTTGCTCCCTCATATACTTCAAGGGATTGCTTTTCAGTGGACATTCAGATGGATCAATGAAGGTAAAGAACACATGATATGATTCATGGAGTTATGCAATTTTTTTATATCTATAGACTACATGCTAAATCATGTTGGTACATTCTTTGAGTCATAAAAAAAGAAAGTCTTGCTGGAAATACTTACTTGTCAATTGAGGTGTAATTTTAATTTTCTGTGTGGAAAACGTAAAACCACTGTATGTTGGTGAATTTAAAAGGTCTGGGATATTAGGGGGCACTCAGCCAGTCTTGTATGGGACATCAAAGAGCACACGAAGTCTGTGACATGCTTTTCACTTTATGAGCCATCAGACAGCCTTTTAAGTGGATCCACTGATAAAACCATAAGGGTAAGATAAACTTATTCCATGGTCACCACTTTCTATTTCTCTGCCAAGATTTCTAGTAACAAAAATGAACTGATTATCTTACAATAACATAATAAAATAGGTGTGGAAAATGATCCAGAGAAAGCTGGAATGTGTTGAAGTTATAGTATTGAAGGAACCAATTCATCATTTGCGGGCACATGGTGTAACAATTTTTGCAATTTCTGAAAGCCAGGGATTAAAGGTGATGCTTCAAAACTTGCCATGATTTGTGACATCACACACACACACACCACCAAATCCTCTCTATAACCAGGTAACAAAAGTTGGGGCTATTACAGTAGATTTATTTATCTTTTTAACCACATGCAGCTAGTTAATGAATCAAGAGTGATCAGAGATA
Organism: Mucuna pruriens; assembly: GCA_025330945.1. Taxonomy (NCBI): domain Eukaryota; kingdom Viridiplantae; phylum Streptophyta; class Magnoliopsida; order Fabales; family Fabaceae; genus Mucuna; species Mucuna pruriens. The sequence continues at coordinate 2,768,078 of JAENHJ010000040.1, read as the reverse complement.
TTTTGAAAGGTAAGCATGTGAAGTGCATGACAATGGCTCAAGGAAAGTTATATATTGGATGCACAGATTCAAGCATACAGGTTAGTGTTTTGCTTTTTGACATATTCTAGCACCAATAAAATACAAGCATTACATGATACTTTGTTGTAGGAGTATTCCACAACACAAAACCGTGAACTAGAAATCAAACCCCCTACAAGGAGTTGGAGGAAGCAGAGCAAGCCCATCAATGCAGTTGTAGCATATAGAGACTGCCTCTATAGTGCAAATAGGCATGTGGAAGGCACAACATTCAAGGTGAGAATTATAGCTTCAGCTTAAAAAACATTGCTTTCTTCTGACATGGATGGATTATATAGGAATGGAAAAGAAGTAAGAAACCCAAAGTTTCAATTCTTACTGACAAAGGAGATAACGTGGCGGCCATGGAAGTGGTGGAAGACTTCTTGTACCTAATCTCTAGCTCTTCACCAAACAACATTCAGGTAGCTAAACATATTTAATGAAAAATTATTAATTTAAGCACTGGATATACAAAAATACCTGATAGGTTTCACAAGATAACTTGCTAGTATCAAATCATGCACACAAGTATATATTTTGGACCATTTGCACTAATATAGTTTAAATGGAACATATAAAATTCAGTTAGACTATTTACTTTCAAGTGTCATAAAAATTTGAGGTAAAAAATTGCCTGAATCAATCAAATAAATTTTTTCATAAGTATTTATAAGAAAAGAAAATTAATTGAGCTTTTTTTATAAGTTAAAATCAAATTATACACTTAATTTTTATAAAATTTCTCTCATCTAACTTCTCCAATAACATAGGTATATAAATTAATTTTAATTTAGAAAAGAATCTAGATTCATTGTAGTTATTTATTTTCTTCTCTGCTCCTAAACTCAGGATAGGAAACTAATCTATTAAATTGGATCTTAAAAGGGTTGGGCTAGATCAGTTATGAACAAGGTTAGTCCAACTGGATTTTTTGAACAAGCATATGAAGAAGATTATCAAAACATGACCATTATTACCAATATAGCTAATCCATTAAATCTTCACCTTCATTTTTACCCATTATCCAAGTTTAAATAAAAGGCAGCAAGTTAACTTCTTAACCTGAAATTAACTTCCTAAACCAGATATGGTTGAGGGGGGCACCAAAAAAGTTGGGGAGACTATCAGCAGGAAGCAAGATAACAAGCATTCTCACAGCCAATGACATCATTTTTTGTGGTACTGAAATGGGACTAATCAAGGTAAGCATAACTCATCTGACCTGTTTCTACATATTTATTTCCCTAAAAACAATGTGACATGTGACATTGCTCACATCCTAATTCCTCAATTATAAAATCAACAGGGCTGGATCCCTCTGTAGGAAGAGCAACTTGCTGTTTTGTACATATATATCCTTTCAAGTTCAATGCTTTGGCTAAGTATTACAACAAAGAGCCTGTCCTGCAGTCATGTTGTGATGACATTGCCAAACCACCCTGTGATGCCTAAAAGACTGCAAAAGCCGAAGGCTTAGCTTTAGTACAAATTTTGCATCAAGGATTACTATAGTAAATATATAAATATGCATTGAGTGGGAACCAATGCGAATAGTTTTTATTGTCTTCAATGTACAGGAATGTTGTATATCAAATACCAAGGTCCTATTATTCCTTTCAACCATGAGTTTGCAAATTTAGAGCAAGATATTATTCCTTTCAAACCATATAATCTCCTGTCTGTTAATTTGTTATGACATGTCAAAACTTAAAATTCAAATTCAAATGAACTAAATTAATAATAGTGTATTAGAAACAAATAAAAACATTTTAAGACAAAGATCATACATGATAACTAATACAAGAGAAGTCACGTTACTTACTAAAAGAAAATATATCTTTAAGATTTTCTTATTTAAAAGTGAGTATTCAAATTTATAATATAACATTAATTATGTTCTAAGGACAACAATGTTTGATTGCTAAAAATTACTTATGAGAACAATCTAATTGTATTATATCTTAAAAATAGAAAATTGTCTCCCCTTTAACATTTGCTATGACATTTTAGAAAAAAATAAAATGATGACATAAATATATTTTTAATTCTTATAAATATAGTTATTATTTTTTTGTAACAAGTTAACTTTTGTTTTAGTCCTCTGAAAATTATTTTATTGGGTTTAGCCTTCATAAATTCTATTTTTTTATAATGTTCTCACTAATCACCTAGTAGTAACCTATTTAGTTATGTCACATTAATAATTATTAGTAATAGATGGTAGTTGTGTACCATTTTTAAAATAAATTATAAAGAGTAAAACTAATAAAAAAATAAAACCAAATTAAACTATATGTATATGCACTGAAAAAATATTTTACCTAAAAGTTATCATGTACAAACATATATCTTGTTAGTATATTTTATTTACATGTCTGATGCAAGGAAAAAAAAAAGAAGACAAAATGCTACAAATGGGAGAGACAGGAGATGCATAGGCCATAGTCCATATCCATAGAGCTCTCAAAGTGATTTATAACTCATGAGCCACTCTATTTGGATCATTAATCGGTTAACTTTTTTTTTTTGTTGTTATAAAAAAATTGTGACTCAACTTGTATCATTAATGGGTTAATTTTTTTTTAAAAATGATGCATTTGATTTAAAGTTGGATAATTAAAAGATTAATTTTAAATCCTACGAAGTATGCATAAATTAATATTAGTTAGTATATTAATCCTACATAATATCTAATTAATATAATAAATGAGTATCTTTAAATATATAAATTATAATTTATATTTATGGAATTGTAATATAATATTATTTTTAACTATTCACCGTATAAAAATTAATAAATAAAACTCAATTGAAATAAGTGTTGAAAAGGGTGTGTTATGTTTAACACAGAGGAGTGTGGAAGCGGGTGAAGGTTCTGCGCCCGCGCCTTAGCACTCGGTCTGAAAGTGTCGTTGCTGGGAAACCCTAGACCTAAACGACGACGTAAATGGAGGTGGAACCAGTGGAACCACAGTCGCTGAAGAAGCTAAGCTTCAAATCTCTAAAGCGTGCTCTCGATCTCTTCTCTCCTATTCACGGACACGTTGCTCCTCCCGATGACGAAAGGTTTCTCTTCTTTTCCCTTTTTCTCACTCTCTCCGTAATCTCTCACACACCAGCGCTGATTCCAATTTTCTCTCGTGCAGCAAGAAAATACGCATTAGCCACAAGGTTAGTTGGTTAATCCTAATCTTGATAATACTTGTGAGTTTTGAATTAGTATTGTTGCCGTTGGAGTTTTCTCCTGAAACCCTAAGCGACAACGATGAACGTGAATTGGATTATTTTGAGTGCTTTCAAGGTTTTGTATGTTTGGATTGTGAAGAGAGACAGTTGTTTTATGATGTATGGTTTGGAATGAAAATTAGGTTAGCGTGGAGTACGGTGGAATCAAAAGCACCGCCAATGATCCTCCTCGTCAAGTTAGTTCTGCCACTCAACAAGCAGGGGCCTCTAACGCTCTTGCTCTTCCAGGTACCATGCTGGTCTGAGGATATTGATTGGTTTGTTATCTAGGTACAGGTAAGTTAATGAATTGACTTAGGGTGGTGGTTAGTGGTTACAGTTTCTAAGCATCCTTTTGTTGTATGTGATTAAATTATGGCTTCTTGTGGCATTGCCATTGTCTTTGTTACATTGGTGTGATTGTAATGTTGCTGTGTGTGTGTTTGTGTGTTTATTTGACTTTGTAGGAGAGTAAGTTCTGCATATCTTTTTCTTTTCTTTTTGGGTAGTTCAGTGTATGATTTTGATTTTTTAGGGTGAAATATATAGGCATGTGCTGACCTAAGTCTCAGGTGTCGGGACAACTTTGTCCATAAGAAGATTTGTAGAGGACAAGATCACAGATTTGAAATTGATGTCTTTGTAATCACTGTTAAAATATGTTTTTGAAAACAGGTCATTTATAAAACTATATTTAAAGAAGGCCAACCCCTGTTGTATGTGCCTTTACATAACTCTTGATTCTTGAACCGGTGCTTTTCTTTTTCCCTTTGTGTGTGTGTTATGATATTATGATGCACACGCTTTTGACATTTGATAGCAAGAGGTTGATATGCCCTCTTATATATTGTGTTCCTTACAACTTTGCCCTGCCCCAAAATCTATCCCCCCTCCCCCTCTTATTTGAAAATTTAGCCTGTTATCTGTATTATTTACTGTTTTCAGCATTTTTTTCCATGTAACTATTCCTCAATAATTAAGAGAACCATGTTGTTAGTGCTCAACATGTTGATATTGTTTCTTACGATTTAACAGGTCCTGGAGATTCTAAGGATTCTCAGAAAGGAGGACCCCAAAATGCCTTGGTTGTTGGTCCAGCTATGCCATCCACAACACTGTAAGTATATATTCGTCCATTTTTCATGAACTTTGTGCATCTTGGCCAGGGGAGTTTTTTTTACTCGCAAATTATCTGGTTGGCTCATGCTTATCAGATTATTTTATTTATAGTTCTTGAATTATTTAAAAATTTATATTCTGACATATTAGACTACGTAACAGTTAAGATCCAAATCATATATTTAGCTTGCGGAAGTTTAATAATGAATCATGTACTATTCAGTATTCTAAAATATTGTTCGGACTTCGGAGAACTTATTCAGTTTTCAAATATAATAAGGAACTGTTTACTATGTAAAAAATGGTGAAAGTTTGCTAATGTGCGACATTTTATTTTCAAAAGAAAAATAAATGGGATTCCATGCATCGGGAAGTATACTGTTCCATTTGTCTTTTCTCATTTTGATTTTTGCTTGTACTCAGATTTTAATGATTTCTTGAAGTCACGTGCATTATAATTCTGTGCCATTGTAGAAATGGAAGCTATAGGTTATGAAATTGAAGCCTGAATTGTGTCACACAGCATGCTAAGTTTTTGAATAGCTGTTATTGAAGGCTGTTGGTTTTTATGTTTTTGTTCCTTTACAGGAATGATACTGGCTTTCAGAGCAAAAGTACAGCAGTTGTTTCTGCCTCTGGTTCATCTGAAAGGTTGAGGATTTCTCTCGATGCTTTTTATAGTTTAAAGAGATTCCTACATTTGTGACTTGTGGCTGTCCTTCATGTGCTATATTTTTCTAAGAGTGTAATGCTCATTTTGTTGGTTCTGTTCACTCTCTTTTTTCTCAATATGTTTATGCATATTGCCACTGTAGGATTGTATTTATGTATTTAGGATTGACATTCTCTTGGAATGAACATTTTGACTAATCTGCTATGATTTCTACATTACAGAAATTTATCAACATCTGCTTTGATGGAAAGAATGCCAAGTAAATGGCCACGTCCTGTATGGCATGCACCATGGAAGAACTACAGGGTACGAACCTCATCCCTTCTTTTATTATTTTTATTGATGGATAAGTGGCATTAGTATTTGTTATTTTTTATTCTCACATTGTGGGAACCAAAACAAATTTAATTGGGCATGTTTGGTGCATTGGCTAGTAGTTTAGCACTTTAGCTGAGAAAGACCTCAGCTTAGTTCCATCATACTGTTGCCCCCATTTTCTTACAACTAGTGCAAGGTTACCTTGGAATTACATGCTCAGATAAAGTAGAGTAATACATAGAAAGTTCTGATTTATATATAAATGTTCTGTTGAATGCCAAATATCGAGGGAATCTTGGAGCTTATTTTCTGCTTTGCTTTGATTATTTAACTTTTTATTTTTAGTGATGAAAATAGAATACAGCTATGACGATGTGCTCACTTGAATTTAGTTAAAAGTTAAAAAAATATTCTCAAAAAAGTTCAAGTCTTGTGATGAAATTAATTTGCAAAGTCTATTTTCTGAGCACCCAATTATGGTAGTGATTAGTTCAACAATTGTAATGAGAGATGTATCATTTTTTTTTTTTTTTTTTTGGGGAGAAGCCAATGAAATGGAGTAGTTAACCCATACCTCATGATCTTTTTATTAGTATTTCAAGCATATTCATCTACTTCAAATTCACAAGTTCAAATCTATTGATGGTGGTTTGGGATGAGAGAGTAGTCTGAAGATGAAAGACAAACAAAACTTAATCCTAGCTCAGTTTGCCAGGGTTGTGCTGTTTGGCAACCCATTTATCTCTTCAATTCATTATGGATCGAGATGTATTTTGCTCTTATAGACCACCCTTTGTTCATATATAGATTGGCATGCATGCACTACATAGCAAAGAAGAAGAATTTTTGAAATCTATTTAAAGCATAGGATTGCAGTGTTGGAGGCTATTTTCCGGTTTACCTGAAACTGTTATAGATGATAAAATCTTTAGCTCGTAGGAATGCAATTTCTCAAGCATTTGTGATTCTATTCAACTTAGCAAAGTTCGATTTTGAATCTTGGCCATTCAAACTCTAGCATAATATCTAAAATAATTGGTTTCTATGTTATTGTCTTGATTCTTTTAGCCTTTTGTTCTAATGAGGCTTTTAAATTGTAATACTTCTGTTATAGTTTTAGTTGAGTGATTTGAACCTTGACATGTTTTCTGTAGGTCATCAGCGGTCACTTAGGATGGGTGAGATCTATTGCAATTGATCCCAGTAACACATGGTTTTGTACTGGTTCTGCAGATCGAACTATCAAGGTATTTGATCACAAAATGCATGTCATGGTTGCTTGTCATGAGAAGGCATGTTTATAAGAAGGAAAACTTAGTGGGCCATGTTGAATTGTTGATTCCATGGGTTACTCTTCCTAATAATTTAATCTAAACAACCCTGCGTTTTTATAAATATTTCCAGATTCAACTTTTTATCTGCTGCATAATGTTTTGGTCATTATAGGAATATTTTCTGCCTTTGCAAAATTACTTTGACCCTGTGAGGTTGATTCTTTCCTGCAGTTATCTTTATGCAATATGTTAATTATTTATTTATAAAAATATTGACGTGTTATTGCCATGAACTTGCTATAAATTAAAGCTAAAGATTTTGAAAGTTTATGAACTTATCATGCGAAATATATCTTCTCTGCTCTATTGAAAACTTTAGATGGTTTTTGCTAAGTTGTTCATTTGGGGCAGATATGGGACTTGGCAAGTGGAGTATTAAAGCTCACATTAACAGGCCACATTGAACAAGTTAGAGGTAAGATACTAAGGTATTATTGGTGGGTTCAGCAATTGTAAACCAGGTTAATAATAACAATGTGCTTTTTTAACAGGCCTTGCTGTTAGCAACAGACATACATACATGTTCTCTGCTGGTGACGATAAACAAGTTAAATGTTGGGATCTTGAACAGAATAAGGTCAAACCTCCATTTTAGTATTAATTTTTCTGGGCTGAATATTTTAGCTATTACTGGAACTCCATCAAATAACAGGCTACTAAAATACACGATATTGTTTTTAGGTTATTAGGTCTTATCATGGTCATCTGAGTGGTGTTTATTGCTTGGCTCTTCATCCCACAATTGATGTTTTACTAACTGGAGGACGTGATTCTGTCTGCCGGGTATGGATTTTGTTGATATAGTTACATTATGGATATTTAGATGAATGTGTTCCTTTCTGGTAAATAATTTTCAATATGTTTCAAACTTGTTATTAAGGAATAGAAATGTTATTTTTTTATGCTTTGGTGATGCTAAATTTTCAGGTTTGGGATATACGTAGTAAAATGCAGATTCATGCTCTTTCAGGTCATGATAACACTGTCTGCTCTGTGTTTACGCGGCCAACGGTATGCAGATTCTACTGTTGTCTATTTCATTTTTTTTTATACTCAGTTGTACCACAATATTGCATAGTCTATATACATGCATAGATAGTTTTGTTCTGCGACATACTAATATTTGTAAGACTGGTATGCAGATTATCAGATTTGTTTAGTCCCCTGTTCTTTGATATGATAAATGCAAAAACAGTAATTAAAATGCAGCTTTGAAACATGTCTTAATTTGTTATATTTTTTTAAACCTTTTTTCCCCTGCTCTTCAGAGGTCTTATTCTGCTCTTATTTTGTTTACAGGATCCCCAAGTTGTTACGGGTTCTCATGACACTACCATCAAGATGTGGGACCTTAGATATGGTAATTTATGGTTTTATGTTTTCATATCTTCTTGCTTGTCTGTGTAGTGATTATATGCACAGTCTGACACATGATGCATTCATTCAGGTAAAACAATGTTAACTCTTACAAATCATAAAAAATCTGTTCGAGCAATGGCCCCGCATCCCAAAGAGTATGTGCTTGATAGCAGTTTATTATTATTTGTGGAATGATAAAATATTGTTGGTTAATTAAATTTGTTATCCATTTTGACTTCTCGCCCTCTTTTTGTTTTTTGTTGACTGCAGGCAATCTTTTGCTTCTGCATCAGCTGACAATATTAAAAAGTTCAACCTTCCAAAAGGAGAATTTTTGCACAATATGCTGTAAGTTCATAAAGTTATAGCAAATTTATGTGATTAGGGAATCATTATTGAATGGTTGGATAGTTTCCTGGGGGATAAAACACAAAAACAAGAGTAGTTTGTTATGTCGGTTGTCTATACTTAACATTCAAGTTCAAATTATACTGCTCAAAGGATATGGTTGGAAAGATATTGCTCTAATAATGATTAATGCCTTTTTATTATTCTGCCTTATGTTCAGTTCTCAACAGAAAACTATCATCAACGCAATGGCTGTCAATGAGGAGGGTGTGATGGTTACTGGAGGTATGGAAACAAATTAAAACTGTTTTAGGAAATAAGTTTGATGGAGCAAATTCAATTAATCCATGTCCCAAATTTTCATGTCCATGTGATTAGGGAGTAATGTCCCCCAATCTTGACTTGTATCGTACTGAAGAATTTGACATGGATATTCTTTTTCGAGTCCCTTACATTAAGCCCTTTTTTCCTGGTTGAAGGTGACAATGGCAGTATGTGGTTCTGGGATTGGAAGAGTGGTCACAATTTCCAGCAATCTCAAACAATTGTACAGCCTGGTATGCATGTTTAGCTGTTATTGAATGTTTAGTTTGATACTAGTTACTAGTTAATTCTATCATACACAAAAGATTGTCAAGTATAATTACTCTGTCTGCTTTCCTCTTCCCCTATTACAGGTTCACTAGACAGTGAAGCTGGTATTTATGCCTGTACGTATGATGCTACTGGTTCGCGGCTTATAACCTGTGAAGCTGACAAGACGATAAAAATGTGGAAAGAAGATGATAGTGCCACTCCAGAAACCCATCCCCTTAACTTCAGGCCTCCTAAAGACATCCGTCGATTCTAGATATGCTCCTCAAATCTCAGGCTATTTATTCTGCCAGTACACATTGGATGCGCTATTATTTGAAGGTCTTGATGTAAATTTAATTGTTGGGTGATTCACACTTCTCTTTTAACAGGCTTTTATCGTCATTTTTGTATCATTGGATTGCTTGTAAGATTATTCCTACATAGATCAGTATGTATTTCATTCAATAGCTTTGCAATTCAGTTGAACAGACTCCTTGTAGAATTGAATAGATTGATATATTTTAGCCGGGAGAAGTTAAATGAGAGTTTACGAAGAAGTTTAAGTATATAAATTAGTTTTATCTTATTAAATAAGTTTGATTTATTTTATTTTTCTTATATAAGTAATTATTGAAAAGCTTATCTAAGTTGAGCTTTAATGTTGTCCCAATTGACTTGATTTTTATAAATCTCTATGCTCTATTTATTTTCGGAACCTGGGATGACCTTTATACCGAGCCTGATGTATGACATAATACTGCTCCCAGCCAACCGCACCAGCCTCTAGATGGGAATAAGTTAATGTGTATAACCATGTAAGTGTTACGACCATTGTAGTTAATAGTGGCCGCTATATCGGTACGGAGCAGCGCAGTTTTCTGTTGCAGTTGCGATCATGACAATGCCGATGCGATTCAGGAAATTGTGGCAGTCGTAGGTGCACCTATTCGCATGATGGGAAAAAATTGAAAATGACTTTCTATTTAAAAGTTGAAAATGTCTTTTTGTTTAAAATATTAATGAGAGTATTTTTAACTTTTGGTCATTAGGGGTTCAAATATTATGTGTTTTTCTTTTCTGTTCGTCTTGAAAGTGTCTGTATTTTTACTTTCCAGCGATTCGTGTTCTCCGGTAACGCATCTTCTCTGGCGACGTATCTTCTCCAACCAATCTTCATCTTCTCTAGCTTTTAAGTATTTTTTCCTTTCGTTTATTTATTTTTTTCTATTTCTGCCTACCCCCTCTTCCTTCTCTAGTTCCTCATTCTTTCATGCTCACAATATAGCAGTATATTCTTTTTTCTTTCTCTTAACTTTTGTACTTTCTTTTTTTGGCCAACAGAACCTTCTATTGTTCAATCATGGCATCTGGTTCCCAATCAACCAACGATCAACAGAAAAAAAAAAAAACTACTGCTATTGCTGATGGTGTAGGATCTTCAAATGCAATGTTTAAGCTCATTGGTCAAAATATTGACATTGCATGGAAGTGGAATAGCTTGAAGGAGAAAAATAACAAGAAGAGTGTAACATGATTTTTGCCTAAAAATGCCTACAAGAGGAATCACTAGAGCCAAAAGACATCAACTCGGAATAAGAGAAGATGTAGGTGCTTGTAGGAAAATACCAGAAGACATTAGGTTGGAATTGAAGGCAGCTTTTGAAAAAAAAAAAAACAAAAAGTGAAATATATATGGGGGAAGTGCAAGAGGATGGAGATGAGGAAGACGAAGTGGAAGATATTGTAAGACTTAAAAGTGGAAAAAGGCCTACAACATCATCAACAGTGGTTACTTCAGTTGCTGCCAAGAAAAAAATGTCAATGTTAAGGGTGCCCTTGATTTGCACTTCTTCAAAAAAACCTGAAGAAACCATCCAATTAGGAAAAAACAAGAGACAAACAAGCATAAATGATGTTTAACAGAAGGACACGAGCAAGGACAATTCAACACATTGCACATTTCTTTTATAGGAATGAAATTCCATTCAATGTGGCCCGATCAAATAGTTTTAAATTGATGATTGAGACAGTTGGAAACTATGGTCCTAATATAAAGTCCCCAAGCTATCATGATTTGAGAGTTCCACTTCTTAAAAAAGAGTCGCAATATACAAAATACATGTTGAAGGGTCACAAGGAGGAACAAATGAAATATGGATGCTTAATAATGTCGATGGCTGGACCGATAGGAAGAATAGGACATTGATTAATTTTTTGGTAAATTGTTCATTGGGAATAATGTTTGTCAAAAGTATTGATGCATCCGAATTTATGAAGACCGGGGACAAAGTATATCAATTTTTAAATAGCTTTGTTGAGAAGATTGGAGAAAAAAATGTCATTCAAGTAGTGACGGACAACGAGAGTAATTATGTTATTGTAGGTAAATTAGTAAGTCTATTTAAATTTTGTTTTAGAAGTATAACTTTTAATTGATACTCATTTAAATTGAAATTGAAATTTTTAGGTAAACTTTTACAAGTCACAGGAACAAAACTATTTTGGACTCCATGTGCTGCCCATTGTCTAGACTTGATGCTAGAAGATATTGGGAAAATTGCCAAAGTAAAAAAGGTTATACAAAGAGGCATCAAGTTAGTAGGCTACATTTACAACCATTCAATGGCTTTGAATATCATACGAAAGTTCACTAACAAGTCTGAATTAGTCAAGCATGGAGTTACACGATTTGCAACCACCTTTTTTACGTTGCAAAGATTGCACAAGCAAAAAGTCAATCTTAGAAGAATGTTCACTTCAAATGAATGGGTGGAGTTTAGGGTAGCTAAGGATCCCAAAGGGAAGAAAGCAACCGACATTGTTCTTATGCCCTCATTTTGGAATGATGTTGTCTATGCCCTGAAGGCTATAGGCCCTATTATTCGTATATTAAGGTTGATGGATAATGAAAAAAGACCCACAATGGGTTATATTTATGAAGCAATGGATAGGGCCAAAAAGACGATTCAAAAAGCTTTTAATGACAAGGAAGAAAAGTATAAGAATATTTTTGTAATTATTGATGGAAGATGGGATTGCCAACTTCACCATCCTTTGCATGCAGCTGGATATTTTCTAAATCCTAAGTTTTTTTTATAGCAATCCAAACATTGAAATAGATTGTGAAGTGCTGGAAGGCCTTTACAAATGTATTAATAGGCTCAGTGAAAATGACGAGTTTGTAGACCATATCCACAATGAGTTACCAATATATAAGAGAGCTAGAGGTATGTTTGGTTTTCCTACAGTAGTAAGGAAAAGAACAACGATGACTCCTGGTTAGTGGGAAAGTTCCATTATAATTTACATATTTATTTTGATTACATTTCAAATTGAAAATTTGAGTAATCATTTTAATACTAATGCATATGAATTGCATTACAGCTGAGTGGTAGAAGATGTATGGAGTACATACACAACACTTGCAAACTATTACCATTAAAGTTCTAAGTTTGACTTGTAGTTCATCGAAATGTGAGCATAATTGAAGTATCTTTAAGCATGTAAGTTAATTAATGTGAAAGTGAAAGTTTTAAATTTGAGTTTAAAATTTTATATAATCATAATGTAACAAAGTTTGTTATATTATTATAGATTCATTCAAAGAAGAGAAGCATACTCAAGCACCTAAAGCTTCAAGACTTGATTTATGTTAAATATAACCAAGCTCTTCATGAACGCTACGAGTGTGGTGATCTTATTGATCCTATTGCTTTAAAGGACATTGATGATAACAATCAGTGGATAGTGGGAGAACTGGATGGAGAGGGTGAAGATCTCGAAGATGAATTGGTTTTTGATGATGATGTTTTGATCTAGAGAGATGTTGCTAGTGCAACTAGGGCTATTGAACCTTTGAAGTACACTAAGAGGCAAACACAAATGCAAAGGACAGTTGTTGCATCTACATCTAATAAGGAAAAAGGAAAAGAAATGGTTGAAGAAGAGGATGAAGATGAATCAAGTCAAGATGAAGGGGAGGAAAAGTACAATTCTAGTTGTAATGGGAGTGATGAAGACAATGACATGAAACTTGAAGAAGATGAAGAAGATTGATATTATTGTATTTGACTATTTGTTTTCTATTTGAATTTTAAGCTTTTTATGAATTTTTATTATTAATGATAGTTGTTAGTTTATGAATTTTGAGTAATATTTATTTTTGAGCTTATATATATATTAATAATTTTTTAATAAATATTAGAATAGTGATCATCCTATTATCTTAGTTTGGGAGTCAGCCACTCCGTTCCACTATCTGGGATAACTATTATGGTTACGACGGTGTTTACACTAATATAAAGGGAAATGCCTCTCTAAAATGAGTAAATATGCTTAACTTGTAGGGTATATCTTTAAGGTCTTTAATATATAAGTTTTCATTTTTGTTGAACATTTTAAATGTTAAAATTTTTTAAAACTATCTCAAACTAGAGAAATTTATCTAACTTTTTAAAGGAACATATAGGGTTTACATAATAATTTAATCTAGAAAGAGTTAAGGGGAAAGTATTGCAACTTAATTTAGCCACCAACTCTGCTACAGGTGAGATAGTTGAAGAAGCACCCTGAGCATCATTATATTTATTGAAAATCATCTGATTTGTCAAATTGGCGGAGAACATTTTTAAAATACTCTTTTGAGCTTGATTAGTTTTTTTCTTTTCTAATCTGTCACTCGGTTCATTATGTATAAATTAAACTTTGTTATTTAAGTCCTATTGCTTTTTATTGCTATAGATAGGAAAGTGACTCACGCACACAAAATTACACCATTAAATCAATTCTTAACTATGGCATAGTTATTGGTTAACAAAGTGAACAGATTGGTTATCAAACTGCAACTGCAGTGGATACAATAATTTTTTTTTCCAAATTAAATATCAGTTTTGAGAAGGAATATAGGGTGTTGGAGCGTGAAATTTAAAACCAGGCGAAGACAGAATGTGTACAAGGACCCCAATCCTCAGTTTGTTCTCACAATATCCACAGGGTATGAGCAAATTGTATCCCTCCATGCAGTGGCAGTGTTTGGCTTCACGTCAGAGAGACATATCCACACTGCACTGTTACACTTGAATCCACTTCCAAAGGCAATTTGCCACACCCTATCACCACATTTCATCCTCCCTTTTGCTTCTATGTAGCTCAGCTCATACCAAATTGAAGAAGATGAAATATTTCCAAACCTGTAAAGAGTCATGGTTGATGGCTCCACGTCCTGTTTCCTCAGCTTCAAGTTTCTTTCCACGCCCTGTATGATGGCTTTCCCCCCTGAATGTATGCAGAAATGCTCAAAAGCATGGTTGAAATTTGGGGTATAGATGCTTATTCTTCTTGCACTCCACATTTTGCGACAAATAATGGAAAATAAATACAAGAATTGCTCCCTCAAAGGCAGAACCAATGGTCCTAGTGAAGCTATATTTTTCTTCAGTGCATCTCCAGACACATTGACTATGTTCTTTGATATGGATATACCTTCTTTGTTCTCTGGATCCACATCTTGGCAGACACAGGCATGAGATTGATCATCCTGTGCAGTGATTGTTCTAACAATATGCTGCAGTTTATACTTTGCCTTGTGCTTATCTTGGACCCTGCTAGACATCAATATAGCTGCTCCACCCATTCTGAATAGGCAATTAGATAACAGCATAGAAGGGACTTTACCAGTGTACCAATTTAGACTTAGGGCCTCTGTGCTTACTATTAAAGCCAGTGAGTTCCTGTGAACTCTCAACAAGTCTTTAGCCAGGCTCATTGATATGACTCCAGCACTGCATCCCATACCTGATAGGTTGAAGCTCATGATGTTGCTCCTCATTCTGAACTTGTTAACCACCATGGCACTAAGAGATGGGGTGGGACAGAACACACTACTATTAGTGATGAGTATGTCAATGGCTTTTGGGTTCATGTTGTTTTTCTCAAACAGCTCTGTGATTACTGAACACATAATTGTCTCAGCCTCTTCAAGGGCAAAGGAGAGAGCCTTTATTTTTGGTATCTGAGCAAGAGGTGGAGAAATGGATGTTTGCTCACTGAATCCTGATTTTGCCATGATCTTGCATTGGAAAGCAACAGCCTCTGGATCCATAGTATCAACAAGTTGATTCTCTTCAAACATGGCCAGTGGAAGCCTATAAGAGCTGGGTGGACAGTAGCAGGTGTAGTCTATCAAATAAATTGGTGCTTTTCTCCTGCATGCAAAGTAGAGGGTTGCTAGAAATGCAACCAAAAGCACTGCAAAACAATTATAAGGATAGATGATAAGCTCAGTGGTAGTGTTGATATGTTGTGTCAATATTTCCAATGAGGAACATAGGCTGTGAGGTTCCATTTGGTTAGAAGTTTGAATTCAATTTGTTTTGGCCAGTGGTTTTAGGCGTATGAGGTTGATATTTTATTTGGTGATTATATGGAGTTATGAGAGAGGAGATTGTCATGAAAAGAGAAAGAGTCCAGTGGGAGAAAGAAAATGTGGATAGAGCTGAACATACCATTCTTTTAGTGCTTCCCTAAATATTGCCGACGTGCCCGGTCACATCCTGTCACGCAAGGACTTGTCAACCTTGTTCAAGATTATTTCTCAATTAATCTGATTTTTTACGCTGTATTTAGTATTATTTAGATTACAACAAAGAAAATAGAGAGGATAAAATAAATAAATAATGAAGAAAAAAGAAAAGAGTTTAATTTTATAAATAATTCATTTTTTTTCTCTTGTATTTAAGTTAAATTTCAAAATCTTTATCCCCTCACTTTCTTTTTCCTAAACCAAGCAGAGGGTTAGCGTGCGTGGAGTAGTACCCTTTTACACTATTACGTTGAATTCATGGAAGCTAATGTCAAATATTTAACACTTTAACATAAAAAACTTAATACCACCTATAACATGGTGTACAATTGTCCCTATTTCTCACTTTTTATCTTTTTGTATATATATCTAAAAAAATATACGTTAAAATTAAAAGGACAACTTTTTATTCTAGTTTTTGTATTATTCTAATATTTAAATGAGATAATCTTGAAAAAAATTATATTGAAAAGAGAATATTCATCATTTGGTGAACTGATAGTTTTCGACACTATTTTTAGTATGGATATTTTGTACCATTTCATGAGTAAAAATAAAAAATAAAAAAAACTCTAAGAAATCTGCCCATGGTGATAAACAATTTTACAATGACAAGAGGAGTTCCCTCTCAAGGATGTGTGAATTATGTATACATCTAAAATATGAATTATAACCAATGTGTTATTGACTTGATTGGTAATCGAATTTGAATTTCTTAAACAAAGTTTCGAATTTTAATCAATAAAAAAATACCAATATTATGATGAATTAAAAAAATATTTGAATTATAATAACAAACAAGGCTAGTCTGGGCAGCACAATGTAATTTATTATGTTATTCTATCGGTACAGTCCAAAAGATAATACTCATGGAAGTCAAAATGAAGAGGACCGAATGAATAGCAAGTGAGAAGGGTGGTAATGTCAACCATTCAACGTGTTAGAGGAACGAATTTCAGGTTGCCTGCAAGTACATCACGTCTCAAAATCTCATTCATTCTCATGTTACTTTTACAACACTTGTACGTCCTCGTTACAACCATTACCTAGATTGAGCATTTTAAATACAGATAATAGTGAGTGCCACACATGGTTGATTTGGCTTAAATCTAGAGAAATAGTCGTTGATTTTGCCCAAAGCACTTATGAAGCTAACAAAAATAAACAATTATTTCTCCAAATAAATTAAACCAGAGACGTACTTGATGCCATGATAGTGTAAGAATCGTAGACCAAGCAAAGCCTTTCAGATGTTCAGCACAAATATGCCATGATAGTGTAAGAATTAAGATATCTCAATTTCCAGAGTAAGAAATTACAATTTTATGCATCCACAAGAAATTGATGAATGATGACCTAACGAAATTAAAAAAACTCCAAGTTTGATTAAGAGTTATACTACATGCCCCAGTGACTGAGTTATTACTGATTTCAAAGTAAGTGTTCTGTTAACATATTGTGATTTTCTTTATTTCTTAATCCAACTAGGAGTTCTTGAAATCCCTAGTGCATCGGGAAGAGTAACAAGTGGTAGAAGTTCCTTTCTCATTTTGGTCCAGGTGCAGCCACTTTGTGTCCTATGTTCACTACAATAGCTACCATTTGGTATCCTTCTGGTTCACTTCTGGCAGATCATTAGGAGGGACATTGTCAATTATCTGAAGAACAATATTTATAACTGCCAAATTGCATACAATACTTTTTAAAGATCAATACTTTTTACTATGCCCATCATATGTACGTAATATTTACCTCCGATCCTATATATAAGAAATCAATGAGAATATTTTTTTCTGTTCTAATTATAAGAAATATTAATTCACTTTCAAATGTATTAATTGCTCAACTCCTTTTATGTCCTCAATGTCCTCAACTATTAGTAGTGTCATTAAATATAACCACTACTTAAAGTCTTAAATTATTTAATTCTATAAATATTTTTTAAATAAAATTTAAATTTAAGATACTACTAATTAAAATAAACTAATTTAACTACTTTTATTTATCTTAATAAATTAGGTATTTGTTTTATATATATATATATATATATAACCACACGAGTAGCAACTTAAAATCAAGTAACCCAAAAACTATGCCCAAAATTGGTTTATCCTTTACCTTGTTCAAAGCTAACTGGCATGCTAAGACGTAAGTGGATAGGATTTTGGGGGTTGTACTTTGTAGAGAGAGCTGCTCATACTTTTGATGGATAAGGTCTAGGTGTCCATCCCTTCATACACTTCTGAGACAGTTTCTTCTCAATCACTACGCGCATAAGCCAAGGGCCACTCAACAATGCAACCAAGAACTAACTCTCATGGCTACCAGTAGTCTCTGCAAGAGCAAACACCACCTTCAAATTGGTGAAAACGGATCCGATCCCTCACAATTATCTCTCTGTTCAATATTTTTGACACAATTTTAATCCAATTATGACAGTCTAGACAGATACGCAGGTTTTTGGAAATCCTGATTTTTGTTCCTGGACTACTTTTCAGGATCCCATAGGCCAAGGCCAACTTCTCGCTATGAAATGTTAAATTTTCCTCCTTTTCCTCTTCAGAAACATCCATCAAAACCAGATCCGTCAAGGGTACGAACCCCTCCAACTTAGCTCTTTGGATCAAACCTTCCAACACTCTGTAAATTGATTTCATTTCAGCATGTGACTGATCAGCTGCATTGAATCGGTGAATGCGATCCCCTAATTCAATCCAACTCATACCACGGTTTTTCCGAATCCCTCCCATTTTCATCATATGTCTCACTCTCTCAGCACTATCCCAGTTCTTTAAAGAGCAGTACATATTTGACAACAACACAAAGTCTCCGCTCTCTAGGCGGGATATATTTGCAATGGCAACTTCACCAAGTTCTTTTTCTCTGTAGATTCTACAAGCACTCAAAAGTGCTCTCCAGATAACAACATCAGGCTCCATAGGCATCACCTTAATCACAGCATATGCCTCTTCCATTTGCCCTGCTCGTCCCAAGAGATCAACCATGGTTCCATAATGCTCGAGCTCCGGCTGAATCATGAAACGGTTTTGCATCATATCAAAATACTTGCGACCCTCTTCAACCAATCCACAGTGGCTACAAGCAGTCAGAATCCCAATAAAAGTAACCGAATCCGGCAAAACACACTCCAACTCCATCCTTGAAAACACCACATTCGCATCCATCGCAAGCCCGTGAATTGCCAACCCATTAATCATAGCATTCCAAACCGACACATGATCGCGCGCAACCTCCTCAAAAACCCGTCTTGAAACGTCAATCCTACCACATTTGGCATACATGTCAATCAAAGCAGCACTCAATATATAATTCAGTTCAACCCTTTTCTCAACCATCAAACCATGCACCCACTTGGCATTGCAAAGAGCCCCAAGGCGTGCACAAGCAGTAACCACAGAAGCAAAGGTGAACCCATCAGGCTCAACCTTGGCACTCAGCATCCTCCGGAAAAGGCTCAACGCATCGAAGAAGCGCGAGTTTTTGACGTAACCTCCAACCATGGAGTTCCACGTGACCACATCTCTAAGAGGCATTTTGCCAAACACCTTGTTGGCAATGTCACATTGGCCACCTTTCATTAAATTGTCAATCACCAAATTCATGTTGAAGAGGTCCAAAACATTGGAGAAAACGTGAAGGGCAAAGTGGGGTTGGTGGCAGTGAGCATAGGTTGATATGAGGGACGCCACAAGAGAAGGGTAAGTGGCAAAGCCAAGTACAACAACTCTTGCGTGGGTTTTAGTGGCAGTTGTGAAGTCCATAGAAACTCTGCAGCGTTCGAGAACTCGGTGGAGCACAGTGGGATCTGGCAAAAGAACAAATGAAGCGTTTTGCAATGAAAAAGAAGCAACTTTGTCTGTGAATGAATGGTGAAACGGACAAGTATAAACGTTGGTCCATGATTTACCGAAATAACAAAACTTGTTGACTCCATGTCGTGACCTCATCATCTTCGTATTTCATTCATCTTCGTATTTCATTCATCTTCGTAACTAAACTTTGGTTACCTCCTGTCCCTTGTTCACTTCTTTTTTCTTTCTTCTTCTTCCTCTCAACTTCTTTTAGAATATTCATGAATTGG
Organism: Mucuna pruriens; assembly: GCA_025330945.1. Taxonomy (NCBI): domain Eukaryota; kingdom Viridiplantae; phylum Streptophyta; class Magnoliopsida; order Fabales; family Fabaceae; genus Mucuna; species Mucuna pruriens. Next base: position 2,748,381 of record JAENHJ010000040.1, on the reverse strand, counting down.
ATGAGTATAGCGAAGAAAACATTTTTTATATATATAATTTATTATTAATTAAAATTCATTAAATATTATAAATTTAGATAAGTTTTCATTTTTATTTGAGGAGTCTCTCACATCATTACGAAAATTTTAACATATTTTAATTAAGCATTAAAAATAACGTGTTGTTAATCTTTAAATTATATTTAAAAATAATTAAATTCAAATTAATTATATTTATAACATGTTTAGAATATGTACCGACCAGTCTTTGGAGTCCTATCAGATAGTCAGGGTCCTTCTCGACAGTCAAATCTTTCCTAACCAATCAAGTCCACTGAGTTCACTCCCTCTCGACTAGCCGACTCCTCTCTATCCACCGAGTTCACTTTGTCAATCGACTCCACTCTGATAGTCAAGTTCACTTAATCAATCGAGTTCGCTTTGTTAACCGAGTCCACTCCTCCAGCCAATTCTACTCCACTAGCTGTACGTTTAATACATTGTAAAAGGTTACATGCTACTAGAATAATAACGAACGTATCCGATAGATACTGTTTTACCTCTGACATAGTAGACTATTAGGAGAGAGAGAAAAAAAAGACTTTTATATATATATATATATGACACAAAAGAAAACAATTACTAATTTTCATAAATTTTTAAGTACGAAACAAAGGAAAAGTTTGTGAATTTCATGTGTAACAAAACCCATTCTATTTAGTTTGAATTTTAAATAAATTTTTAACTAATTTTAGCAAGACAAATTTGATTAAAATTTTATTGATTTAGTTTGAGTTAGCAAGTTATGCTAAAAAAATAAATTATTATATTTTTCAAGTTTTTATTTATTATCATTATTAATTTTATAGAAAAATTTGTATGTTCTTTTAATATTTATACTTTCAATTAAACGTAGCCAAAATCATTTTTACAAAAGGATAACTTTAAAATATGATAAATTATTAGAGAGGATAAACTAAATCTTCGTATCTTTTAAAGATTGATAATCAAATTTATCAATATAAACATACATGAACTTTAACTGACCAAAAGTATATAGATTAATAATATTTTTTATTTTATATTAACACAAAGTAAAAATATTTTTTATTGTATGTTGACTAATTATTTATTTGATATAGTATTTAGTTTTGTCTACTATTATAACCTAACAAATCTTTTCTTTTTTCTACAAATATCCTATTTCGGGAGTAATTTTATTTAAAGCTCAAACGAACATTAAAAATGTGGACATATATGAGGATTCGATCCTCATGTATTTCACTAATTTCTTTACTCAAGATATGACTAAAAGAATCATATAATAAATATGATGAAATTAAAACACTTATTAATACTATATAAGATCATAAAAATACTAAAATAAATAAACTGAAAAGTAAAGAAGAAATGAAAAAAATAATATTTTAATTCTAAAATATTAATTTTAAAGTTAAAAAATAAAAAGTTTGGTTAGTTTAAAACTAGGTTAAAAAAATTCGAAAATTAAATTAATTATAATTTATAGGATTCATATTTAAAGTAAAAGTAACTAATTAACAGAACTAATTTAATTGGTTTAATTGTCTGTTCATAAAGTAATATAATCCAATTTTTGTCATTCAAAGATGTTTAGTTTTATGTCTTTTTTCCACTTTTCTTTTTATAATATTAAATATTTATTAACCTAATGGGTTCGCGCATTATTTAAGTTATTATGTTCATATGACTATGATTAGTACTCATATTCAATATTCAAAGTTAACAAAAATTATCTCAAATCTTAAGCAGCAACAGTCCCAACAAAATGAAATTGGTCCTATGAGAAACCAAAATATTTATTCAAAAACTTTTAAAAAGTTAAATGGATTATTTTTATATGAAGAACGTAATTTTTCAAAAATAGTTAGGTAAAGAAACTTTCAAAAAATAATTGCTTTCAATCTTTTTGCTTTTTCTTTCTCATTCTCACCTTCTTTCGACCCTTCCCCTCTGTTTCTCCTCGTATTTCTACATTCTCTCTTTTAAGTAAAAATATATAAAAAAAATTAATAAATAGTTTCTATGTTACTTTTAAATTTTATATTTTACTTTAACTTTAAAATAACATATAAAGAAAAAAAATTGTTCAATAATAACTTAAATTTTATCAAAAGAAAAAAAAAAAAAAAAAAATTAATTTAGTTTTTTTTTCATAGACTAAATTAATGTGATAAAAAATTTAAAATCATTGGCTTTGTTATTTTCAAGGATAAAAATTATTATTTTTATTGTTGTAAGCTACTTCAATTTTTTAAGAATAAAATGTTTTACTTTATTTTGGAGAAGTATTTTCCAAATGCAAAGATATGAAAAAGATAAAAGTAAGTGAAGATAAAAATAATTGGTGTACAGTATCAATTATTTAATGCTCAAATAACAAATCTGTTGCAATTAATTTTTCGAACAATATAACAAATTGACACCATCAATTTAGCTTTTAAAAGTGAATAAATGTTATTTTATTCTTCAAGTTACCAAACACTAGTTATTTTATTATTTATTTTAATTTATAACTTCTTATACTAAAATAAGCATTTCTTTTAGCAATTTTAGTTAATAAAACAACTTTTTGTAAATTTAAAGATTAATTTGACCAATAATACTCATTTTAAGGACTGATTTGATATATATTATCGTCACTTCTCAATTATTTTAAATTAAAAATAACTAAATAATTAAATAAAGAATAATTCAGTTAATTAAATTTATGCATTTATATTATTGATATTACTCAATTATTATTTTTTAATTATTGAACACTTAGCTTAAACTACAAATTAGAACACGGGTACATTTGTTTAGAGAGTCCCTATAATAACATTAGGAATATCTAATAGTTGGTATATTCATTAAATAAAATAAAATGAAATACAATAAAATAATGATATATTATTTGAATATTTTATAATTCTCAAATATAATATATTAATTATTGATTTATAATTAATGTTTGAGAACACGTTAAATATAACTAACAATCAATAGAAGTCTCATTTAAATATCAATATTTATGAAAAGAAAATATGGAAGCAGTTCCGCTTTCTTTTAAGTATTTGAAAAGTGAAAAAGGTAAAAATTAGATAATAGTTGGAAAGACATTTTAACTACAAGTAAATTTTGTTATATAGCTTCTTGTTTTTTATTTTACTATTTTTCATTTTATTTTTTAATGTTTAGAATAAGATAATATTTTGGACTTTGAAAAATTAAGTTATCATTAACTTAAATTTTAAAACACATGTTAATTCTTACCAAAAAAAAAAATAAGAAATGGTATATATTTTGAATTGAACTCTAGGAAGATTCAAAATAAAAGAACTTAACTTAAAACAAATTTTAACTACCATCAATATTTAAGTGCAACTCAAAATCATTCTAAAAGCATTATAACAATCTCTAATTTTCAAATCTCAAATTACACCTATTATAAAATAAGTGTGAAGTTTAAAAATATCTCACCTTGTCTCAAAAGATATACTAATAAAATTTGTCTCACTAATCTCATATTATTGTTAGTAAATGACCTAATGTATTTCCTTATTATTTATCCTATCCAAAGGTTAAAGTTATATAAAAGTTTGTTGGCTATTCTACTAGAATCTAACTTATGTTTAAGAGATAATCTATTTAAATATAGGTATCTATCTTAAATTTAATATCTCATCTAGTTTATGTCTATAATTAAGTATTGTTATTTACTCTTTAAGTCTAAGGTACATACTTGAACTCATACTTATATTATTACCACTTTAAATTCTTACTAACTTAAGTATTGAAGTCCTTACATATACCACTATATCAACCTTGGAGTTTTGCTACATCCTAACAATCTCTTCATTAACAACCAATTAGAGTATAACAAAAAAAACAACCTAATTTGAGCATGACCTCATCTCTTTTGTTTCACCTTAGATCAATATCTATTTAATCTTAAAAGATATTGACATTTTCTTTAAAATATTAATTATTAATTCATTCTCAATTATGAAACATTAACATTAATTTATTTTTTCAACAATAAGAAAATAAGTGAATTTAGCCTTTTAATTTTACAATCATCAATGCTAAAATCTTTTACACAAACACAATAAGAAGCCACGTGTTTACACTTCATTGAATGCTAAATTAAAAAATGTAAAGTCTTTAACGGAAATCAAAGGCGGTGGATGTTATATATGATTTCCCGTGGGTATTAATTTGTAATGATAAAGCATTTTTCTTTCACAATTTATATGTAAAATAATAAATTTACATCACAATATATGACTTTTAGTAATATTTAAAAATATTATAAAAATATAAATTTTTAGTATTATTTTAATAATTTTATATATGAATCATATTATAAAATATCATAAATAATATTTTATATTAATAAATATTATTAAAATATAAAAAACAATAAAATAAATGTGAGTAACAATTTTATGATATTACTAAAAATATAAATATAGTGACGTTAGAGTTTAACTTTCGTAGTCAATAAACCAAATAAATATTTTTATAATATGTATATATATATATACATATATGAGAAGAGATTCACTTATTCTAAAAATAATTTTAAGATAATTACTTCTCATTTTTATTATTCATTTTTTTATAATCTAACAAATAAGATATGCTATTAAATAGTAACTCTCTTAAAATTATTCTTGAAATAACTGGATCTCATATATATATATATATATAATTGAATTTAAAATTATTATAATCTTAATTAATTTAAATTTAGATTTTAAATTTTAACATGTTATATCAACAAAGATAATATTTTTTATATTTTCATATTTCCTCCTCTATTTTAATAGTTATATTTCTTTAATTTATTTTTATTTAATATAATAAACTATTCAGTATTAATAATATTAACATATATTAATTTCTTTAATTATTTTTTAATACATTTATTTAAATATTAAAATATCCATACAATACACCCACAACTTACTAGTCTTTTATAATCTAGGGGAAATAATCTCAAGCACTAATGGACCAAATTAGATATGCAGTGTAATTTTACTTTTTCCACTGAAAAAATTATAGTGATGGACGATGGGAACAAAGGGTGTGTGATATGCGATAATGCGAATCATGATTGCACGCACATCAAATTTTGAGTTAGTGGGAATTCACTGGACCTCTTCAAAAGATCACATAGCTTGCACTAGAGAACGAGTTGCCTTTTTTATGATGCAATTGGTGCTCACAGCATTGCCTTTATATAGAATCAACCGTTGACATTTCGCCACCGAAAGAATGACAACTTAAAAACTATGGTTAGCAACGAAGAGAAAAAAAAATATTATCAAATTGTGGTAAACCGTATAGGTATGTAACTTGTCATTGGCATACGCAAATTCCAATTCCGTGAGGGTAATAATGTTGAATCACGTAACTAGGCACTTGACTGTAGTATAAATAGTTTATCTACACATGAAACTTGTTGCAAGCAATAGAAGTTGTATCTAAGAGCTATAATATTAATTTCGATGACGTTGAAACAATATTTGATGGCATTTGTGGTAATTGGTGTAATGGCAATTCCGCAAGGCAAAGCTGAGCTTGGGCTTGGGGTTCTGAGTGGTCTCCTGGGTTTGATTAATATTGAGGGAACTGTATTTTGCACTTACAAGGACAATATGGGTCTCAAAGGCGTCGCAATCCCAGTTTTTCCAAGTAAGGACATACTACATACTTTGTCTAATTTTTAACATTATTGCTATTTCCATTCATTTTGTAAAATTCTCACTTTTATCTCTTTAATCCTAAACTAGTGCCTTTTTTCCCGGGAAAATATTGTGATCAGTTCAATAATATTTTAGCTACCAGCGTGCTTCGATTAACCGTAAAAATAATTTGTTTTAATTAGAGGTAAGAAACACATTTCGTGCTTCTCTATGTTTTTTTAAAAATAAAATAAAAGAATGAGAGAGATGATGAAGTTAAATAAAAAAATGAAAACAGGCATTTACCTTGAAATTAAACTTTAAATGTAGTTAGTGGTATGCAGTTAAAATATAATAGTTATAATTATTGACATTCATAGAGTTTAATGATTATAAATTAATTTACCTATGCCATCCAATACAAATTATTGTTGATATATTTTTAAAAGATTTATTATAAAAGTCAACAAATTTATTATAAATAAGATGGTGATTGATTGATATTCCTAAATCTTAAAATTATTTTATACTGTGTATAACATATTTTCTCTTATATATATAATTATTTATTTGTAAAGTAAAAAATATAATGATAATAACAAAATTAAAACTTAAGACATTGTGTATACTACTCAAATTTTTTACTATTTTAAACCAACCTCAATTATTCAATAAGTTAATTGATTATTATACATACGTATATTTTAAAAAATAATTTATTTCATTTTCATAGTGTAAAACATCATTTTTATATAATAAACTATATAGAAATATTTGATAAAGTTTTTGAAACTAGACGGGTAATTGAAAATGAGCTTATAAAAAAAAGTTGAACCAATAAACATACTTATTTAAGGGTCTAATTGTTGTTAAACGGTTATTAAACCAGTAATAAATGAATAATATTATTGTAACTTTTAACATGATATATTAAACAACATTAAAAAAAATGTTATGCTATTATAAGTTGACATGGAAGGAACGTTGTAGTTGACATAATCTCTATAAACGTCATAAAGTTCACTTATAAAAATTGAAAAGATATATTAAATTATTTGGTCATAATTTGAAAGGCATATTTTCAAATAATTAACTATCACTTTTATGTATTAATTTACTTCAAATAAATTTGTTACCAAAAACAATTATGTTTTAAAAGAGTTTGATGGAATTTTGACAAGTTGTATTAGCATTGTAAATAAAAAGAATAAAGCACATGGTCCAAGTGTGTAGTCCACAATGTGAGAAGTTAGAGTATTTCAGATGCTAAAGTGCAAGTGGTGTGTGGAGGAAAGGAGTATTCTAATGGTGCAACTGATGATGATGGAACGTTCTCAATTAAGATGGATCCTCTGCTATTGGATCTGTCTTCACTGCTCTCTGATTGCAACATAGTGGTTGTCACCCCTCTATCCAACTGCAACGCCAACCTTCCTTCTGCTGGGGTTCTCATTTCAACCCTTAACTTTGTTGGGATCACTCGTCTTGCCACTCGAACTATTATTGCTAACATTACTCCATCAGGATTTCATTTCGTGCCCTCCACTTAATATCACTATTAAGGACCACAATATACCATGACAATATTATAATTAAATAAAGTCATGTCATTCCTTGTTATTTTTCCTTTCTATATTGTACCTCAAATTGCTCCCTCTGCTATATCTATCTAAATTGGCATTTGGATAAATAGATATCATCCGTGACGATAATAACTTTTTCTTTCTTTTTTTTTTCCATCGTCTCTATGTTGTTGCTCCTAAGATGGATAGTACATCACATCAACATAATAACGTTATATATATATATATATATATATATATGAAAATGAATATGAGGAGGGGACAAAAGAAAGACCATAAATCTCCGTTGCATTATTAGCCTAACTGTTTGCAATTTTCAGACCGTATGTTATAAATGGACCATATCGGGCATCCTTGTTTTACCATAAATTTTTTCCTCATTACAATTTTATCATTGAATAACATTGCATTTGCCAGTTCAATTTTAATTTGGATAAAACAATTTGTCGGACTCGATTTTGCCATCGAACTACACTGTTTCCGGAAAGGAGACGTGAGAAACCAAAAATAATAAGATTTTACACCATTGAATACATATATTAATTAATATAAGGTGATTCCAATTTAATTAATGTTCTTGAATTTAAACTTAAACATGAAGCTGGATTAAATATTCACAAGGAGAGTTTGCCACATACAATGGTTCTATTTAGGAATGTCAAAATGAGTTAAATTCAAGAAGATAAACTCACTTAACCTACTAAAACAGGTTGCATTAAGTTGAGTGATTCAACCTTTCATGCCACATAATCCAACAAACAACCCATATAACTCGACAACTCCGTGAGTCAATGGATGAGTTACATTGATCAATTAAGTTAGACTTTTTCTTTAAGATTTTTTATAGAGTGTTTAGTTAAATATTGTTTCACTGGACATAACTTTTTGTGAAGTATTATAAGTTTCATGTTATTTTTGTTGTTTTTTCTTTATTTATTTAACTCATGATGATAATTTTTAAAGAAATTTATGCTAAAATAATTTAGTAAAATAATATTCTTGTGAATATAATATTATGTTTAGATTATTTTTATTTATTTATTTATTTTATTTTGTGCATCAACTTATGCGTCCAACCCAATTTTGATATTTTCAACAAGTTATAAGTTTGATTAATATTTTCAATCCAATTTTAAAATGAGTTCAACTCAACCTAATATGTTTTATTTTACGGATTGAGTTGACCTATTTGACATTCCTAATACTATCTAATTTAAATAAAATTGTCTCCTTAAAAGATATTTTTAGTCAAAAAAACCTTTTGTATGAATTTTATCATAAACAAGTCTCAGATATGAAGTAAAATTATAAAAAAAAATACAATAATTTTTATAAATTTATAAAAATGAACAAATGATCTTCTTCTTGTAACACCCTAAATCTCAATAATTCAGGATTAATTTGATTAGTCATAATTATAAGAGAAAATCAAAATTTAAATTATTAAATTTAATAAAAAAATTAATTGATTTTCTATGAAATTTTTAATAATTAATTCAACTTAAATTTAGATTGTGCCATAAAACAAACAATATAAGATTACATTGTAAATGTGAGTAGATGGTCAAATATTTTATGAAATTAATTATAATTAACCATTATTAATTATACCTAAGCTTCTATAAAATTTTGGATAAATTATGACGTTATCAATTAAAATATTATTATATCTGATGTCAAATACATGCTTTTCTAATAGTTTTTCTAGAGCTAAATATTACCGATCTTCACTTTTAATTAATGACTATTTAGTCCCTTCATATGTCATTATCATGTTATTTAAGTCATTAACACGTTTATTTAGATTGATTTAAAATTTTTCATCAAAATGACTAAATACACTTTTTTTTTCATCACCAAATGAGCAAAAATTTGCATACCCATCTCTAATTGGCTCCTCGTGGTCGAGCAACACTAAGACCAAGGAGGACAGAATTATACCTCCAAAAATCAAAGACTAAAATTCCTAAATGCATGTGGTTTGTTTTAGGTGAGTTCCTACAAAGCGTTCTTTAAGTTCTTAGAAAGGTATTCAAGAATAGGTTTAGAAAAGTCAAGAAGGTACGTAGTTGTGAGAATATTAAGATTAAAAATGAGTCCAAAAATTTTGATTTGGCTTAAAGTTTATCTCGAGATCAACATGAATTTTTTCTCTTAACTCAAACTCAAGTTGATTTAAGGCAACAAACAACACAATTGAGCTTGTTAGCTCATTTAGTTCAAAATTATGATTATGTTGCACATACATAATTTAGCTTGTTAGCTCATTTGATTCAAAATTATGATTATGTTATACACACATAAATGTAGGTCACCATAATAGTATTTGAACTAACATAAAAAAAATTTGTCTCGATCTCTCTCATCCTATACTCTTTTTATATTTTGTATTTTCTTAAGTATTTCTTGAGTAAACTAATTCTTGTTCATGTTAGAGACATATGCATTTCATTATACTTTGCATTTCATTTATCTTCTCTCTACATAACTAACATTCTAAATCAATTGGTAAAACTCTAATAACATATTTTTGGAGGAATTTGGATTATTTTTTGGGCAAAGTTTTACAATCCAATTCACCCATTCTTAAATTCTCATGTCATTTGTCTAACAAGTGACATCAAAGTTAGTTTCTTAAAAATTAATGAAGTTTATTTTTGAAAAATGGTTGGGAATAATCATTTCCTTGGTGAAAGAGCTCCTATAAATCATCCATAGATTTTCAATAAAGATATTCTTATTGGAAGGTTTGGATGAAAATCTTCATTGAAACAATCTTTGTTGATGTTTGAGATGCACTAAAGAATGGTCCATACATTTCCATATATTAAGTTAATAGAGAGAGAAAAGATAAACTAATAAGTGAAATGAGAAAGAAAAGAGAAAAATAATCTTTAATGTCATTACCACCCCTTACCTTTACTATCATCACTAAGTGTTGTTGTCACCCCGTGCTTACTATCATTGATAATCCTTTGCTATATTATTAATATGTTATTATTATTATCACCATCATCATTTACCTTATTCTCACTTATAAAAGTATTTTTTTTAAAAAATGTTAGTAACACATTATTTGGATAATTGTGTTGTAGGTATAAAGTACTCACTAGTTTTATGAATGACTAATCTTTGACGAAAAACTTGAATAACCACCTTCGATGAGATTTTTCCTTTCAATCATGTTTTTTCTATCCACATTACTTAAACCCAAGATCTTGTTTAAGTAATTTAAGTCTAGTACTAGTCAAATCAATGTAATATTAGTATTCAATATTTTTTTAACACATTTTCTATTATTAGTTAGTTTTTTTTTTAAATATTATTTTTTATTTATTGGAATTTATTAAAAATCATAAACGGTTAGATTTAATGTTGCGGCCAAACCTGTTTTATTTTATGTTTATTTATATTAGTTGTGAGTTTTCTCATGATTATCATTACCTAGATGTATCAAATTAGAATTTGGAATTCAACTTGAAAATATAATTTTACGCTTGAATTATTCGTAGAACCTAATGATTGAATCAATTTTAAGAATTAAAATTACAGATTTTTAATTATAATTTTAATTCATGCACCAAATGAATCCTATGATGTATGCGCAAATCAGTAAGGTGGCCCAATTCCTTTTAATCCTTATCATGATTGTACATTGAAGATTGATATGCAAACCAAATAGAAATCCACTTGTTAACAATCATTATAAAATGACCACTGCATACGTTAGTCCATATGATTTGCTGCTATATAAAAAAAGAAAATTTCCAGATAAGGTCAGCTCCTGTTTTGCTGATAATTGTTACCTGGACTAGTGGAGAAATTTACACATATTTTGAAAATACAATCTCAAAACTGATATCTAATTTAAATTTTATTAATGTTTTTAATCCTATCAAATGAAGATTTCAAAAAATAATGTTATAACTATTGTTGTGCAATCTATACTTATTCAATGCGGATCGCTAAGATTTGATTCAACGGCTGCGGCACACTGAAAATTTCTTCTTGTCCATTTTGGGATTGAATTATATTATTTTTATACCAAATTTTACAATATTTTTATAACATTAATTTTTTCTTTATCAATCTAGATCACATCACATCAACCATCTTACATATTTTTTCCCTCTTCTTTTCCTATTTTGTCTCTTTCTCTTTGGGACTTGCCTATCTTCAATGCACACAGTTTAATAAGGCACTTCGTATAGTAACAAAATTGACCATATTTTAATTGTTAATTATTAATTTTTTTGCTTTTCCGTCGAAGTGAAAGGATGTTCATTTACATAAAAAAGAGAAGAAAAGTTGCTGGTAAAATCTACATTTTAATTGTAAATCAAACCCAGAATCTATAAAGCGAATATCAATAACAAAACTTAAGAAGTGTAATAGTAGTATTGTTTCTACACTTTCTCTCTTTTTAAATATAATTAGGTACAAAGAAAGAGTATAAGTTTTCAACATAAATTTATTATTGTAACTTAAGTTATTAGGTCCAATTCAATTGGTAATTGAAGGCAAAAAAGCGAGTGAAGAAACTCTTAATGAATAACGACTATAGCAAGGCTTACGTTTAAGCATAGAAAATTTTATATAATTAAAGAGAAAAAAAATTTAAATTAATAAAATAAGGCATATTTTTAATAAAATATTGTTTGATTTACGTAGCCGATCGAAAACACGTAATAAAAAATTGATTGGTTGCCGTTTTATTAAAGAGTTTAGTAATTTAAAATACATCATTATTTTAAATAAAAGTTTGCAAAATGGCCTGCATTTCTGTGATTCTTTGAAACAAAATCTTGTATATTATAATATCAGTTTGTTAATTTAATTAAGTGAAAAATCTAAATAATTTATAAAAAAAAATGGTCGCACTTTTAATTTTCAAAAAACTAGGTTTAATATTTGTTTTCACTCTAAAAACATATATCTGTTTTTAAAAAAAATTTAAAAACTGTTTGAATAATTTTTTTAAAATTTATGTCTACTTTAATCATTTCTGAAAATAAAAAATAAAAAACAGCTATATACAATTTATGTTTTCACTTTTATTTTTTATTTATAAAACCAGAAATAATTCAGAAAATGAGAAAATAAAGAAACATATTCATAAAATAAATTTATCAAATATTTTTATTTTCTCATCTCTACTATCTCAAAATTGATATCTAATGTTTTTATATACTATTATAGATATCTAAATAAATTCAAATTTTAAAACTTAAATATGTTTTAAGTTTTTAGTTCTTGCAAGAAATTTTTAAATTTGATATTTTTTAGTATTTATTTTTAGTACTTATCACTAACTTTAATTAGTTTAGTGTTCATGTGACTTATAAAAAAATAATATTAATTAAAATAAATAAATTAATAAAAATATTTTAAATTAAGATAATTAGATTATTTGTAGGTGTATAATTTAATTCAGTAATATATTTATTATTTTTTATAAATAAAGTAATTATATATAATTTAATTATGTATTATTATTTTTATTATTCTTACTTTTCAATTATCTAATTTATTTTTAATTTTGTATCTTTTTGAAAAAGTTATTTAATTGTGGGCTTAAAATTTGATTTTTATGTATTATTTTTATGTTTTTTTACTCTCATTTTTATATTATTTTTAGATTTCAATTCATTAGTTTTAACATATGATAATATAATTATTTTAAATATATCTTAAGCAGTAATTTTGTTTCTAAAGAAAAAACTAAATTATAATATAATGAAATAAAATAAAGTATATTACAATTGGTTAAAATTAGTGAAATAAAAATAATATATTAAAATTAAATTATAAATATCTAAATAAATTATATGTATTTTAGAAAAATATAACATTAAAAATAAATTAGTAAATTAAAAGGTAAGGGTAGTATTAAAAATAATATAATATATTAAATAATAAGTTATAAAATAATAAATACATTATTTAATTAAATTACACAAAAAATAATATAATTGTTTTAGTTTAAAATATTCTTTATTACCTTAATTATCTTAATTAATATTATTCATTTTATTAACCATATCAGTATTAAACTAACTAGAATTAATGGTAAATACTAAAAAAAATTAAAAAATGTTAAAAATTTAAAATGAACAAATTTTTTTATTATAGTTAGAACTAGATAAAATCATATTTGCATATACTTATAACATTTTTAAAACAAATTTTTAATATATTAAATACATGCATACGCATAAATGAGGATAACAAAAATAATCTTGCTAATAAGTATGTTTAAAAGAAAAAAAACATGTATAAGAAAATTGTGTATAAAAATAGGAGTCATATATATATATATATATGAGTGGAGAAAAAATCTTCAGTTAAAATCTTGACACTTGTTCAAAAACTTTTTATTTAATAGTTCTCAAATTTATATATTATAGATTATAGATATCTAAATAAATTAAAATTTTAATAGATTTAATGAGCATGATAAAAAGTAATAATATTAATAAGCATGTTAAAAAGAAAATTATGTATATAAAAAAAAGAAAAATGTATAAAAAGAGAAGTATATGCACTATACAATGAATAGTTAAGACTTTCTAAAATTTGACATATAAATGTATAGTGTAGAAAAAACCTTCTCTTAAAATCTTAATACTTGTCCAAACTTCTCATTTACCGGTTCTCAAATTTATATACTATAGATATATAATTAAATTAATGTTTTTAATATATTTAATGCACACCTAAGCATAAATGAGCATAAAAAAATAATAATAAGTATGTTAAAAAGAAAAATATCTATAAAAAATGGTTTAAAAAAGAAATTTGTGTATATAAAGAGGAGTATAAATATAAATGTAGTGTACAATGAATAGCAACGACTTCCTAAATTTGGCATATATATAAATGAGTACAGAAAAACCTTCTCTTAAAATCTTGTCAGTTGTTCAAACATGCTATTTAATAGCTCTCAAATTTATATATTATATATATATATAGATACACAGGTTCCTTAACTTATAAAATGTATGTAAATTAAATTTTGATAAAAAAAATGATTTGGTTTTTTAAAGAGTATTAATTTGATAATTTAAAATAAATAATTATTTTTAAAAATCCACAAAAATTATTTTAAAAGAAGTGTTTGCAAGAATGCACTAATCATTATTGCAAACACTAATACTTATGTAAATAAGTACGAAAATGTGTTGAGGCAAGTGAAATACTACTTTTTTTACTTAAATATAAAAAGATGATGAGTTGTGAATTAAATATAAATACAATTTAATTAATTTTTTTATATTTAATAATTTTATTTTAAAATACCTTTTATTAAAATGACTTTTTAAAGATTATTTTTTATTTTTGATATCACTTAAAGTTTTGTTTATATTTAAGCTCAGATGAATATTTAGTACAATTTTTTAATAAATTTTATCATTTATTCAAATTTATTGAAATTTATATATTTTTATAATTTTTAATAAATTTAAGTCATTAATAAAAAAAATATGTTAGAAAATATATTATTAGTATTTTTATAATTAACATTTTGATAAGCATATGATAAAAGATAAATATTTATTTTTATATAATTAAAATTTTATAATAAATATATTTTAAATTATATAAATTATATTTTAAATTTATTAAAAACAATTTAAATTATGTCATAAAATTATTTATAGTTATTGATATTTTTTAAAAATTATTAAAATTTAATTTAAAGATAAAAATAAAGATAAAATTAATCAAGATGAAATTAAGTTAATTTGAAATAATTATAAAATATTTAATTAAAATATTGATATGGGATCCCAAATCTATTCTAACAGAATGGAATCTCAAATAAAGAGTGGGAGATAACCTCTTACGAGATAACCGCTTACGAGATATATACTATGAATGGATGTGATTATGTCACCCACAATATCAGGAGTGAAATCGTGGGATTGTACATGCGACCAAACTAGGCCCATAATGACCTCAAACGAGTCATATATAAAACCTCGGAACCAAGAGAAAAGGGTCGAGGAAAAAAAAAGGTCGAATACAGGAAAGAAAAGATTGTTCAACTCAAGTCAGGAAGAGCAGCCAGAAAAAGGAGAAGGAAGAGTACAACACCAAAACTTCTGGATACCAGGTTAGCTGCTAAAAATCTTATATACATGCCCATAAGATAGTTTAATACCCTTAAGACGGCAATTTACCAAACTAGCCATATAGTTCACACCCAACCCAGCAAGAACTACATGAACTTTGAGTTCTCCATTACAAAAGGAGATACGTAGGAGAAGGAGACAATTCATGTTAAGTTCCACAATAAAAGATACTTATTTCTTTTTTAAGGTTCTTTGGATGTCTGGATAGTTCACTCTATCCCAAGAGTTCTTTTACCTTGAAAAATCATACAATTACCTACTTTATGGAGAGTTAGCTGCACCTACAAATGATATAAATGATATAAATATTACTGTTGCATTAGCTTTACTTACGTTAGTTGCATATTTTTATGCGGGTCTTTCAACTCATTGGACGCCAATGGACAGTCCACTACCCTCCAATCATCTTTGGATGTCAATGGACAATCCATACTTTTTTATTACCTTGTCAAGTTATTCACCCAAAACAATCCCAAAATGCCTATTACTCATTCTTCACGAACACTTTCCCTTAGAAAAGGCTAAACCATTGCATAAGAGTCAGTACCTTGCATGCAACTAGTTAGGTAACTACTTTTGTGGTAGATGTATTGGGATACTAGGTGATCCCTATGTGTAACCGACTCCCAGACCCATATCTTTGTTTCAAAGAACGACCTTATCCATCGAAGGTTTCTCGGTGTCTCCCATGAAAACACTAATGATGACTCTAAGCCAGGCTGGATTGGTCGAGCCGATCTCGGCTTCACATAGCCGATTTCTCCTTAGGAAGGCATTCGGCTTCCAACATCGAACACCATAAAAGAAAAAGGCATCACGATTTAGGTCGCGGAAAATACCTAGTGGATTGTCCATTAGCGTCTAAAGAACCTTAGAAAATAAATAAGTATCTTTTATTGTGGAACTTGACAGGAATTACCTCTTACTCCTACGTATATCCTTTTTGACAAAGAAATCAAAGTTCACGTAGTTCTGACTGAGGCTTGAGAGGTAATAGAAAAGTGTGGATTGTCCATTGGCATCCAAAGATGATTGGAGGGGAGTGGACTGTCCATTGACGTCCAATGAGTTGAAAGACCCAAATAGAAATATGCAACTGACATAAGTAAAACTAATGCAACGGTAGTATTTATATTATTTGTAGATGCAGCTGACTCCCCATAAGGTAATTATATGATTTTCCAAGACAAAAGAGCCTCTAAGATAGAGTGGACTGTCCATTGACATCCAAAGAACCTTAGAAAAGAAATAAGTATCTTTTATTGTGAAACTTGACAGGAATTGCCTCTTACTCCTATGTATCTCCTTTTGCAATGAAAAATTCAAAGTTCACCTAGTTCTTGCTAGGCTGGGTGTGGGCTATATGGCTAGTCTAGTAAAACGTCGTCTTAGGAGGTATTAAACTATCTTATGGGCATGCATATGAAATTTTTAGCAACTAACATGATAGTTTTGGTGTTGTATAGACTTCCCGTCCTGTATTCTACCTTTTTTTTTCGACCCTTTTCTCTTTGTTATGAAGCTTTATATAAGCCTTGTTCGAGATCGTTATGGGTCCGATTTGGTCGCATGCACTATCCCACAATTTTCTTCCTAATATTGTGGGTGGCATAACCACATTAATTGATAGTGTATATCCCGCATGTGGTTACATATGTATATCTTGCAGGTGGTTACATCTGTATATCTCGCATCCCACCCTTTGTTTGAGATTCTATTCTGCTAGGATAAATTTGGGGTCCTACAATTTAAAATATCCAATTAACAAAATAGAAAGAATAAACCTCTTATTAATTTTAATTATATTTTGTATTTTGTAATATAAATGTATTAGATAACACTAGAAAACGTAATTCGCAGTTCCTTAGTTGAGTGTCCTGTTGTTTTCGCAGATCCGCCTCACTTTTCAAAATATACATACATCTTTATCTTATACGACCAACATTTATATTTTAAGCTAAATTATAATTTTATTTTTTATTTTATAATAAAAATTTATTTTGATCTTTGATTTTTTTAAATTATTGTAATTCTTTCATTTTTAAATTTAAATAAATATTATCCTTAAAAAATTATCATTATCAATTTTGAAACATAAATTTAAATTATTTTTAAATTAATTTAATACGTAAAATTTATTTTATTAAATTTATATGAAAACTATGAAACTCAATTAAAATTTGAATAAAAAAAGACCATAAATACATTAAAAATAATGAAGAAGTGAATCCTACAAACATATTGAAAAGAATTTTATATGAAAATTTTAAATTTTTTTTTGTTATTCATTATATTTGCTTTTCACATTATTTTTACTTTATTTATAATTTTTTATTGTTTGAATATTAGGTAATTTCTATAATTTTTATATAAATGAATTTAATGTGATAAGTTTCATATCTTGAATTAGTAAAAAAAAATTAAAATTATGTTCTAAACTTGAAAAATATTTTTTTAAATGACAATATTAATTCAATTGAGAGTTAAATGATCAAAATAAATTTTTATTATAAAATAAAATATCAAAATTATAATTTAATCTATATTTTATTAAATATTTTTTAGAAAATAGTAAATACATCATCAAGTGCAAAGTTTTACATTGTCACATAGTTGAAAATATCTATATATGATAAGTTTATAAATTATTTTTATAATAATTATATTAAAAGTTACATTAATAATAAATTTTTATTGATTGATAAGATAATTTTTTATATTAATAATACATAATCATTAATCTCAATATTTTTTAATTAGTATAAATAAACTAATAATATTATTAAAATTGTATATCTATTGTTAAGGAAGAACAATGGGCAACACACTTTTGAATACACTCCTCCAAACACGCTTTCTCCTATTGTATGAAATTTATTGAAAAGAAGTGTTACATAATCTTTTAAATATATTAATTTTTATCATTTGAAATTTATTGAAAAATAGTGTTAACAACGTATTATCTTACATACTCTTTTTACAAAATTAAAAAAGAATTATTACCACTTATTAAAATTTATAATTTTTAATAAATTTTAACAAATAAAAAAATATATTGAAAGAGTGTATTAAAGAATATACTTTATTATTAAATTATTAAATGTTTAGTAATTGTAATTCCCGAGCCAGCTTTAATCAGGCAAACTCTTATATAAAGAAGTGACTCAGAAACCCTAACGTGTGGTGCGCCTCCTCACATACACAGAGAGAGTTGAGAGGCGGAAGCTGCTGCGGAAGCATTCTGGGCTAATAGCTTTCGCAGCAGCAAACCGACGATACAAATTCAATCCCATCATATGGCACGCTCTTTCTCCCAAGCCAAACTCGCCCTTGCCTTCGCTCTTCATCGGTTCGGTCCAATTCCAACCTCATGCATAACGCTCTTATTTTTCTTTCTTGCATGCCACCTTAACAATTTCACCAACATAGCCTCACATATTCTTTTTTTCTTATTGTTTCTCCCATGATATATGCATATAAAATAAAACTAACAAATTGGCACATTTGTTAATTTTATTTTTTTTATATTTAAAAATGAAACAGAGGATTAATTTTGATCACTCTAGTACCACTTGTTGTTATTATTTATTGTGGCATATATTTATATTATTAAATTACAGGCGAAGCTACGCAGTGGTGTCGGATGCTTCTTGGGTGAGAGGGGGATTGGATAGGATTGGGAGCAGGAGAGGTATGGTGGTGGGGAAGGTGGAAGAGAAAAGTGGTTTTGGGGCCTCTTCATCTTGGGCCCCAGACCCAGTCACGGGTTATTACAGGCCCATCAATCACAGCGATGAAATTGACCCGGTGGAGCTCCGACAGATGCTGTTGAATCGCAAAGTCAGATCATCATCCTCCTCCTCCTCCTCCTCCTAGAGGGGCAGGGGCACCCACACACACGCATCATTCCATCAAATCGTGCTGATTTTGCTTTTCTTCTGTGGTTGCTTTTATCTATCTATCTATCTCTATCCTTGTTGTCATAGTTGAGCAGTGAACAAAGAAACAAACTAGATTTGGTTTTTGTTTGGAAGTTATATCTCTTTTTCCTTTTGCAACTATAAAACGAATGAGTTTCAGATTTCTCATTTCTGTTTCTTCTTGTTTTTGCGTTACATTTCATTGTACGGTTATGCTCAATCTATTTATCACCTACGGATATCTAGTGGAATATATAAATTTGAAATCACGACTTCCTTTGGGCTTTACATTAGTTTACTACCATTCAAAACTACTACTCAGTGGTGTAAAATGTTATAAATATAAGTAAATTTTAATTAATTTTTTCATTTTTAATGATATTATTTTAATTTTTTTTATTTAATTCAAATTTTATTTTTAATAATTCTTTGATTCTTCTGATATTAATCACTTGACCTTTAAAATAAAAAAAATATTATTATTATTATTAATAAAATAAAGAAATGGTATTTGTATTTTAAACAAGTTTTTATAAAATGAAAGTCTTCAATTAATTAGTATGATGGGTAGTTTAGAAAATGAAAATTATTTTTTAAATGAAATTGAGAAAATTAAATGAAACTAATTAATCTTATTAATTTATGTTAATTATATATATTTAAGATCGGAAAGAGTAGTTTTCAACTTCGGATTGCTATAATACATTGAATTAGTCTTTGAAATTAAGTATTCAGCATAAAAAGTGAATTTAGTCTAAAATTTTTATAATTATTAATTAATTTAATTTTTAAAATTAATATTACTAGTCAATTTGGTTAAATTTAATTTCTAGATTTAACAATCTTTATTAATTTGGCTTTTGAATTTGATAATCGTCAAGGATTAAATTAATTGATACTGTAAAGTTGACTAGCAATAGTTTAAGTCAAATATCAAATTGATACGTCCTTGAAATTAATGACTAAAATATCCCACCGTTACTAAATTTAAGGATAATTTTTTATTTCTCCCTATTCATAATAAGTCCATTAGTGGTGTGTGTTGAGTCTTGAAGGATATAAATTATTGGACTTATTTAAAAGATGTTTGAATAGTATGTATAAATCCTAACTGTCATTATATTTTTTATTTTACTATATATATATAATTTATTTATTTATTGCTTCATTGTTGTGGCAATCGAAATAAAATAAAAATAAATTAGGTGATTTTAGTTCATTTGAGAAAGTAATTCATTTTATAATTTTTTAGAGTTTTTTTATAATTAGCATCGTATTATTGATTATTATTACATTTTTATTGTAGTTATAGTTATTTGTTGGTTGCATCAAGTTTTAAGTTGTATAACAAATGTCACTACCTAATTCATGACGAAACGCGGAATGGTTTGGGATAGGTCGAAATGGACCCAGCCATAGGATAGCCGAGACCAATTCGGCCATAGGGAGTCGCCACCGACGTTTTTTGTGGAACGCTAGGAAACCTGGAGGAAGGTTGGTCAGGTCATCAGAACCACGAGTTCGAGGGTTGGTTACACGTTGGGAACACAGGAGATCCGAACATGTCTATCACTTGATAGTTACCCTAGGTTAGCTGTAAGAGACATGGATGATGCTTGTGTTTGGGTTAGGTGAGGTATTTTAGAGTTGTGGGATTCAAGACTTGATAGGAGTGTGCCTCCTGTGCCTATGTACCTCGGCTTTAGAGGAGTCAAAGTTCACGTAGTTCTAGGCAAGGCCTAGTTTTGGAAGAGGGTGAGGTTAGGATGGAGGTCAAAACAGCTTGTCCCGTCTTGGCCTCGCTGGGTCCAAAACGGGATCGACACAAGGGTTGAGGTAGGGGGATTGAGCCGACTCATACCGACTCGGCTCTGCTAAGGCCGGGACTGAATCAGCACTAAGGCTAAGGCACAGGTTGGTAGGGGACGTCCCCTCGTCGGTCCAGAACAGAGTCGACCGTTGCGAGGAGACTTGATGTGGGGCTCAGGTCGTCTCGGCCGCCGCCCCGAGGGCCGATGTGAACTCGGCCCCGGCGGCTACAACGTGGTAGGGGTCTTGGCTTGATATGGGCGATAAGGATCCTAACTTGGAATGATGCAAAGGGTGATCAGAGATACTAACCTGGTATTTGGAGACGATGAATGCCTGCTTTCGTCCAGTGTCTGTGCCTCTCCTTCTGCTAGCCCTTGAGGTTCCCCTTTGGCTTCCTGCGTGTAGTCGTTAGCTTTCTCTTCAATAGACTTTTGTTGCGTCGTGCTCTTGCTCAGTCTCCGCTCTCTCCTCTCTTCTCTTTTTTTTTGTTCGCCTTGAGTTCTTCGTCCCAAGGCTTTATATAGGGCTCGAGGTGGGTACGTAACAACCCAAATCCCGAGATTCTCGTAGATATTATTCTCTCCTTGTTTCCGTTTCTCATGCGAGTCTCCCGTGATCTGATACGTTCCATATGGGGTCCACTGGGATGTGAGAGACTTAGTCAAATCATGGACTCAGTCATGAGGTGACTAGGGTGGACTCAGTCCCGGCCCAATTCGGAACTGCAAGGAGGCGACCCAAGAGTTTGGGATTGGGCCAAGAAGGAGGCGGCTAATTCAAGTGGTTTTGGGAGGAGTTGGAAAGACGTTCTGACCTGGACAATTTTGGGGTGCTACAACAAATATATTATTGCCCAACTTTTACATCATCTATATCGACATGATGTACTTATAGAAGTAATTTTCATAGGTTTTAACTTAAATTTTGAACTCATATCTAACATTTGAATGTTTAATCACTAGATCAATAGACTTAATATCGTGGATTTGATGTTTGTAATAGATTTTAAACAATTTTAGAATGTTTAAATAAAAAGATATAAACTATAGCATAAAAGTTATCATTATGTAATAAAGATGGATTAAGAGTTAGATTAAAAACTCATGTCTACCTAGATTCATGCTAAGAGTCATGATTGTTGTTCGCTGAAGAGAAATTTTATCAGAAAAAATTACCCTCTACCTAAAGAGTATTGTATGTATGCATGAACTTTTTAACTAGAAGATAATTTATTAATTCACTAGATTATGATAAGAATAATGAAGAATAATTTCTTTGGGTAAATTTCTTCATAAATAGTTATAGGAAAGAAAAATAGGAAAAAAAATAAAATAAGTTTCTTTATAAGTTAAACTAAGTTTATACACAAATTAATTTGTATAAGTTATTTCATATTAACTTCTTCAAAAATTAATTTTTAACTTACGATAAAGCTATTTTTAACTCATGAAAAAACTTATTTCACTTTCTATTTTTATTTTCTCTTCTTATAAATACTTATAGAAAAATTTACTGAATTAGGTCATAACCTATTACAAGTCACTCATAAAATAAAGTTTAGCAAAAAGATTGATTGATCAATAATTTGGTACGCTAATAATTAATAACTACTAATTAGAGAGGTGACAAAATTGAACGAATCCAATAAGTTATATTAAACGAATCAAAAATAAGTAAAAAAAACTTATGTATATTTGTCCCAATAATTTTAATTTTAATTTTAATTTTAATTTTATTTTATTTATAAAATATATTAAAATAGTATTAAAAAAAACACATACCAACTTAACCTAGTCCTCTAAGACAATTGGATAAATATAAACACAATCTATTTAAGAATTAGCTTAGGTCATATTAGTTCGTTTTTCATTCTTAACCCGCATGGCCAAATCAAATGTCTCATCTTGTCACTTATATTATTGACAGTAATTAATATATTTATAATTAAAAATATTTTTTAATAATTAATAATGCTAATTTACAAAATTAATTAATTTAATGTCCAACTGATTTCATCCATACATGATAAATGCATTTAAGTTCAAATTTTGCATCTAGTTTCAACCTAACAAGGTGAAGTAAAGGTCGAAAATATATTTCCAATAAAACTACTCTAAGTGTATTTGTGTAACTTTAGTCTCTCCTTCATTTATGCAATTTTTATTTTTGGTTTGCACCAAAAATATTTTTCAATAATTAGAGATTAATTTTTCATAAGACTAAATATTATCAAAGTAAATTTTATCTCTTCTAATAAAATATTTTTATATAATTCACATTTTTTACAAGTCTCACAAAGATAATTAAATTATTATATACAAACTAAAAACAGTGCGCATAAGTTTAAACCACAAAAAGAAAGTAATTAAATATACAATAATTTGAAAAAAAAAATGTTACATGATTTGTGAACATGCGGTCAAATATTTTTCTTTTGCTTCAAGAATATGCATGTGTAATAAAAATAAATAAAACTAGCGTGCTGCTCTGTTTTGAGGAAAATGAGTTTGAATTCCTTAGGTAAGATTTTAAATTGAATTCATGAGAATAAAATAAATATAATTAAAAAGAAGACTTTATTACAAGTGGTCAGCTAAAACCTCAGATATTAATAAACAACAAAATAGATAGAAATATAACGTAATGACTAAAAAAATAAATAAAAAAAAATAAACAAAACATTTGGACTTACAAAACAAAGGACAAACTGTAGAATTTGAATAGTTGCATTGTATTGGCGAGCCCAGTTTTGTAACGACAGAGAAAGAGTACAGTGAGGGAAAGAAGTACTAGGCCCAGTGACCCTCAAACAATACTATAGTCATTTCATTGATTCCAAATACATTAAATCCACTCCCATTCTTATTAAGTATGCCTAATACGCATCATGGTTCAGGGCTTATGATATAGATATTCAACACAACACAACACAACAGTGGAAACGAAGCAGACATGGACGTGTGACATAATGGAGTGTGTTCAATCTAATAAAACGGAGAGTTAGCAATGTGAACAGTAAAAATGGCTTTGATAGAAGGGTCACGGTTGTTAGTACTATAGATTTTGATTGGTCGAACTCGAACCGGCGCAGAAATTGCAAGCAGCGTTTTGGGTGTGATTGGTCCATCTCTTTATAAACTTCGTCCACCAACAAAATGTGTCCTTGGAGCAGCTTTTCTCTGTCTTCTTCCATTTGTGTACCTTTTCATCAGGCCAATTGTCTCCATCATAATTCCCCCACACATCTTATCTTCCCAGATATTCACTGTTTTCCGTATCAATTTAACACAATTATAATACTGAATAATAATAATATATTTCCACTTTTTTTTTTCTAAATGTTTACTTATTTCTTAAAATTATGTTAATAATTTACACTTATAAAAATAATTTAATACAAACAAATACTACATGTTTGAAAAAATTAATTGAAAGATATGTTGAAAAAGTAGGCAACATATCTTTTTCAGATGTTATTTATAAATAGTAAAAAGAAACATCAATATCTTTCAATAGTCAAATAATTGTTTTGAGATGTTATCTATATATGATTAAAAGATGTTTTTTTTAAATAATTTAATATGCAAATTAAAAAAAAAACTTAAAAAACTGTTTGAGTATCCTTTCAAAAATTAAAAAATAATAGCTTGCAAGACAATTTTCTAATAAAACCGAGCTTTGTTTTGAAGTTGATTTCTTTTTATCATTTTAAAAGAAAACATAGGTTTTAATATACATTTATTTAAATAATATTTCAATTTTATCTAATGGTTAAAACTATAAAATCAATTTTATTCAATTTAAAAATAAATAAACCTAGAATTAAACTTATTCTTTTAATTAAATAGACAAACTTGTGATGAAACCAATCAAGTTTACATTTGGATCCCTTTCCACCAATAATATACTAAAAAAATGTTATTAACATTTCTCTTTACATGATTTCTCTATACAGCTTAGCTGTGGTGTGCATATGGATAACAGGAGAGAAAATGTTTAAAAAAAAATTGTAGAACTGACACTAGCTGCCCACAAAAGCCTATAATAAATGTTACAAACTGTGAATGCAAGATCTTGTTGGTGATTGCAATCTTGGGACCACTAAAACTCCGTCTCCGACCATGTTCATGTATTTGACTATTGAGGAAAGTTTCGTAAAATAAGCAAAGATAAATTAATTATGAACTAAAATATGAAGAGAATAACAATCACAAGTCACATCCAACGGGAAAAATCAACTGCTTTTGACATTGCTTATAATTAAGTTACACAAAATACCCGTAACATGGCCATGAGTAATTCTATATATCTTCCCCGTTGTGCATATATCACACAAACATGTGAATGCATGTGAATAGCGATTCTACGGAAACTCAAAAATTACATATCTTTGCCACTGCATCATAATGTGAACTGAATTACAAGGTGGAAGCTACAAAGAATACACCAAAATCTCAAGTAAAACTAATCACATGGGTCATGGTGACATTGTGAATGAATATATTTTGAGACCTTCTCCATTTTCACTCTAATAAAAAAATACAAATAACAATACATTTTTTATGAAAAAAAATTATTTCTTCAATTTAAATTTCAAACTTTCCTATCGTCTCTCATTTTCTCTTTACCTTACCAAAGATAATTAAAAGATATTCAGTCCATAAAGGGTTGGGAGAGTACTCCATAGCTAATATGACACAATCCACCCACCTGATAATTATAAACAAGGAACCACTATCCAAAAATAAATAATGAAACAAATAAAAATTAGGGGAGGAAATTAATACAAAAGTATTACAGTACTAATGAAGGAATCATAGCCATCAGGGGTTCTATATAGTCTTCTTGCACCACTCAATCATGTGTACGCGAGTAGTGATTCTACAGAAACTAAATAAAAAAAATTAAAATCACATATCTTTGCCATAGATAGCATTAGCATCGTAGTGTGAATAGAAATACGCGATAGCAGCAACCCTGAATATAGACAAATCTCAAGTAAAATAAACCACATTTTTTGCTAAATAAAGTGATACCACGAGCAGACACCTCAACGCTCCACCACCACCAGGCAAATTTCTATCAAAATAAAAAATAATTAGAGATGATAAAGTTATATTTAGAGATAATGAAATTGGTTAAATTCGACTATTAAACCATATAGCTCACAAAAATTTGTTGGACAAGTTAGGTAATTCGTTAACTCAACGAGTTAATTGAAAACACTGTAGAGTAACTCGTCTAACTCATTCAATTCACTAATACTTAAAATATTTATAAATATATTTATATTTTTATATAATTAAAAAATAATATATATATTAAGTAATATGTTAAAATAAAAATTAAATATTTTTTATTATTTTGCAAATTTTAGCAAATTAACCCACTAATCTACCATTCAATAAACCTCGCCCGTTATCTTTTGGCAAAATAACCTACTAACTTATCTAAACAAAATAAATTATATTTTTAAGTTTATTTATTTTTAATACATTCCTCCCTCTCTGCTTTAGCCTTTAATGAGTCGGGACGAATTATTACCCCTAAAAGTAACATTAGAGAACTTGACATTTTTTCTCAACTAAAAATATTAAAATCTTTAATATATATAAATCCTTCCTATTTATATGATATATGATATTTAATATGTTTATTTCCATCTAATATAAGATATATTTTTTTACTTTCATTTAGTAATAACATCACATAGAAGAAGATGGTTAACTCCATTTATACGTATCGACGTAAAATAATCCTCATGATATCAAAGAATTCTCCTGTACATGAAATCCGTACAAAGGTTTTAAATGACAAAAAAAAAAAAAAAAACATATTTGAAGTCTCGCCGTGATCAAAATTTTTGTATTTTAAAAATTTTAAAATTAAATTTATCAATATAAAAATATAAAATTGTTGAGGTTAGGATGACTAAAAGTACATGAATTAAAACATATTTATTAAAAAGACAA
Organism: Mucuna pruriens; assembly: GCA_025330945.1. Classification (NCBI taxonomy): domain Eukaryota; kingdom Viridiplantae; phylum Streptophyta; class Magnoliopsida; order Fabales; family Fabaceae; genus Mucuna; species Mucuna pruriens. The sequence goes on along the minus strand of JAENHJ010000040.1, from coordinate 2,721,269 downwards.
AAACTAACACTTAGAAATAGAATATTTCGTGTGGTTCTCTTTCTTGCTGTTTATTTTTTATGCTTATCATACTTTCTAGATACCGGGAGGATACATTGTCATGATATGAAGGGTTTTTCGAGACACGAAAAGAAATATATGGTGACTTTCCTTTTCAATTTGCCTGACCATCCATTACATAGTGGCATAAAGGGTCTGGGGAGAGCATTCCATAGTTCATAAGCGACAGCACAATGACAATTTATAAACAAAAAAGCAGTAAGAAAAGAAAGAATGAGGAGAGGAAAGGAAAAGTATTACATTATATATTAATGAAGAAAAACTACGGGTGATCCAGTAGATAAAGAGAAAAGGCAGAGTAGAGAGAGTAGTTGATTTCATGCTCTAACAGTGAGCAAGGAAGGAATGGCCGATAAGTTAGGCGTGGCGTTGTTAGGAGAAGCATCTGTAAGCCTCTTGGAAGAGGGTTTGGTGGCCAAAGCTCTTATAGGACTGGCAAAGGCCCAGCCCCAAGTCCTACCCTTGGCATCGTCCCAAGAAGACGAAGACGACGATGAAGATGAAGTGACGGCAAAGCCAGCGAATATTCCTCCACATCTTACACGTTCCTTGATGCAAGGCTTGCCCTCGCGCTGAGACTCCACTCGCCTGAGAGTACAGTCGCCAAGGCCAGAAGATATCCTCTCGAAGAAATCCCCGGAGAAGCTCCTGCTACCGCACCCAACAGATCTGGATCTCGAAACCTTAGAAGAAGAAGAAGAGACTACACACTTTTCCTCTTCCGCAATCACGCGGTCAGTCTTTTTAGAAGAGCCCGGACACTTGGGCTTCCCGGTTGGGCCAAAGCCCTTGGGCTTTGAAGAAGGATAGAGAAAAGACCAAAAGCCGTGGTTCCTCCTGGGCGTGGCGGTGGACTTGCTACGCTTGAAATGAATGTTATCTGAAGAAGAATTGGTAGAACTGATGGTATTGGGTAAGTGGAAAGGGAGGCGCGAGCGCGTGGGGTGATCGGAGAGGGAAGAAAGTGGAGGAGGGAGAGAAGAGGGAGGTGAAGGGAAAGAAGAGGAGACAAGCTTGCCGAGTTTCTCTTGAAGACAGAAGGCGCAGATACCAGTGGAAGTAGGGTTGTTTCTGTGAGGGTGGTCAATGCAATGCATTCCCTCAGCACCCACTTGGTCCCTTCCTTCCATCTACGCCAGGGAGAAGAAAGCATTGAAACTTGGAAGAGGTGAGAGATAGATATGTAGGCGTGGGGAGACTCCCCAGGAGCACGTGGAACACTGACTTGGAAATCTATTAAAAAAGGGACAAACACACTCTCCCCTATGCTCACAATTGCATCCACACTTCACACCTTCTTTCTATTTTTTTTCTTCTTATATTCAAAATATACACATTAACAATCAATATTATTTTATTAACTCTCTTATTTATTAAAAGTTAATATGTTACATTTTTTTTATTTTACTTTTTTGTAAATTAGTATAACAAAGAGTGTGAAAAAGAAATAAAAAGAAAGGAATCTGCAATAAAATTGTTGATAAAATGAAGAAAAAAACTATTGTATAAATAATATAATTTCTTATAAAATACTAAAATATTATAAAATAATATTACGTAATTTATTAAAAAAATTTAAGTGATTATTTTTTAATAATGATCTCTATTTCACATTACGTTTCTAGGATTGTTTTAATTAATCTCAAAATAAAATTTAATTAAATACATTTTATCATAATAATTTATATAATTAATAATTTTCTTTAGAGATGTACGTTACCTTAAAGATAAACTAGTCCTCGTCCCACACACGAACCTTTTGTTATATTGAGAGCAAATAGTTGATTAAGTTAGAATTTGTAACTAACAGAAACAAATAATAAGATAATAATTTAAAAAAAAATTGAAAAAAAGCAGGAAATAGAAGGTATTAATTATAATAATAAAAAATTCTCAATGACCCATTAAACAAAAAAAATGTAGATTACATGAAAACCCCTCATTTAAAAAGCACATTCAATAATTAAATGTTAAAAACAAAATACATAAATTACAGTGTGGAAGAACTTCCAATGATTCAAAATGTAGGTTATAAATATGTCAATCGTTTGGAAATAGTGCGCCGAAAGCAAAAGTTAGACTTCGTTTCTTTATAATATAAAATATTATATAACTTTTATTTTAATTATTTTTAAAAATAGAAATAAAAATAATAGAAAGAGAGTATTCTTTTTATTTTAGTTGTTTATTTGAAATTTCTATTTATTTTTTATAAATATAATCAATAAATAAATGCATAAATTCAAATATTCAATAATAAAATTATTAAAATTATTAATATTTTTTTAATAAATTTAATAATCATGCACTAAAAATAAAATTATTTTACATCATTATTCAATCATAAATCATATTAATATAACTTTTAAAATACGTAATCAAACTTTCCCTTCTCTCCTATGATTGGATGTCATTATTAAACTATTTTACACATAATTGCATAATTTATTTTCTTTTTCTTAATTATCAAATAAACAAATCATTATGGTCGTCAACCTAATCATGAAGGTTTAGACAGTATACAATGAGTCCTAAATTTTAATATTATTAGCTCTATTATATTTTCTTATTTCAATAAAAAAATAATTTTTTATAAAATGTGTATTAAACTATTACTCTCTATTAAATGACATAATAATTAATATAGTTTATTAATAAATGTAAAATAAAATAATCAATAAAGAAATGTCTCAAGTGTATATAGTTTGGGGAATTTTTATTTTTACTTTTAATTGTAAAATATTATATTATATTATTTTTACCTTAATTAATTTTAAAATGAAAAATAAAAAAAATTGAAAACAAGATATTCCTTTATTTTGTTATTTGAATTTAATATTTTTATTTAAATAATTAAAATTAAAAATATAATAAATGAATTCATGAATTCAAACATTTTTCAATTATATAAATATTATTTATCTTGAATTTAATTATTTTTAAATTTTAAAATTAACGTAATGAAAATATTCTTTTTATTTTTTCATCTAATATATTTATTGGAAAAATAAATTTATAAATATAATAAATAAATGGATGAAGTCAATTTCTTAATAATAAAATCATTAAAAACTTATTAATCTTCTCCCAGTACCTAATAATAAAAAAATAAAAAATAAAATATTGTATAATGTATGCATTAAAAACTACTATCAGTTAAATGTTTTAATAAATAATAAAATTTATTAAATAAATAAGAAATAAAATAATTTGAAATTTGAAATAAGAAATGCAACTATTTGGAATATTTTTATTTTCTTTAATTATAAAATATTATTTTATTTTGATTTTAATTAATTTCAAGAATTAAAATAAAATAGTCTTATTTTATTTTTTTCATATGATTTTTTATTTAAAAAAGTAAAATTCATAATATAATAATTGATGCAAGAATTCAAACATATGTAATTATAAAAATATTGTGTTATTTTGACTTTAATTATTTCCAAAATAAAAAGAAAACAGTGAAAACATAATATTCTCTTCGCATATGATATTTTGATTTTAAAAAAAATTAATTTTTTTTATTAATATAATAAATGAAGGTATAATAACCAATAATTGAATGAAATAATAAAACCATTAAATATATTTAAAACACTTGTGAACAAGACAAATATATTGAATATATTTGAATCCTTTTATTTGAACTTTTAAAACAAATTATTTTTAGTTAGAAATGTGTTTAAAAAACATATAATGATAAAATAATTCTTTGAAAAGATATTTTAATAATTTTATTAGAAATTAAACACATCTTAAGTTAGATTATAATTGTATTTTTTCTGTACACATTAATCAGCTTAACATTTTTTGTTGGATTCTGTACATACTATTAGAAATTAACAATTTTCTTGACTCTAAAAAATAATAAATTTCAATTACTCAATCAAGCTAAGAATCCAAAATCAGCCAAGAGGAGGTACAAAACATTTTTAGGCAGTTTTGGATCATTGCACGTGCATTGTCTCAATTGATCTTAATGTTACATCTTGTTAAATTTTTTAATTTATGAAAAAAATATTAATACTTAATTTTTTTTATCTATAAAGATTAACATAATAATCCAAAATGACCTAATAATTTCTTAAAAAGAAGCTTCCTCCAACCATATTTAACCAGGATAAGATATACAAATTTTAAGAGTTTACGAGGTGTATAATTTCTTTATCTACATATATGTAGTATACTAAAAACCTATAAAATTTGGACTATGAAAGTTACATTAAAACAATAACTAGGTTCAAAGCTCATTAAATATATAATAGAGATTCGATTTTGCATACTTGTTATTTAACTAGTACTCTATCTCTATCTCTTTTATGATTAGTTTCATAGTTGCATGCTAGAGAATATCCTAGCTCTACTCCGGATTGCAGAAAAGATTAAGAGCTTCCAAAAGTCACTCCTAAAGTGCTTCACCACGAAAATCAAGATTCCTAACTTATACCACGACGGCTCATAATATATTCTTTATAACATTTTTTTAACACGTTATTATTTATTAAAATTTAAAGACACGATTTAGATAGAAAGATCCTTATATGTTTTTAGTATTATTTTTTAATTAAAATTAGAGTTTAACTTTCGTAATTTAATTATGTTGATATTTAATATAAATCTTTTTCACATACTAAAATAAAACTTAAATTTTGATTAAAGTAGAACTCTAAAAGCACTTAAGGATTGCTATGTTCTAAATTTTTTTGAAAACTTAAAACCATAAGTAAAACTTACTGAATAAGTCGTAAATCTTGTAAAATTTTATAATTTCTAATTAATTTTAATTAATAATAAAAAAATATAAAAAAATGTACTAAGAATATGTGGCTAATATTTAACTTTTCACTATTAAAAAAATTGCAAGGTCCTACGCTCAGCATTTAAGGATATAATTTTTTTAGATATATTTTATTTTATTATTTAATATATATGATTTGATTTTAATAACTAAAGGTAAAATTGATCTTAAATATTAAATGACTTTGAGGATCATTAATCTTATTCATATAAATATTAAATAACTGAGAACATTTTCAATGTTCATTGTATAATCAACTCACTTTATCTTTTAAATAAATTTGTATATGTTACATCAATTTTAAGGAGTCAAATTAATTTTTCAAGTTTTTATAAACAAGTTACTTAGATAAATATCTTTTATCTCTTCATTATCTCATATTCTCTCAGCTCCTATATACGTAAGTGTTGCAATGATTGTTTATATAAACAATTCTTTTCAATTTTAAGCAACACCAAATCCTACTTACCACGCCAAATAACATTTTATTGTTAATTAAACAACTCATGTAATCTAAATGCTCTAAAGTGTTCTTATTTTTTTTTATTAGAGATATAGATGTTATTATTTGAGCAAAAGATCTTCCATGTTGCTGCTGCTAAAACATGCCCTTCACCATCCATAGCTTCAATACACCCATTGATTATCCCCGGCCCGCTTCTGCTTCATCAGTGTATACTTTAAACCATCCATGATTTCAAGGACTACATCCATCTAATATTAATAATCTATTAGTCTAGTGACTCACTACAAATAAGTTAATCTATTAATGACTAAATTTAGTGAAAAAAATTACTTTTTCATTCTAAAATTAAGGTTACAAAAAAATTAGTGGAATCTTTTTAAAACTACATGTATAAAATAATTATAATTTTAAAAATATTAGTAACACATTTTTTAATAACATTTTTATGATATATTTTATTATTAGTTAAAATTTATTTAAAATTATAAAATTAGAAGATAAACTCGTTTCATAAAAAATAAAACCCACAATTTTTTATTATTTTTAATAAATTTTAATAACAATAAAAAATATTAAAAAGAATATGTTACTAGAATAAAAAAAAAATCCAAAAGCAAAAGACAAATGCAGGACATTATCATAATATCATCACAGTGAAGTGTAGCGTTTATTCATATCATATGGTGATATATTTTGATATAATAAATTGACCTCACTAAAGTGACATGCCATAACAAACTTTGCATTATTAAGTCAAGAGGAAAAAGGAATCGTTAATTGCATGAAGATCAACTCCCCCACCAATCGATGCACCCGTATCCTACAACATCAATATCCTTTTTATTTTTTTCTTGCCTATACAACATCTATGTGAAATTGATAGATGTGAAGTCTAGCTGCTTGCACTTTGTAATGTCAGTTCAAAATGTTTAAAATTAGTTGAGATCATTATCGTTTTGCTTTTCATAAAATGTAAATAAGGTGGTTATCACCTAATAGTAAAAGTTAATTAAATTACATAAAATATTCTCCTCAATCAATTCTTTATTTAGCTTATGTATTACTGGTTAGGAAAAGGTTAATAATAGTTCTTTAATTTTTTTATACATTTTTTTATTGAATAAAATTTACATGAGTCATACTAAATATGTGTTTGTTTTATTTTTTGTTTGATGAGGCTTATCATCAAACTAGCCATGAAACTATTGTCGAGAGTATAAATTATCTAGTGTATGATTATTTTAATTTAGTAATTTCAAGTTTAAGTCCTAAATATTTAATTATATTAAATATTTGAAAGAAAAATTTTGCTCATCATAATAGTCTTACCCAATTTAAAAATGATGAATGATACTTGCAATGTTTCTACCAAAATTATATAAATTGCTAAACTCACTTTACATTATGTTAGCCAGAATGTTCAAAAGTCAACCTTGTTAAATAACAATAACCAGGATGCTTATTTGATAGTTAAGTGCTATAGTAGTTTTTAGATTCACTCACATGTGGCAGTCTAGTCATTAAGATGAGTTTGAAAGTTAATAAAACAAGAAGAAATTTTGGTCTAATCCACCCACACTATCAAGAAAAAAGAAATTCTAGTCCGATCCACCCACACTTTTAAGAAAATCAAAATTGAAAAAATTTATTATAACCTAATTAAAATTATGGATGAAAAGAAATTTGTAGAGGAAGAAGAATTATAAAAATTTTAAAAACATTGAGGATATCTAGAGTACTATTAAAAGTGAAGGCAATCTCTTCCTCCAAATTGAATTACTTAACAACTTTATCCTCAACCAAGAGTGTATAGTGCTTAGACCTAATGTCCAACCTCTCAAATCAAGCTCACACATAATGGATTTAGTCAAGGTTGTGACATTCATTACCTTAAAAACATTAATTTTACAACTTGTGCAAAAATAATTAATTTTTATTGTAAAATAAAATAAAAATAAAAATTTTCTCTTTCATTATATAGGAAAGGATATCACATTGAATGATAACTTACAACTTTATAATTTAAAGATGTTTTATCTCACATACGAATTTGTTAACATGGTTAAGGGGCTTAGGACACTTGATTTTGTTAATATTAACTTTTTTTAATATATATCATAATTATTATTTTATTAAGAAGATTTATTATAAAATAATAATATTTAAGTATTATTCATCTCTTTTGTGACAAAATATTTTATTTTTTTATTTTTATTATGTATAATTAATGATATTTTTAGACAAATATTCTATATATTTTTATAATTTTTATTGTAAAGATAATTAATTTTTTTTTAATGCTGAATGTCCACAAAGAAATATTCCCGATTTATTGCGGAGATAATTGTATATTATATTGTTTTAATCAAAATATTTAAGTAAAATTGATTTTCTCTTTCAATAATATTTTTTCTTTCATAATTCATTATTGTAATTTTAAATACTTTTACATCTTAAAATTTGAAATACACTAACAAATATTTTTCTTATATTTTTATTATTTTTCTGGTTTTAGATTAACAACGTAACATTCTTATTCTCTCATTTTCCGATCATCTAAAAACAAAATCATCTTCAATAATTATCATTTCATAAAAGATAATATAGCAAGGAAGAATTCATTCAAATTTAGTAAATTTTTATAATATAGTTAATAGGACATTTTCATAAAAAATTATAGTTAGTGTGTATACCAATTTAATTATAAATTCATGAAAATTTTTTATAACATGTGAAACCAAAGACTTAATAATTGTAATATTTATTCTTGAAAAACATATTTAGTTTATTATCTATGTGAATATATTTTTTAAATATGTTTTTAATTATTTTAAAATATAAATATTTTATATAAAATTTAATATTTTTATTTTGGTTCTTGTTAGGTTAAAAACCTAGCTTCATCCCTGGCCATACAAATCTTCTAACAAAAATATATAAAATAAATTATGATTTGCAAATATTTTGAAATAAAATCAAAATAAACTAAGATAATAATCTGATCTCAATGTCACATTATTAGAGTCATATAATCCCAAATAAAACATAAATGAATTCGTCAACTATCTAAGTAACATAATAACCTAAAAAGACAATTGTTTTTCCCCTCAACATCCTATTAAATGTCCTCTGCATACATGGAATAACAAAAGCATATATGAAAAGGAAAATCGTGTGAAATACGTCTTACATAATGCAAACGATATAACAATAATGATATAACAATAGTAAAAAAAGTAGAACAAACACAATATTCAATTAATCATAATTATCTTAGGACACACATAATTAATAAGATGCACATGTAGATGAAATGTTCCTACGTCTCTACTTTATGCATGTGCTACCAATCAAAACTCTAGAAAGTAGTTCATAAGTATATGCTATCCATAAAGAAACACCACTAACATATTGGTGCCTTTGAGTTAACATTATCATACTAGAATGATGTCCTTTGGTAACTAGTCAAAATTATTCAACCATCTAAGTACACTTTGACTCCATGGATTAGCACAAGTTGTTGGAGATTCCACACCAAGTATAATCACCCCAAGCTTCGAGTTAAATAACTCTTCATGAACCTCCACCATTCGTATTCATAAAATACTTTTCTCCATCACAATTATCTCAAATATTATAATAAATGTTTTAATCATACAATGCATACAAGTGTCCTACTAGACTTTTCTTTACAAAATAAGTGAATCTTGTTCTCACCTTTTGCAAATGAAATACCACCCAAGTCCATTATTGCCTCTTATAGGCTAGATCGCCCATCACAATGATATTAAGTCACATCACACATCTCATAATATAATATACAAAAGTCATGTTTATAATCAATGGAACAAACATTCTCAAGCGTAATTCATTTGCAAACATCCTTATACATATTCAACTAAATCATATAATAATTGTCACAACCAGATTTGTGACAACAGCAAAATTGGGAAGGTAAAAGGGGTAGGCCGAGATCAACTCGGCCTGAGAAGGAGTCGCCACCAGCGTTTTAGGAACGCTAGAAAAACCAAGAGAAGGGGGAGGATAAGGCTTGGTCAGGAACCAGGTCAAAAGGGTTCAGAAGTTGGTTACGCTCTAGGGGCACAAGGCGCCCCTAGAACGTCTATTACCTAACAGTTACCTAAGGTTTGGCTAGGTTGATATACTATGTTTTGGTGCCAGTAAGAATAGGGAGGTCATACCAATATGCAGTAAACATGTCATACATTCTTAGATTGTGCAATACAAAATATTCTCTAATATCTAATGGAATCCTATGTTTGGAGGGGTGGTTTGGTTTGGGGTAATGGACTTGCAAGAGGTGTTCCCTCTTTGCCTACATACCTCGAATGTGCGAGGATTCGAAGTCCACGTAGTTCTGGACTTTGGTTCCTAAGTTGGGCTATAGCCAATGGCCGAGGCGGACTCGGGCATGACCAACATGGAGGAGGGGAGATTGTGGAAGATGGGGCCGAGATGGACTCGGCCCGGGCAGGTGTAGAGGAAAAGTTTAGGGGAGGCCGAGATCGACTCGGCCTCGGTAGGCATAGGTGAAGGCCGAGATGGACTTGGCCCAGCGAAAGGTGAGAGAGAGAGAGGAGGGGTAAGCCAGTGAGGGGTTGGTTTTTACTATGCTTAACTTAGTCTATTTAATCGCAATTCAATTCATACAATTAGAGGGAGGAAAAGTTACTTGGACCTTGCCGTGTCGTCTTCTCGTCTTTTTCCAGAAGTATCTCCTACCGACGCTCCTATTGCTTCAGCAAGGCTTTCGCTCTCTCATGTTTTCTTTGTGAAAAGTGTTCGACCCCGTAGAAAAATCTCTGACCCCTGCTCATTCGCGGTGAAGTCTTATATAGGCTGCGAGATGGGCTTGTATCTTAGCCCATCTCCGGTAAATATTCTGTTTAGGTTGAGTTTGAATTTGAATTGAATAACTGATTTTATTCCCTGATTCTTGGGATGAGTATCTTGCCTTATCGCCAAGAATCTCCAGGATTTTTTATCCGTTATGGTGACAATTGCCATAGTTGTTAGAGGTAGTCAACGCGAGCCATCGTGGCGGCTGCTTGTTGATAACGTATAAAATCTTCAGGATTTTATCATTATCGGTTAAGGAAAAGTCAACTGTGGTTGTTTGGGCCGGACAGTTTTGGGGTGCTACAATAATCAATCCATCCTCCTAATTCTATGTCATTCTCATGTCATAACAACTATCTATTTGATATTCATGGTCAATATATCATTTCTTAAGTTCTTGGGTACTAGCACCTTCATTCTCTCATAACATTCCTATAACCTTTGTAAAGTGTAAACATAGTAGCTAAAGCTATACTAATCCTATGAAGTTTAATTTTATCTCATTTGAAAGATTATTTACAACTTCTAGGTTAACCTAAAAAATTTGGTTTGATCATATAATATATCTACATGCAAAGGGAACAATGGAACATGCAAGTTGAATTTTATTCACTGGTTTTATCATATCTTGGGTTATAAATATTATTTTTGGGTGAAATTAACGTCATTGGTTAGTTAGAATTCATAAGTATATTTTCTATTAAAATAACTAATTATAATTCTATTATCTATATAATATGTTTTATGCATAAAATAACATTCAATTGGAATCATTATCCTATCTTAATAACTTGACCTTTACTCACTAGTTTTATCATATATGGAATGATATATATTATTTTTAGGGGAAACTAACACAATTAGTTAGCTAGAATCAAGGGATACATTTCATATGAAAATAACTAAACCTAATTCTATTATCTTTACAATGTGTTTTATTCATAAAGATAGAGTCTAATTGAAATTGTTATTCTATCTTAATAGCTTGACCTTTGTTCACTAATTTGATCATATCTAGAGTCATAAATATTATATATAGGTTAAACCATCGTCATTATCTAGATAACATCCAAGGATAAATTTCATATGAAGACAACTAATCCTAATTATATTATCTTCATGACACGTTTTACTCATAAAGATAGTGTTTGATTGGAATCATTATCCTATACGATAAATTGACCTTTGCTCACTAATTTTATCACATATGGAGTTATAGAATTTTTTTTTAGGTGAAACCAACTAACACCATTAGTTAGATAAACTAAGTCTAATTCGATTCGCAAATCTCTCTAGTAGAGGAGTTCATATCAATTTCATCACAAGGACAATTTATCCATATGTAGCATGTAAATCAAAGTACAATCTAATCCTTGAGATTTCAATCCCAAGAATTAAGATTTGAGGAAAGGCTCATTTTTTCTTGCAACTATTGACAAGTAAACAAAAAGAAATCAAATAATTTGGGTGCCCTCAACAAACAGATTGTTGAGAAGTTTTACATTGTCTACCTCAATCCTTAAGGTGCAACTTATATATCTGTTAGACATCTTCACTTATCACCAATTATTTTTAAGTGAAATTTAACATGGTATAAGAGTCTATATCCCAAACTTAATGAAATGTCAATTTTAGTAAGCATTGCGGGCATCGTCTATTCTAACAGGCATCTATGGAGGAAGGATGTTGGAAGTCTCACATTGTTTGTCTCAATCCTTGAGATGCAACTTATATACCTATTGGACAACTTTACTTATTGCTAATTGATTTTAAGATGAATCTAACACAAACATGATTAGTGATAAGGTTCTTGTTGTGGCTCTTGTAACAACACTATAAAAGATATAGAGAAGAAAAGGCATAATAAGACTCACTTTCACAAGTAAGAAGAGAATATATAAGTTTTGTTAGGGTATGTGAGCTAAACTCCAAAAAAAAATATATGGCATAAACAACACAAAGCCTAAAAAGCTAATTTTTATTTATTTACTAAATCAATACACCTTAAAATTAATAATATATATAACATCATCGTTGACCTTAAGGTCCTTCTTCCAACCATCATCACAATTGCATTGTTCACCAAAATGTATGTAATGTTGTCCTACCTTTTCTCCTTCGGTTCTCTCGATTTCTCTATGAACCTTAACATGTTCTTCAATGAGAACATGGCGTGAACATGTTGGGGACGACAAACAACACCCCTTTCTTCTCCTATTTATAAACTTTGACACAATTTTTGCCTACTCCATCTCATCAAGAGAGTCCAAGTAAGATAAGGTGATTTTGAGGAACTTTTCGTGTAATGGTGACAACAACAAAGATGGTGGTGGAAGATGAGAACTTTAGGTGATGATGATTGTTAACTTTGAGAGAGTTTAGAAAAGAAAGTTTTAGGTGGAAGAAAGATGTAATGATAATAGTCAAAGAGAGAATTTTAAACAAGATAAGGTGTGGTCATGGTGAATTCAAGAGAATGTGGTAACCACCCAAGAAGATGAGTGAATGAAATATAAAGAGTGAGATTTTTTTTTATTATATTAACTTTCAAATTTGTCTATGTGACTAGAATATAAAATGTGAGTCCATATGGAAGCATGTTCAACATATCAATTGCCAAATAAGTATCTCAGTTATCATTATGTAACTGTGACTAACTTTTGGATTATTTCGATTGATAAATGCATAATAAAAAACTATTTAGTAATTAATTTAATTTTGAGGACTATTGACGTACAATTTCAAGGTAATTTTTGTCATTTAGTTTTAAGTAAAATTAAAAAAGAAATTAATAATTATAATAATAGATAATAAATTTTTAAGTTAGTTAGTAAAGCTTGTGTGCGAATTGGTTAGTAAAGCTCGTATGTTAGTTAGTATCTAGTTGAACTAAATAAAATCGAATCAAGCTAATAAAATAAACTTTGTTTGTGTGAATTGGTTAATAAAACTAATCTGAGTGTTAGTATCTAGTTGAATTAAATAAGATTGAATAAGTTGATAACTAAACTTTAATTTTCAATTTGATCGGTGGATCTCTCATATTTTATCACATTATTTAGGTTAGATATTGAATTCGACTTATTTTAACATGTTACCTATAGGTGGTGGTTTCCTATGTTTGCTTTGCAACTTACAAATTTATAGACTACTCATTCTAGCTAGCTAGTTTAATAGTATGAATCCTAACTAACACACATTCTTCTTCTCTGTGTCATCTCATGTCTCAGAATTATTATCGCGTGTGCAGTTTCAGCCTTTTACAAAATATTAAAATATTAAGATAAAATTAAATTTAAAATGAAACAATTAAAAATAAAATGTGTTCAATTGTGTATTTGTAAATTTAATAAAAAATATTATTAAAAAATTGATTAAATATAAGATAAAAATACCAGTAATGAGAATTAATGTATCTACAAATAAATATAAACTTTTAAGGTAAAAATGGAATGGTATTGATAATTATAAAAAAATTATAATTATTGATTAATTACTTTAAAATCAATATTAATTTAATGGCATACTTTGACACTAAAATTCATAACATCATCTTTAAAATCCTGTTATGAATAAAATTTAAGTGATATATTGCCAGTTTTCTCATAGACAATTTATTAACAACTTTTGATCTTATATATCAAGTGCACAAATTGAGGAAATAATAATATTTTTATTGGAAAAATTATTATATTTAAAAAAAAACTATTAATATTTAATAACAAAATTATCCTTGCAATATGTGGAAAATTTTATTAGTATTATTTAATTTTACGAGATAGTGTTAAATTATTTAAATTTATTTATAATGACTTATGAAAAAATCATTTCTATTTAAAATATTATAATACAAAAAATGACCCGTTTTGGTATTTAAATTGTAAATTATATTTTGTAAGTATTTTTACTTTCTTTTGCACCTAACAATAATTAATGACAAAAGGCAAAAAACAATTTGCTTAGTAGTTATTATTCCATAAAGCCAATATTAAATACCTAAATAATTTCCTCCTTCACCAATTTTAGAAAATTTTCATAGTAGAGTAAAATCAATTGTAGTTTGAATCTTTCTTCATTAAAAAAAAAATTTAAACAAAAGTTATAAACGACAATTTGAGGAAAAAATTATACTAAAAACTCATGAAAAAAATATACATATGTGTTTGTCCAATAAAATCAATACTTTAGCTTTGTCACTACCTAAATTATGACGTAAGGTTAGGTGGGCCGAAATGTCCTAGCCATCTGATGGTTGAGACTGATTCAACCACACGGAGTCGCTATCAGCGTTTTTTTTTCTCAAGGAACGCCAGGAAACCTATGGGGAAAGACTGGTCTTTGAAATCAGAGATGCGAGTTCGGGAGTTGGTTACGCGCTGGCGGCATAGGGTGCCCCAACACGTCTATCACTTAATAGTACCCTTGGCTAGCTATGAGGGAATATGGGTGGTGCTTGTGTTTGGGTCATGTCTTTTTGATATGGGCCACGAGAGGGATGAGGTTCAGGTAGGGTGTTTTAGGCTTTTGGGGGTTTAAGACTTGATAGGAGTGTGTCTCCTGTGCCTACGTACCTCAACTTTAGAGGAGTTAAAGTTAACATAGTTTTGGCTGGTGAGGGTTCAGGCAAAAACAAAGTCGGCTCGTACCAACTTAGCCTTATTGAGACCGAGACGAACTTGGTAGTGGGAGGGGTAGGTTTGAGACGGTGGGTCACCATACAACGTCGATATAGACTTGGCCCTACCGTGAAAGGTTTCAGTGGGACAGTGGTAGGTTCAAGGTTCACAGCAGAAAATGTGTCCTCTTGGTCATCGGGCCGAGATGGACTCGGCATTGGCAGCAGGAGTATGATATTTGGTCTTAGTTTTACCCAAGGAAGGAGAGTCTCTAAACTTAGAAGAATCTCTGGAGGCGAATGGTACTAACCTGGTATTCAAAGCAAGTGAGTTTCTTCGTCCTTTCGTCTAATACTTCCGCTTCTCCTTTGATCCAGCCCTGTGCGATCGTCAATTTTCTCTTTTCTATTTCTCGACTCTCTCTGGCACAATTCTCTCACTAGCCTTTGCCTTCTCTCTGTGATTTTTTTTTCCGACCCAGAGCTCTTTGTCCCAAGGCCTTATATAGACCCTGGGGCCAGCTGGATATAATTCCTAGGATCTTGAGATTCTCTCACGATTGTGGATATTACTTGGTTGTGGTAACCGATTCCACTCTTTATGATCTCGCTTTCAACGCGAGTCATCCTAGATCCCGCTTTTCGCACGAGTCTGGTAGGATTCGTTAAGGTGGTGGGAGACTTGATCTCAACTGGTCGCGCTGACTGAAGTGGACTCGGTCTCGACCCAATTCAGAGTCGCGAGGTTTCGGCCCAGTTCGAAGTTACTAAGCCGAGATGAGACTCGACTCAGGGCTTTATAGGACCAACATGGGGATCCAACTCTAAACAGTTTTGGAATGCTACAAGCTTTAGAGAGATTTCGTGCACTTGGGCTTTGTAGATGATTAACAAGAACTTTAATTTAAACTTCCAATCAAATTCTTCCTAGAAAGATATTTTATTTAATGTAAAATTAATTTGATACCATTATGAAAATTATTTTCGAAAAGAAAGGAAAAATAGTGTCGAGTATGTTCATTTACCACTGCGGAAAATAAAAACTACCAATATAATGAAAATTAACTTGCCTATCAAAGAAGGATATACAATAATCACAATTTCAAGGTCAATAATCACAACTTTAAAGTCCACTACAAAAAAATTCAAGATTAGCGACCGCAAAAATCGGTGGCTAAATATTAGAAATCGGTCGCAAAATATGATATTTGGTGGCTAAACCCTTTAACGACGGAAATAGCAACCGAAATTAGTCGGTCGGTAATACCCCTAGTGGCTAAATGAATTAGCCACGGAATAAATTCGGTGGCAAAATTAGAGACGGAAGTTTTCGGTGACTATATGATTCGGTAGGTAATTGTATTTGGAAATTTAGCGACCAAAACTTTGGAAATCTGAATCTATGACTAATATACTTGAAATATAATATAATAGTTTCATTTATTGGCTAAAACTAAAGCTTTATATTAGGTTAGCGACGGATTTAGGGACGGAAAAGTTCGGTGACTATTCGTTTCTGTAGGTAAACATACGTAATTGGAAGTTTAGCGACCGAAAATGAATGGCTATATCGGTCGCTAAATTAATTACGAAATTTAATTATTTAAATGATCGGTCCCTAAAATCGATGGCTAATATATTTCAAAATATAATATAATAATGTTTTGATTGATGAAATCCGTCGCTATTTCGGTGGTTAAAACTAAAGCTTCATATTAGGTTAGCGACGAAAGTAGCGACGGAAATAGTTGGTCGCTAAAACTTTTCGTTTTTTCTTTCTTTTTTTTAAATTAGTAATATATATTATGAACCTGCCAAATATTTATCAATAATTACAAATTTAATCACACTATAAATAACATAAAATAACAAATTTGAAATAAACAATTATGTATGAAAACATTAACAATTAAAAGTATCCAGATGATTACTAAATATTCAAAATCATAATAACTATGAACATAATTATCCTAAACATTGTGAAAATAATTGTCTATTACATCATCTTATAAAGATATCATCCTAAGCATTATCACCATGGCCATCACTATTATCCAGTGCGTGGGGGTGGCGTAAGAGATTTCAACTGAAGTGTTTGTAAAATAAAATTGCGTTTGTTGATTTTGTTGTCGATCTGCTTTCACTTTGCTTTCCTCATGATTATTCAACAATTACATCTACAGCAAATACAGTACTAAAAAATTACAACAAATACAAGTATCACATGATAGTTGATATACCGATTGTAAAAAATTATACAATAAAGCCTACCTAAAAACTTGGATTCAACTTGGATATGTCGCTATTTTAGTATATGCCTACCTAAAAACCCAAACTATAGTAACCAGTCCATGGTAGCTATAAAAGCTCAGTTTTTTTTTTCTCATTCCCTTCTTTCATTAGCTTAAGATTTTCGTAGTGTCCCAATAATAATAAAGACATATCTTTGAAAGATTGAACAAAAAAATAAGCACATATGCTATAGCATTGAACAAAAAAGTAATAAGTAGACCAAAAATCTCCTACAGCTTTGAAAAAAATTCTTATAATAAGCATAAACATGGAAATTTAAGAGAGGAGATTAAAAAAAAACACATACGCTTGGGTTGCATTTGTTTGAAAATGCTATGGTTACCAAAAAAAACCAGATTTATGAACAGATCTATAGGCGGGGTTCATGCGGTTGTATCGGAAATGGGGTCGCATGGTCCGACGGTGGTGAATGGGGTCACGCGGTCGGGCGGCGATATTGAGTCGGAACTGACGGCAAGAGCTTGGAAGTGACGTTAGCGGTTGTGCATGGCTGGGAAGAAGGAGAAAACTCAAAAATTTTGTAGAGTGCAGGGAATGTTGAGAAGGTGGAAAAATTAATGAGAAGGTGGGAAAATTAACTAAGAACGTGGAAAATTTTGAGAAGGTGGGAAAATTAATTGACAAATTTTGAGAAGGTGGGAAATTTTGAAAAGGTGGGAAATTTTAAGAAGGTGGGAAATTTTAAGAAGGAGGGAAATTTTAAGAAGGTGGGAAATTTATCTTAATTTTATCTTAAAATTTTGAGAAGGTGGGAAATTTTAAGAAGGTGGGAAATTTTAAGAAGGTGGGAAATTTATCTTAATTTTATCTTAAATTTTTGAGAAGGTGGGAAAATTAATTGACAAATTTAGAGAAGGTGGGAAATTTTGAAAAGGTGGGAAATTTTAAGAAGGAGGGAAATTTTAAGAAGGTGGGAAATTTATCTTAATTTTATCTTAAAATTTTGAGAAGGTGGGAAATTTTGAAAAGGTGGGAAATTTTAAGAAGGTAGGAAATTTATCTTAATTTTATCTTAAATTTTTGAGAAGGTGGGAAAATTAATTGACAAATTTAGAGAAGGTGGGAAATTTTGAAAAGGTGGGAAATTTTGAAAAGGTGGGAAATTTTAAGAAGGTGGGAAATTTTAAGAAGGAGGGAAATTTTAAGAAGGTGGGAAATTTATCTTAATTTTATCTTAAAATTTTTTGAGAAGATGGGAAAATTAATTGACAAATTTTGAGAAGGTGAAATTTTAAGAAGGAGGAAAATTTTAAGAAAGGTGGGAAATTTATCTTAATTTTAAAGACAAATTTACTAATTTTACTTTATTTAAAAAATCATGACACTCACATCATGTAAAATAAATTTGAACACCCTAATTACTTTAAATATACAGTCAAATTATCCATTTAATTGATAAATAACTACTAAACGTACTATTATTTGGATAAATATAGAAATGATCTTAATTTTAAAGACAATTTACTAATTTTACTTTATTTAAAAAATAATGACACTCACATCATGTAAAATAAACTTGAACACCCTAATTACTTGTAATATAGAGTTAAATTACTCATTTAATTGATAAATTGCTACTAAACGTACTATTATCATTGGTAAGTACAACTTGAACTAGATAAATTTTTTTATAATTACTTATAGAAAGAAATAAAATAATAAGTAAAATGAAATAAATTTACTTCATTAATTAAAATTAACTTATATTCAACCTAATTTATAAAATTTCTCTTTTTTATTTAGCTTATCCAAAAATTGAACAATACACAAATAATTAAAGAGTGGGTGGAGATCCGCGCAGTTATTTGTCTGTTGTGAGAGCCCCTGGTTAAGCTGAGTGGAATGTGGTTGGGCCATTTCTTTTTTTAGCCAAACAAAACTTGGAAAATTTTGGACCCTTTTCTCTTTGCTTTTTCTTATTCTGACGTTGCCATCTCAAATCTAGAACATATATATTTGATTGAAAGGATACTACACCGAAGTCTGAAGGGTACCTCTCTGGATTTTTCTTCTTTCTATTCAATGTTTCATTGCCCCCCACTTTCTCTGTCCCTGCCTCTCTCTTGTCATTCCACATGCTTAATTACAAAACTTGCTCACGTCATCCCACCTGCACTTGCCCTTCTTCATCTCACAAGTTACATTCATTTTTAACATATATGTTTATTCTTGTTAGTATAAACTATTTTTGCAAACATTAATATAATTATATACTCGAGTTTAATTACAATGCATTTTTTAGAGACAATTTTATATGCGATGGATAAAATTACTACAGTTTTTTACAAAACTCTTCTTTTGAATATTTAATATAATTATATATCTAAAATTTAAATTTGATATTATTAATTAAATTAAAATAATTTTGTATCAATTTTATTTACATACAAATCTAAGGTTTAGTTGGAGATTGAATTAGATGACACGAGAGTTTATCCAAAAGCGACCAACCACGTCTCTTACTACAAAACCACATATTGTTTGGAATAGTGACAACCTCCCAATTCATTCTCAACTAAGCTCTAGATGTATCATCATTGGTCTAATTTATGGGACAATAGGTTTGATCAATCTTATCACATATTCCTTGCGAAAGCCAAAATAGTTGAAATGTTATACGATGTAATAAATGTAATAATCGACTTAGCAAGACACAACATTCTCTCCTTGTTAAGAAGCTTCCTTTTTTAGGAAGTTAACCGTAATTGGACTTTATCCACTACTTGCATAAAATTTGTCTTCTTTACTTTGTCAAAATTTAGAAACCCAAGTATCTCTCAATGTTGTGTGTACTGCCAATTCCCAAGATATCATTAAGAGCAAACTTAACTGGTGAGTTAACTCTTTGTGAGTTCACAAATATGAATTTCTCCAAATTAACTTTTAGTCCTAATGAGGTACAAAATTGATCCAGGGTAGAAGAAATGATTTAAACCTAGTCATTTGAAGCCTTACAAAATAGTAAAACATTATCTACAAAGAATATATGGGACAAAGGAGGACCACCTTTAAAGAGGGTGATTGACTTCCCCTTATTTTTCATATTTAACTCATGAATCTTAAGAGCCAAGCATTTCATGCACAGGATAGAGAGATATCGATAAAGAGAATTTCCTTAATGTAGACCCTTTGAGGGGGAGAAAGGGTCATGTTTAGACTTATTCCAAAGGATGAAAAGAGAGCAACCCAATACACCCCACATAATGAGTTTCACCATACTAGAGGAAAATTCAAACTCAAATAAGATGAATTAAAAGAAATTTCAATTTACTCTATCATAATCCTTTTCGTGATCCACTTTATAAATGACAACCAACCCCTTCTTTTTTTTGATTTTCTGTATATAATAGATACCTCTTGAATTAAGATGATATTATATATTGTCTTTAAGGCAAAAATGAAACTTCCAAAATAAGTTAAACTAAGCACATATTTGCTTATTTGAATATATATCATCTTCAAAAATATCTAACGATGGTAATAGGTATAAGGTGAAAACATGTAATTAAATTAGGTATAGTGAAATCATGTAATTAAATATTCAAAAGAAATAAAAAAAAGTTTATTCTTTAAAAACTTCCCCTCACAAATTAAATTAAAAATAAATTCATAATATCAATACTATTTAAATTTGTGTTTATTATTTTTATTAGTACATGTAAGTTTTGTAAATTAATTATTTATTATATATAAAACAATGTAATTTAGTTTGTTTAATATTTAAAAGATATTATATGTTATATATAATTGGTATGATTTTAATTTTTATTTAATTATTTTTCATAAATAAAATAAAACAAAATTTATCATAATTAAATGCATAATATCAAGCTAGAAATTTTTTAAATTAAACGTATAAGAGAATTTATATTTTTAAAATTATATTAGTATACATTTGGGTAATGCTACTTTAAAACATTTTATGATTAATAATAATTGGAAGTAAGAATATTTTTAAATATAGTATAAATCATAGTAGCCTATTTAAAATAAGAATTTAGATTTAGAAATTAATAAATAAAATTATTGGATATATATAAATTTATATGGATTATATTGTTATGAATTTATATTTTGTTATATTTAAACATGTTTACAAACTAAATTTATTCTAAACAGTAATATTGTAGTATATATTTTTAAGTATTAAATTTGTAAAAACTACCTTTTGTTTAAAAATCACTTGATCTAATAAATTTTATTAATATGAAAATGCTTACTTCTTACAATCATAATGAATACAATATTTAATAGTATTTTTAATTGAATTATAAATTACATTTGATAGATGCAGAATTTAATATGAAAGTGTACTCAGTTTTATTTAGGATAAAAGTAGTAATTAATTAAATATTTGTACAAGTGTACTATATGATATACGAAACATTACTTCGATCTATGGTGTGCTAAAGGTGGAAGAATCGTAACATAAATATTTGAATATTGTCCTTATATATTTTTTTTAAATTATTAATAATCTATTTATAATTAAAATTTTTCTAAAAACAATATTTTTGATAAAAATAAAAAAAATTATTTAATCAACATTTTAACATACAAAATCACTTATAAAATTATAACAATTTCAATTTTAATTTTTTTTAGAAGATAGAACGATAAAAAAAATAGTTAATATTACTTTGTAAGTTGTACATATATTAAAATATTGTTTTCTAAACTCACATCTTATTTGACTATATATTCTGCATCAATTTTTTTATTTTAATTTTTAAGTTTTATTTCATATTTCAGTTTAGATTACTATTTATTTAAAAAATATATATGTATTGTTTTCTATTGTTTTTTTCTTTTATGTTCCAGTTCATTCCTCTTTGTATTTTGCAACCCAACTAAACAAAGTTAAGACCATATTGGCATTGTTACGCTACATTACATTGTAATATTGTATTTGCAACCCAATTTCAGACATGATCTGGTTTGGGTCTGACAATGATATGGTACTACTGATATGCATAATATGCATAATCGTATATTCAAGTGATTCTATATGTTAGAACCAAAAAGAGATTAGAGATATCAGAAACCAAGATATTAGAAGTAAAGAGAAAAAGTTGAAGATAGTTGTTCACGTTAACACACGGATATAAATGGAAATGGAAAAATAAATATAGCACACTCTCTTTTTTACTATTAGTATTATGCATAAATTGCATTATCACTCATTTACTTTTTCAAAACTATGAGTACATTTTTTTTTTGAAAAATTAGAACATAACTCATTAGTTGAGATAGTTTTATTTCTTTATAATAAAATTTTTATACAATTTTAATTGTATGAAATTTTTTATTTTAATATTTATATATATTAAATAATTTTTTAATACTCCTCTAATAATAGAATTATGGACAATCCCTCGCCATAACGATATACAAGAACTAGGAAATGAACTCGCGTGATGTACGAACATTCTATATTTAATGAATATTATTTTTAGTATTTTATAAATAAAATTTGTTGTTTAACAAAATAAAAAAATATAAAATATAAATACTTGTTTTAGATATTATTGAACTTCATTGATCATTGTAATTTTTCTTACTAAAATTATGTAACATTACATATAGTTAATAGTAACAATTTGAATCATTTTCAAAAGGTAAACAATGAAAATAAGATGTACTATTAGTAATTTTGTTGGGGAATTAATATTTTATAAACAACATTATTACTTAATAATTTTAGGACATAAAAATATTAAAATGATGTTACTCAACATGTTTTTTATACATTGATTTTAAATCTTACTAAAGTAAATTAATTTTAAACTCATTATTTCTATATATATATATATATATAACAAAAACATTCAAATATCCTTTAGATGAAAAGAAATGTTTGAATCATTATAGGTAAGTATTACAAGGTTAAATATATAATATATAAATCAAGATACTTAAATGGAACTATTTGGTATTATAAAGATTATTATTTTATTATTTTTTATTTTTAATTTTCTATTCTTATAAATTATGAATTCATGTAATTATGACTTTTTTATTCAATTAATTTGTTTTACCAATTATGTTAATAATTTGTATTTATAAATATTATTCTATTCCTTTTATTTATTTACTAATATACATCGATAGTAAAAAAATTTCATGAAGTACAAATTATGCATATAGTATTTTTATGTTTTCCATTATGAAAATAAATGAAAAGTTAGGTATAAAAGAGACTTAAATATAATTATTTGGTACACTAATAATTTATATTTATAAATATTATTCTTTTCAAATTTAATTTTATAATTATTTTTTTATTTGATAGATTCATTTTATTTTTAATTAAAAAATTAAATTAAAATAAAAATAACATGCAAATCAAGAGACTTAAATGTAATTACTTGGTATTCTAATATTATTTTTTTAATTTTTATGTTCTTGTAAATTACATATTTCATAAATTAATTTTTTTTCCAATTATTTACTCTAATAGTTATGTTAATCATTTGTGTTTACATATTATCCTATTTCTATGATTTATTAATTTCATAAGATATAAGTAGAGGTCGTTATACTTCCTTTTATTTTATTCAATTAATTGTTTTAATTGTTATACTAATATTTTATATTTATAAATACTATCATTCTCAAATTTAATTCTATAGTTAATTTTTTATTTGATAATCTTATTTTAATCTTAGTTAAAAAATTAAATCAAGAGACTCAACTATAATTACTTAATTTTTTAAAAGTTACTATTTATTTAATCTATTCTTGTAAATTACATATTTTGTGCAATTATTTTTTTATTCAATTAATTTGCTTTAATAGTTATGTTAATAGTTTATATTTATAAATAATATCTTATTTCTTTTATTTATTAATTCCATAAGATATAAATATTGGTAGAATATTTGAACTAATTAATAATTAAAATATCATCATATTAAATTCATTTCTCTTAATATATATACATATTAAAAAATTAAAAATATATAAAAGAAGTATTTAAAATCTACTATATATTTAGTGTCTAACTAAAAAAATAAATAGAATATATAAAAATAAATTAACTAACTATCTTTTATGAAAAAATATTGTGTGAAAATTTCTTTCTTCATAATATAAAAAGATGCATAATACTATGTGTTTCCTTCCGACTTTCACCATTCACCAAAGACAAGTTCATTTATTACATCTGTGTTGGGCATATGTTCCAATTTACACTAATATAGCTCAAGTTGTTGGTTGAGGATACGTCACAAATTGTCTAATGAAAGGAAAAAAATAAACAAGGGAGCTTTATTATCAATAATGCAAAGAATTATAAAGCCACTTCAAAAATCAGTAATGTATTTTTCACGAAAGGGAGAAATATATATATATATATATATATATATATATATATATATATATATATATATATATATATATATATATATATATATATATATATATATATATATATATATATATATATAATGACACTAGTTGTGTAGTACAATAATCAAACAAGTGCAAAAGAACATATAATTTGGGAGATGTATATCATGCTTCAAATCATGCAATTGTAACCACATAATGTTTTTAAGAGCATAGTTAGACGCTAGTATAGGTCCAAGAAATTATTGGTCTGGCATTATAATTACAAGTCATTTGGTTTATTTGTTGATTATGTTGGTAAGAGTTATTTTGGTGCTTCAAATAAAAGGTATATAACGATTGAAGACTACGGATTTGTCGTTAAAATTTCTGTAGAGGTAATTTTTATATATAATTTAATTAGTTTTGTTTAATACTTTTAAATTCATACATTATAATTTTTAATTTATAACTTTCAAATTATAAAGATTCCACAATTTTGGTAATTTCTTTGTAAAAAATATTATTTCACCCAGTTATGGTTCAACAAGTTTCTTCTTTAATTACACTTTTTATTTATTTATTAATGTATCATCTAATCGATTGATTATTTGGGCGGTAACAATGTATTCAAAAAAATTCGTTAGAAGCAATCCAAAAATTTATTTAATGAAAATGGGTTAAGAGGTGAGTATTTAGTCTCAAAAATGGAATGAAAATGAGTGTTTACAAGTATTTAGTACCCAACCTACCCCAACGTGTATATAAATATAAATATATATAATTATTTAATTCAAATATCTTACATATAACTATATATTTTATTAATTTAATTACTAAAATACAGTATTAAAGACTTGAAATGAAACCATTCTGAGATAAATGGCGAGCTCTGGTGCATATTCATATATTATTATCTTAAATGTAATGTATTATAAAAATAATGTAATATACTTACCTCTCTGCAACAATTTTTTATGTACTAATCGTTCACAATATACAACTATTAATTATGAATATATTATAATGTTAAAGCTTCGAAGTTTAAAAATTTAAGATTTAAAATATTGCAGTTAATAATGATTATATTAAATGAAGTTTATAATGTGGTAAGTTATTACTTATACTTGAATGATTTAAGATTATGTTTATGTGATTTAAGAAAGAATTTCAATTTATAGCATATTTTAATTAATAATTTTTAAAATATATTGACTTTAGAGATAACTAAAATGTAGGTAGTAGGTGTAGATATAAATATGTAGAGATCTAATAAATACGTAGATAATTATTAAAGTTGCTGCTTGTACGAATACAAGAGCTAGGATGTGTATTTTTTTTCAGACGATTACAAGTACTATAATATTATATCTACATAGACTTTATTGATTGTCATGTCTACATATAATTTGATAATTCTACTGGAATTGGTTGTGATATTAAATTTAATAATTTTTTCTAAACAAACATATTCTGATTAGTATTCTGAATTCAAAATTTATTTTTTTATGATATATTTATATATATTCTTATGATAAATTTACAAAATTTTCTTAGTTTATGAATTATGATTTTAAAAACATATAAAAGTTGCCCTGGCTCGATAGCTTATATTGAATCAGTTTACTCTTTGTCGGATTAATTTGGTTTGATTTTATTAAAATATTTTAAAATTCAAATAAAAAACTAAATTAATTGATTCTAATTAATTTATATCTTTTTCATCTAAATCAAAGGTATCGATCAATATACATCAGTAAACATAGTCCGACTGAGACTTCTTTTTTATGACCAGACATCTATGAGACTATGTCGAGGTGATACAGCTTTTGAATTTTGCATAATGTTTTAATGGGCCTAGAGTTAATGTTCGAACAACCTTTTAAGAGAGCGGGCTCAGGCCTATATAGTTAGGGCCACAACCTACGTATTTAAGACTTGTGTTATGTTCTATAGTTAGGGCTTTCAGGACTACTAATATGTCTAGGTATTTATTTTGAGTGCGTCTGAATTGCTATTTGTGATACTCGCATGTAATTTACTCAAAATAAAATCAAATAACACAAAAAATGTTGCCAAAGCCCAAAGGTTTCTTCCCCTTGCTCGATACTTACGGTACAAGACCTTTTTTTCTTTTTTTTTTTATTAATCTTTTGTAAAAACCTTCCTATCCTCCGCGAAAAGAAAGTCTCTCTCTCACTCTTTGCTATAGCAACTCAAGTTGTCTAATCTTTCTCTCATTTCTTCATTTTGAGATCCCTTCATTCCATTGAAAACTCTAATCCATGTTTATGCTAATAATCCCAACTAAAGGAAATACAAAATATTAGAAAACATGAAAACTAATAAATAATCATATATAAGATTAATATTGATATTATGAGATATTTCAACATATTTTATATACTGAGTAGTTCAGACAAACTTATATACTTACTTTATGTCATTAGAGTTAGCGCTTTAATCTTTATTTATACAGAGTCTTTGCAAGCTTCACAAAATTAATCACAGGCAATACATCTGCAAAAAAAAAATCATAGGTGATGCTTTCATCTCTCAACTACTACAAAATATGACAATTCTTTATACCAATAAATGGACCGCAGAAGGCTATAATATAAATTATGATTAAAACAAGACATATTACTTCAATCTCTCATTTATTTGGATGAAAATACAAAAACTCTCCTTTTCTCTCTCGAAAAAACTCCTTTTCTCCCTAGCCGTGGGACGTTTAAATCAAAGACTACGGTTATATATATATATATATATTTATTTATTGCTAGTTTAAAATAATTTATTTTACTACAAGATTTTTTTGATTTTTCTACTAATTTTAACTACTAGTAGCTAAATTCTAGTTAATTAATTATTAATTAATTATATATATATATTTTAGTCAAATTTAAATTATATTTATTTATATTTCTTATTATTACAAATTAATTAAGATTATTTTCTTAACTAATTTGATACTTATTTCATGCTACTATCAATATTATAATAATTTTATAACTAATTATTTTTACTAGAAATTAGTTACAAAATAAATATTAATTTTAAAATTTTATAACTAATTATCTTGTAACAAATTTTAAAATTTCTAGCAATATTTTACTTTTAAAATAATCTAAAAATTTTACTGATAATGTTTGGTTAAGTTTTTTTTTAATGTAAAATGAATCAATACAAATGTCCACTCTTGAAGAGTATAATATACAAATAAAATTAAATTTTAAATATTAATAATGATGCAATTTAAAATTTTAGTATTTAAATAAATCTCTTAATTTTATAAAATTTAAATGAAAATGTTACTATATTTATTTTGACATATTTAATACAATTTAAACATGAAAAATGTTTAAATATGATATTCTTTACGTTGTTTTTATTTTATAAATAATTTTAAACCTAATTTAATTATATTTTGATATAGGTTATAATATATTTTTATTCACTCATCTTATTATAAATTTTTCTTTGCTTCTTTATTTTAAAAAAATTATTTTGATCTTTTAATAAGTTAATATTGTCTTTTTGAAATAGTAATCATTTTTAATTTTGGTGTACAACTTTAAACCATAAAAATTATGTGAATCTTGTCTCTTGTTATATTTATTTATATAAAAATTATGAAACTCAATTAATGTTCGAACAAAATATAACCATGAACACAATAAAAATTATATGAAAAGTAAATTTTGCGAGCAATTGAAAAAGAATATAATATTATATATTTTTAATTTTTTTTTCACTATTATTTTAATTTTAATATAATTGTGTTTCATAGGTAAATTTAATAAAATAAGTTTTATGTATTGAATTATTAAAAATAATAAATATTTAATAAAATATTAATTCAAATTTAATGGTTAAAAACCATAATAAATCTTTTAAAAGATAAAAAATTGTAACAAATTTTATAATACGATGAAGAAACAAAAATATACTTATCTATAACTTATATTTAGACATCTTATATTAAAAAAATGTGTTTATTATATGTTATCCCATATATACGCTAATGTTAATGTTAATATATATATATATATTATAAAGGCTTAAATATTTTTTAGTTTTTTATATAATTTGGATAACTTTTCTTTTAAATTTTATAAAATTATTTTAGTCAATAGAACATATACCTAGGTAGACCACGATAGGTGACACGCTGTTTGTCAAATAACCATTTAACAAAATTTTCTAATGGTAAGACTAAAATACTCAAAAAAAATAATAATTTAGAGACAAAATGACCGAAATAATTTTATAGAAACTAAATATATTTAAACCTAGTATAAATAAAATAAGGATATATAATTAATAAAATACACATAAATTAAGTAAAATTTAAAAATAATTAAATATATTTAATTTTGTTCAAAGGTGGATCTGCTACAAACGGAGCTCTGGGGAAAGGGAATTGTAATACACTCTCGTCCAGGACGTAGCTACGATGATAGGTTGGAGCCTTCGCCCCCCCAAAGTTTTTTAATTTTAACTTTTTAATATATGTGATATTTTAAAAATTAATACAAATATTTTTATTTAGATTTTAATGTTAAAATAATGATATTTAAGTATATTTTTACTGAAAATAAATAAATTTTTATGGTTTTATTGCAAATGACTATATTCTTTTTAAACAAATATTTTATATTTTTTATAATTTTATTGTTAAGATATCATATTTTTCTCTTCTTAGACAAAATATATTTGAATATAATTCACTATTATTATTTTAAAGGTTATAAATGATTTTGTATTTACAAAATCAAACAACAGTCTTTCATTTATATTGATTTGATTATAATTAATTTTATAATTAATTTATTAATATTTGTCAATTAAAAAAGTTATAAATATTATATAAGAAAAAAATAACTTTAATTTTGATACACCAACATACTTTCTTTTTTCTTATCACTATTTTTGTATGTTTTTATTTTTATTTTTCTCCTCTTATTTTTTTATCATTATTTTTTAGTTTTTATCATGTTTTAGACCTTGAATATATAATTCAAACATGTCATTGGGTAAATTTTAGAAAAGCTAACAAGATATAAAAATAATAATTATGACTATTTCTGTATAAATATATATTTTATTCTATATTATTGAATTGTTTTAAAAAATACATAATTATAAATATTTTATATAAAATTAATATCTATCCATTTATTAGATAAATTTTAAATTTTTGTATTTGACCCTCATATCTAATCCTAGCTCCATATATACAAGCTTTTATCGCATGTCTTATAAGTTTACTAACATAAGCCAAATTATACAATTTTTTTTTAAATATTCTAAAACATCGATCGGAACTCTAAATATTATCAATAAATATAATTTATAAATATCTAAAAGACTAGTGTTGGGTATTTTACTAATTTATATTTTATAATAAAGTATTTTTCTTATTTTATTTTATCAAAATAAATATACTTTGATTTCTATTTAAAAAATCTGAAAGGATAAAATATAAATATAAATAGGATGAATAAAAAGTTGCAAAAAAAAATATTATTAGTTTTTTTGAAAAATTTAAAAAATGTTACATGACAATAATAAAGGTGAAAAAGATTTTATACTATAAGATAGAAATATACATAATTCATTCATTGTTCGTTCCATTCAACAAATTACTGTAGACTCCCATATAAGGGCATATAATGTATACACTAGATGTCCATATTTTTGACAGATTCGAAAAGCAATAACACTAATTGCATTAACAAACCAATTGAACATCTAATTTACCTTTTTCTTTTGAAAATATGAAGCAATAATGCGACAAAAGAGCTGAGAAAATGATGGAGTATGCATAGCTATACAACTTGAAGATAAACTAGATGGTCCTGTCTTCCCTCTGATGTGACTCATGGTATGGCTGTGAGATGAGAGACTCATGTTGCAATCCTTCTTCCAATCTGTTGTTTGAAATGTACTTTCCATTTCGGTAGATCGCGTACAGCCCTAATTGCACCGCTCCTAGTAAAAATCCAGTACCGTTTGGTACCTTTTGTTTGTATAACAGAATATTCATTAGTACTTGGATCAGGTGAAAAGGGCAATATTAGTTTTTGTCTTTAATAAAGTCATTTATATTATAACGGTTATTTCCCCCTTTTTATTAACATTAATTAATAAAATCTTTATCGATAATAAAATTAGGGATTAATTATTAAACTTTAAAAGAAAGTAGATATTATGGATTAATGGTATCTTTCCACCCAAAAAAAAAAGGACTAATTAAAGGTATCAGGATCACCGCAGAGTGCAAACTTACCCCGAGAATAAGATCACGAACAAGAACAGCGTACAACAGCCAAACGCCACCGTTTAGGAAGAAGAAAAACGAAAGGAGGAATGGCATATATGCAACGCTCTTTGTCGTCACCACTGTTTTCTAAAAATTAAGAGTACATATCAATAAGTATGGTGTGAAAATGATGAAAACTCAGTTTGCAAGTTGAAAAAATAATACAAGGTAGCCAAGTAGGTTAGTACCAACACATTTAGTACGTATAATTATTTTCTCATAATTGGTAGCTGGTACGTCATTAAAAAAAATCATTCGTTTCATGTAACGTTCGGAAAATCATAGATATTCACATTTTTCTTTCTTTATCTTCTTACAAATACCCGACATTTTTCTTCTTTCTTTATCTTTTATTATTATATAATATTTTCTATTAAACTTATCATTTATCTTTTTTATTTCTTCATTTCTCTAGGTGTTGATGACCATATAAGTGTCCATCAAACACTATATCTTCAATTCGACACATTTTGTCAGAACAACAGTGACATGATATTCACATGATTAGAGCCACAGGCTTAGGGGATGCATGTTTGCATGGTGGGGTTAGGAAGGAAAAGCAGAGTTAATTTATTTTTAATTGAGAATTATATATAAAATATATACAAATAAATAAATGTCTTATTTTAAAATAAGGATAAAATATATTTTTGTTTCTAAAAATATTTTATAATTTAATTTAGACTCCATAAAAATTTAATATATTTCGAATTTTTATATTTTAATATAAATACACGTTTTTAATCCTGACCTTGACAAGGTGTTAAAACTATACCACTTTAGTAAATATAAAACTAGTAAAACGAACTAAAACTAAATTTTGAGATATTTTAATTGCACAAAAATATATTTTACTCTTAAAATAAAAATGATTGAAAATTACACAATAATGATTTATTTTAAAATTTTTAACTAAAAATATTTACTCAAAATAAAATACTTTACACTCCCTTATATTTTTCCTTCAAGTCGATGCTTCTAATAAATCCCAAGTGGTATTTGCAGACAGAGAAAAAGAAGATGGAGATTCTTGTTGTTGGTTTTTTTGAGAATTTTTTAAAATAAAGAAATAAGAAAAAACTTAAAGGGTGTGCTTTGCTGGAGCTAGCTTTCATTTGTAACTTGTAAGGTGTAAATATGGACTGATTTTAAACACGTGATGGATCTAATTCAACAACATGCTATTATTGATGTGCAAGTGGCAGATGCTCCGTCAATATGTCATTATATTAAAGGAGAGCGACGTCAAGATGTCACTACTAAATGACATATTGTTGAGGAAAAGTTGAAAACCGTGGCCCGTGGGACAGTACGCAGTAACAAAGGTTGCTCCACACGGGGGAAGGGTGGTGCTACATAAGCTTGTTGCTCTCTTTTATATCTTCTATAGTTGAGAGCACCTGATGCTTACGCAAAAAAATTAAATTGAGAGCTCACCTAATGCTTAATATAAAATAAAATAAAATTTAGAGCACCTAATATTTTCACATCAAATTTTTAACCCTACAATTATCTTATAAAATAAAATATAAGAACTCAAAACTCGAATATCTATCTCATTTTATCATGAAAGAATATCACTCTTTATCATAAAAGAATACTACTAGAAAATTTAAAATTTGTTACGAAATAATTTTGTAGCTAATTTTAAAATTAATAAGTATCTTGTAGCTAATTTTTAGTAAAAATAATTAGCTAAAAAATTATTATAATATTGGTGATAGCATGAAATAAATAACATATTAGCTAAGAAAATAATCTTAGTTAATTTGTAATAAATTTTTAAATTTTGTAGTTATTTTCTAGCTAATTTATAGTAATAAGAAATATAAATAAATATAATTTAAATTTAGTTAGGAAAAATAATATTCTAATTAATTAATAGTTAATTAATAAAATAAAAAATCTTGTTATGGAAAAGTACAGAGGTATAGCATAAATTCTGAAAAAAAAAAAGGTATAGTATAAAAATGCTGATTGTTTGGGTGCCCTTTTGTTTTTGAGAATTTTAGTGTCCTTTCTTACTTTACTTAGTCAGTGAAATTATAATGACTGTTTTGTTATCTCTATATTCGTATCCATGTGGAAAATATTTATGATTAATTGGTTTGAAGCTTCTCTAGCTATGTTACTTGATCTGAAGAAGATAAGGAGGCGCCTAAATTAAATTGGAGATGTCGTTTAACATATATGACCAATCAATATTTCGTCGTCCCAATTCCCAATTATATGTGAGAGAAGGAAAATTACTGCTTAGGGAAATTGATGAATCGGTTGCCTTAGAACGTGCATGAATACTTGTATGGGTTGCCGTATTGTATACAAAATGAATGAGTTATGGTTACTATATCTATCTATAAATTCAATTGTAAATATATATAATATAATGAGATGATATAGAGTCAGTGCTGTAGAAATTATTAGATAGTTAGAAATAACGAAATTATCACTATGTGTTCATAATTTTTATAAATCTCAATGTATAATATTTATTTAATAATTTTAATTTATAAAAATTAATAATTTTTCTTATATATTACAAAAAAATTAATTGATATCATGAAATTTTTATACTATTGAATAATTTCTCCTATTTCTCGTACTGTAGATATTTTGGACTATGCGGAATATTATGAAAGGTAAAGAGAAAGGCCTAAGATTCAGTGAAGGTGAAGGTTACCATGATAGACAGAGGTGAGGAATACATAACAATGTTCAAGGCTGCTCCCATGATACCAAAAGCAGCACTACGAGCCTCTCCATGCAGTGTTAATTGAGTTGTAATCATTGCTGCTGCCAAAATTCCCACATCCAAAATCAAAGCCAGAATGGCAGTCTTGGCCTGAAATTGGATTCAAATTATCAATCACAACTCATCAATTAATAAAGGGTATTTTGGAAGGTGAATTAGTTAGAAACTGGCTTTAACTATATACCCTGATCCCCTTTGGTGCATAGATAAGAAATAGAATAATGTATATTATCTCCACCACGATGCCGAAGCCATTAACGGTGGCAACGAGGTATTCTCCATCCTTTATGATACCATAATAAGTCCACAGGGAGCAATTAAGCAAGGTGCAAATGTATGGAAGGCTCGAGAAATCTTCGGTAGATCCGTGCTTCTTTATTTTCCAAAACGTAGGTCTGCATCGTTTTGTTTTATATATCATTCATAAGAGAACTTTATACATATTTAACATGATATAATAGTCCAGGTAGCAAAACAATAAAAAGTGAAGTCTTAACAGAAAAGGCGAGTAGAGTGGTTTAGGAGAACTTACATAGGAGAAAGAAACATGAGAATTGAGATGATGTTACCTGCAGCAAACAAAGAATAGATATTATTCAATAAGCACTAACTCTTTTTTGGCCATTAATCAAGATTGGCAACCCACTAGGGAAACCGTGAAAGAATATTGATCACTTATGGTAGGTACTATATTATAGTATGTTACCTGTTACTCCAACAAAGAAACTCGGTTCTGCCATGATACTTTGCAGACCAAGAAGCGAGGTTGTTTTCCGAATGGTGCTTTCAAATTCCCTTTGTTATGGAGCAAGAGGTGGAAAGACTTCCTCGTATATGGACAGGAATTGAAACTTTTAACAACGAAAATTTCGGTACATAAGTTGATGTCGACAGTAGAAAATTTATAATTAATAATTAGTAGCAGGTGTAGATAGGTTATTATGGCCAGTAGTTGAAAAAAAGCTTTCTTGAGACTAAATACTTAGCTGATATACCTTTAATTTTTATGTTAAAGTAAAAGTTATTTTTATATTATTTTAGATTTTTCACGCTTTTGATCCATATTTTAGGATTTTTACACAGATCCAAACACACTATAAGTATTTTTCCACATCTCAATAGTGTGTTATATTTGGTAAAGGAAAATGATTCAAGGACCAATGTTTAGAGAAAGATAAAATAAAGAGAAGTGATCGATATAATTGATAATACGATGTAATGAGAAAAATAAAAAGAAAAAGTTCATGAAGTTTTGAAATTTATGATTAAAAATTATCTATTATTTTTAATTTATTTATTTTCTCATTTTTTCTTAATAATTAATTATTTTAATAAAAACTATTTCTTATAAATAAATTTTCATTTTTTATTTTGTAATTTTATTATATAAAATTACTTTTCAAATACTTAAATAAAATATATTATTTTAAAATTATTTTCTCTTAACATATTTAAATATAAATTGTTTTCATAATTAATATAAATAATAATAATGATATAATCAATTTTTTTATAGCTAACTCAAACATATTAATATTGACATACTATCAAAATCAGTAGATTTTTACTTGATTTTTGTAGTGTAGGGACTAACCTAGGTCGAATCTCAAAAGGATACAATTATACTATGCCTAATATTCTTGATTAGAAATCAAAATAAATATTAAAATGGGAGTTTATGTGAAACAGAATTATATAGAACAAGTAATTATGTAGAACATAATTTATACAAAATAGAATTAATCTAAACCAAGTTATATAACATCAATTCAAGAATTCAATCATGCAATTCATTATCATAGTTCTAATAAGGGTACAATTTCATATCTACCTAAGTTTCATTAGATAATCATCTAACATTTATCTATACGGATTAATATGACAATTGTAGTTCCTAATTAGTATGGATTCACGTACATAATTGATTGATTTTAGGTGATTAATTGATTACCTAACATTGATTAGATTAGGATTAATCAATCCTAACCTAACACAATCCAAAATTTTAAACTAAATCATAATCATGAAAACGAGTCAACAATTGGGTAAAGAACAAAATAGAAATTGCATAAGAAAAGATTAAAAAATTCAAACTGAATTGCAATCTTGAAACCTTGAATTGATAAAGAAGTTTTAGCCTTCCATGGCCATTATCATAGAAAACTTAGTAGAACACAGAAAAAACGCAGCAAAAAACAATTGAGACAAGAGGAAATCTTCTTCCAAATCTAAGAAATTTTTTTTTCCAAAAACTCCAAAATGTCAAAAAGTCTCCCAAAAGAAAAAAAAGTCTAACTTTCCTAACTTCTCTAACTAAATACGATATTAACTACTAACTACTAACTAACTACTAACCACTAACTGTTGGTTACATACTTGAAATACCAAGGATGGTGGATTGGGTCAGAAGAAATCGCAGCCCATCCAACATTTGGGCTAGAATATACAAGGATAGGCCCAATAGTGCGAGTGTAGAAGCTGCAACTTCACACAGACCTTTGACACTACAAATGGTTGAACTGGGTTAAGCCCAAAGGAGAGAAGTTGTAAGTCTTTGTCTTATCTTTCTAGGGCTACCAAGATTGTCCAATTTGCAGGTTTGTAGCTTTAGATATGGCCTACATAAGGTAGCAACGTTATAATGAAAATTAAGTTCGAAGATAAGCAAAGATTAGCAACTAAAGCTAATTAAGTCCAATAATCCAAGACTCAACAAATGTATCAATATTAACCATATGATGATGTCAAATATGTTCAACATAAGTCACTATTAAGTATCTCAAAAATGATCTATCAAAGGGAAAATACATTTTTTGTTTTAACTTGTGACATTAAACTAAATCAATGCTTTTAGAACTTAGATATATAATTTGTTTAGAATAATTTGTGAATAAATGTTTTAAACATTGTGTAAACATAAACATGTCACGAGATTTAGGATGTGTACTGTGGTTGAGATTTTAAAAGATTATT
This sequence comes from Mucuna pruriens, assembly GCA_025330945.1. NCBI lineage: Eukaryota > Viridiplantae > Streptophyta > Magnoliopsida > Fabales > Fabaceae > Mucuna > Mucuna pruriens. The sequence goes on along the minus strand of JAENHJ010000040.1, from coordinate 2,684,772 downwards.
TTGACATAAAAAGTTTAGACAATATAAAAATATAATAATTTATAAGAATTTTTTAAAAAACTTTTACAATCAAGATTTTGTAGTTTAGATTTTAATAATTTTACATTATAAAAATGTATAAGATTTAAAAGGACTTTATGCATTTTTAGAAAACATTCAAAGTTACTTCTTACACCTCTTTGTCATTGAATTTCTTTGTTATTTTCTTCTTGAAAAATTTTGCATTTGAATTTCTAATACAACATATGTTTAAAAAAATATAGTTATCTTCAATCAAGAAAATTAATTTCATAAGTAATATGCTTGCAAATATTTGTAAATAACATTATTTTTCAATAAAATTTGTATATTTATTTTTAATTTTTCGTAACAATGTATTGAAAAGATGTGAAAAAGACAAAAAAAAACATGAAAAATGATCATCCACGTCAACGTAATTATGTTAAAAAAATGAAACATGATAAATTTTCTTATAATATAATCAATTCACAATTCTCATATGAAGTAGAAGATTGTCTTTATGTAGATAAAAGACTAAGTATCCAAAGGTTTTTATCCATTTTTTATATTAATTCATCCAAACAAATTGATTAAAGATATAAATTAAAAAATAGAAAGATATTTTACTTGATTGTAAAGAAGACATGTAGGATTGGAAAGAAAGATGTAACAAAACATTGTACCAACATTTGTGTATCTCATTCAATGAAAAAAAGAAAAAATATATGTAATGAATAAAAAATAAGTCTCACAACAGAAGAAAAAGAAGGAATTTGAGGGTTACTACTAAAAAGTCTTTCAAAATTTCAAGGATTTAAGTAAGTTTTTAAATAAATGATTTATTACCAAAAAAAATCTTTAAAATCCATTGTAATTCATCCTACACAATAATTTATCGAAATTTATATATTTTTTAATATCAAATTTTTTTATATGTTGTGAAAATTTTTAATTAAATACCACCAAATTTTGACATTTTGTTTAAAAAATCTTAATAATTTTAGTTAAATATCACAAAACTTAATTATATTATTTAAAAGTCTTGATTAAATATCACATAACCTCCTTATCACAAAAAAAGTCTTATAAAATCTCAATTAAACCTTGTATATCAAGTACTTTTCCCCTCTTTTTAAACCTTTATTTTATTCCCCTTCTAATTATCATATTGAATATATCTAAACTTAAGTTAAAAAAAAAACTTCAATATTTTTTCCTAATTAAATATGACATTTTTCATTCAATCCATATTTTTAAAAAATTATAATTTAATCCTATTGTAATTTCCTTTTTTTTATATAGTCCTTTGTTAGTCTTTGTTGATTAAGTATCTAGATTTCTCTTAAAGATATTAGATTAAAAGAAAAATTTGTGACATTTAAAAAAAATCACATAAAAACTTGTGCAATTTAAATATATTAAAGAGTTAAGCAAAAATACACTTATATATAGCATATAAAACCACGAAGAACTAATGAAATTATGATATAGGAAATAATCACGAAACTAATTAGATTATAATTTTAAAAAAAAGATAAAATGATAAGCTCTTAATATTAGATGAATAAAAAAATATTTAAGTACTTTTTAAAAATAATTGTACTGATTTAATAGGGATTGGATATTATGTATGCATTTATGTATGTACGCATGTTTGTATGTATGCATGTATATATTCTTTAGCATTTTAGCTTAGTACCTATGCATGCATGTAAGCATATAGACATTTATGCATGTGTATGTGTGTATATATATATATATATATGTATGTATGTATCTTTTAGCATTTTAGTCGTGTGTCAATTTTTAGTTAGTAGGACATATGGTATGTTCTAGTTGGTGTTGGTCCTCGAGCTTTGTGAAAATTAAGACAATTGTCATAAAGTTTCGTATAATAATTATGATAATTTAAATTTAGGTCAAGGTACCATGTTTATCCTTGTTTTTTATGTCATTTTACCCTTTGTAAAATTTAATATAAATAATATTGTCCCAAATTTTCCTATTACCTTTAAGAGTGTTCAAGGATAGTTGGACAGGACTACATGTGTTTCTACTCAATCCAAGATTTAAATATGGTCAATTTTGTGAATCCAAACTTGACCTAATTAAGACTCGATCGACAACATATGAGATATGATTATATTAACCTAACTTATTGATACAATATGTTAATATTAACATTATATACAATTAAATTGTAGAATTTATAAAATATACTACTGCAATTAAGATATATTTTATAATATATATTTTAATACAAATAATATTAACATAAATATAATATTGTGTTAGAAAAACATTATTTATTAAGTAAATAGGTTGCATTATTAATACAAAATTATTTTAAAAAGAATATATGACATTGTAGTAGACTAAGACGACTCAAAATATAATTCAAATTCGTTATCAAAATGCATCAGACTTAATATTTTAAGCTTAAACTTGTCAAAAGTCTCTTCGGATTGGACTATATTAGTAGGACAAGACACATCATGAATGCCTATAGTTTTCTTCCTCTTTCAAAAGTTTTTTTCACCTTTCTCTACAACTTCCGATGATCACCACTTTTAAGTTATTTTTTGCATTCTCTCCTTATTTTTTAAGTTTTTTTTATTTCTTACTATCTTTCTTATATATTTCTCTTTCATCTTTCTTCTACTATGATTAACCTTTACAAGGTTAGCAAAAGAAAGGTGTTGAAGTTCTTTATGTTGCATTCTTTGTCATGGTCGTCGCAACCTGATCGTGTTGATTTCCCTTCTTAAGAAATCTTTATGTCAATAGATTGATTTTAGTTCCTCCATCATTGAAGAAATTGAAATTAATGCATTTTTCATACTTTATATCTCTTCTAAATCTCTAAATTTAAGGATCCATCATTTAAGAATCCCATAATACATCATCATCATGGTGGAAATCAATATACATCTCATAATTATCCATCTAACATACTTCTTTTCTTAATAATTATTATTTTCACTATTGTATTTAGTATTAATGTTCTTATTGTTATAATCATTTTGCCTATGATTATATGGTAAGTATACGTTTACAAGTTTTTTTATCTTTTTTTTTTTTCATAAATACCTTTGTTTTGCTTATTATCACTGTCAATAAGTTTCTTTTATATATATAAGTTGTGTTCATGATCCACCAAAAACATAATTGAGACCTTTATTACTCTGATTCGTTATTACTTTTGAAAGAAGTGGTAAGTTGAAATTTATTAAAAATTATAAAATTAAGAAAGAAATTTATTAAATAAAATTCAAGACTCACAATAATTTATTATTTTTAATAAATTTTAATTATTAATAAAAAATATGTTAAAAAGAGTATTATTAGCCTTTTTTTTTACTTTTTAATAAAGTTTTAAGAATTCTTTTTTTTTCTTTAAACCCACGCGAAGCCTCGTATGCAGCCCAATTCCTTTGAAGAAGACAACAAAAGGAGTAGACACGTTCTCTCATTGGTAGGGAGAAAGGAGAAAAAAAATGGCTAATTGATTGGGGCTTCAGATCCAACTTAAGGGAAAGAGAGAGAAAAAAAACAATATACAACTGAATCCAACTAACCTTCTACTAACTCAATCTAATTGAACATTAATCTAATTATTTGATTTAACTTTCAACTAATTATATTTTTCATACACATACAATAATTTCTAAGTTTTCATTAAAAAATATTTTTAATGTTTGAGCTTGCAAACTTCATTTTAAATTTCTAACACATTTAATTTATCTAAGTCCATGATATATTTTCGAAAACTAATTCAAATAATTTCTTTTAATTATTTTAGATTAATAAAATAAAAAATTTTCAATACAACTAGAAAATTATTAATTAGAATATTAGCAAGCAAAAATAAAATAAAACATCAATTTATTTATTTTTGTAATTAAAAATAGAAAAAAAGAGAATGTTACATAACTAAAATAACTTTATATACTTGGGCCGAAAATGCCTCCAAAGCCCAAAGATCTACGAAAGGTAAATGCGTCGAAATTCGTAACTAAGGACCTAGTTATAAGATAAATTGATTTGACCTTAGTTAGTAAATGACACACACTTAGGTTAAAAGTAATGATAGAACGTGATAGTCTTAAATTGGTGAATATTGTTTAAAGGGAGCCTCAAGGCCTAGAGATTGGCCTTAGAATATTATCATAAATAAGACACTTTAAGTAGTATTCAGATAGGTCTTTCTTATCTTTAATGTCATTTTGTCAAAATTATTTTTAACAAATATATTAGAGTGCCTTTATAATTACGTACTCCAACCATTGGCTACCAGTCTTTACCATGCCAGGAGAAAAAACCACCATAGAAATATCTCGTAATGTAGTTGGACAAGATATTAGCCACCACAGACTAATTCAGTTATAAACGATAATTCATATTTCTTGCATTATTATAATTATTTTTACTTGACGAATGTTTATATAAAATTTTCATTATTCAATTTAAAATATGAAAGACCAAAATTTATATGAATTAATTTTATTTTTACCTAAATCACGTGAATAAATATATTAATTTTTAAATAATAAAGATAAATATTTAAATCATGTATATCAAATTTCGTATAATTTAGATTTTTTTAAAATATATTTTCTAACTATAAATATATATTTTAAATATCATATTATACGTTAAAATAAAATTATGTAATAAACTATTAAATGATTTTGAAATTATATGAAATTTTGTATACTTGATCTAATTAATAAGAAGATCAAACTAATCAGTTAAATAAATTAAATTTGTATTTTATAAAAAATTATCAAAAATGTAATTTAACTAATTTTGATACATAGTACCATGGATTCTAATTTATAATAAATAAATATTTATATATTTGTCATATTCATTACATATATTAGATGGTAATGTAAATTTTATTAAAAAAATTGACACATAAATCAACGCAGCCTAACATATATTTAGGTTATAAAGTAAAATTTGATGTGATATTTTTGTTGGAATATAAAGTTTATGCGTTCAAAATGACTCAAGTATTTTGATGATAACAAATATTATGGAAATAAAACAGTATGTTATTGAACTTAAAGGTTGGAACACATTCGTTTAAAGGGAACTGATTTTATAATAGAAGTTTATCTATAATGTCCATAAAGAGTTCATCGTCCAAATGACACTTTCAACGTCCATAGCGAGAGTTAGCGTCTATAGAGTTACCCAGCGTCCAAAGGATACTCCCAGCGTTCATAGTAAGACTCAACGTCCAAAAGACATTTTCAGCATCCAAAGGACATTTTCAACATCTAAAGACATGTTTAACATCCACAGAGTCACTTGTCGTCCAAATGACACTCCCAACATCCATAGAATAACTCGCTATTCAAAGGACATTCCCAACGTCCATAGTAATACTCAATGTTCAAAGGACATTCTGCGTCTATAGAGGAGTTCATCATTTGAAAAGAAAGCTCAACGTCCATAGACGTGGTGATCGTTCAAAGAGGGACTCATTATCCAAAAAGAGACTTACCATCCAAAGGACATGTTCACCGTTCAATTCACCATCCAATATGAGAGCTCAACGTCCCAATGAGTTCAACATCCAAAAATGCCTCTGTCATCAAAAGGATAGATCGTTCAAAAAGTGGATGATTGTATTGTTCCAAATCAGAAAGTATCTTTCATAAAAATGTAAAGTTTTGTTTATTTTACTTGTCTTATTTTGTGAATTCTTTTGTTAGTATAAAGAACTAATTGTTTATATCCAACGTTTAAATGTCTACCTAATATACTATTTGAGAATGTGTTAAGTCTTCATATTGACAAAGAACAACAACAAAGATTTTGTAATATAAGTCAAATCTGATAAAAGGAAGCCTAGATTATGACTCAATTCATAAGGAATCAACAAAAACTTCCTTACTCATCAACAATAGATAACACGTAGAATTTAGAGAAAAACAACTTTTTCCTGACACAATCTTCTCTTCAGAAAAAGAGAAGTTCTACATAAGCTCTACAAAAATTAGAACTACGACATTTAATGCTAACTCAACCACTCCTAATGCACAAGGTTTGTTCAAATTTTCACATGCTATAAGAAGTGATGAATCAAGCTTGCACAAAGCAGAAAACGTGAAAATGAAAAAAGAACGAAAAACACAAATAATGTGATACAATCTTACGCTCTTAAAGTCACTTTTGGACGACACTCTCTTTTACTCTTTGTATAACTTACTTAGTTCAGCAAAACTAAGTTTTTGTGAATTGTATTGTAATGGACTTACTATATGAGTAGAGTTTGTTGTAAAAACTCATTTGGTTTGTGTGATAGCCAAAAAAGGCTAAGTAACAAAGAATACTTGATTTTTTTTTTTATAATTAGGTAGATTACAATTGTTGAAATACCTAGAGAGGTAGATAATACTTATTTTTTGCAATCAAGTAGTTTATAAGGGTTGTAACACCTGAAGATGTAGAAAATACTTGTCGTAAGTTAGATAGATTGAGTGAAAATTCATAATATTGAAGGGAAGGGATGTAACTCTGTTGAAAGAGTAAACTAATATAATATCTGTGTTTTTCTCTCTTATCCCCATTCTTTTATTTTTGCACTTCTTTTGATAATCCTATTGGATGATCGATTTAGATACTATCTTTAGACGATCATATCAAATTATGTTTTAAATCTTTTATATTTACAAAAAAACTTTAAAAAATTACACACATAATTCAACTATATCTTGTGTGTTATCTTTTCCTTCAATTTTTTTTAAACTAATAACAATATTTGATTAAAATAATTATATTTTTATTAAAAATATATCTTTTGAAATTTTTAGAATATAAATTTATTTATTAAATGATTGAAATTAATCCTCGATTGATTATAAATCAATCAATTTAATTTTTGTTGAAATATTGTTATCTTAAAATAGGATTTTATTATTTTTATTTTTATTTTTTTCAAAATAACAATTATAAAATTATTAATATTCTTCTATAAACAATATATGCATTTGTAAAAGAATCAAGTTTTTTTTTATAATTATGTCAATAGGTGTATCTCTTTTTATTTGTACATTTTTTCTTACAATTTTTACTTTTATAAAAAAAATCTAATCCATCAATTCTTGAGTATCATTTTGTTTTAATGAATGTTTAAGGTGGAGACAATCGTCTTTTAAACTTTTACTATATAATGATATTAATTTAATTCAGAAATATTTTATAAATGAAATTTGGTGAGAATTAATATACTAAAAATAATAACTAATTAATTTTTAAGTGATAGAAAATAAAAAATTATGAATCTTATAAATTATAAAACCAATAGGATTTGAACCTCATTTATTAAGAAAAAAACACATCTTAGTTATCATTACACTAAACTAATTAATAATAAAAAGTTGTATAGATATTGATATTAAATAATTTAAAAAACCTAAATTAAAAGTTTAGCTGATCCTAACTAGCTTAAATTACAAAGACAAGTATTTAATATATTTATTTTGTTTTAACTATTAAAATTTTAATAATTAGTGAAGCCAACCATGCATGACACAGGGTACAAAAGAGTGAAAAGACTGAAGACAAAGTCCACGCTCACAAGTCACAAGCATCATTCAATCATACCTTTTACATATTCTTCAGAATTAACATATTTATTCAAAGTCCCACTAGTTTATTTTCTTTTTAATATAAAATCCTTAAATTCAAAAGCCTCAATTTTATTTTATTTCTTCCATTAAAGACAACACATATTGTCCGAAACAGTGCCTATGGTGGGGCCTCTTGCCAAACTAGGAACCATTCTCTGGAGTGTGTGGTGTGTAGTGTAGGCGTTGCAACACTTGCACTGCACCACTTTTGTTTCTGCAACATTTCCCAGCTTAGCTATCTCAACACTACAAGCCCACTGCTACGTCGCTTTCATAAAACCAACACCATCAAAACTAGTACAGAGATAGAGATAGAGAGAGAAAGAAAGAAAATGAGTCAAGACGCCAAAAAGAACATTGCCGGAGCTCTAACGGCCAGGCCCAACTCCGATGAACGGAAACCGTTACCGCCGGCGCCACCCGCCCCCCTGAAGAAGGTCATCATCAAGAGCGCCGACATGATCCCCGACATGCAGAAGGAGGCCGTTGATATCGCCGTCGCCGTTAGTTTTAACAACTTTCTTCTCTTCTTTTTTTTTTTTTTTTAGTTGCGTGGTTCCTCGTTTTTGGATTCTGTTTCTGGGTTTGGTTGTGCTTGCTGTGTTGTGTCGTAAAGCCTTGACCTTTTTCGTGGATTAATCAGGCGTTTGAGAGGTACAATGTGGAGAAAGACGTGGCGGAGCAGATAAAGAAGGAGTTCGATAAGAGGCATGGCCCCACGTGGCATTGCATTGTTGGTCGTAATTTTGGTAACACCTTTTGTTTTTTTGTTGCATTTGTCAATGATTTTGGAACTTGGGTTTACTTGGCTTTGTGGTTTATGTGATGTGATTCTTCTCTAGTGGAAATTGAGTAGATCTAAGGTTATGTAGGTTGGTCCTTGTTTGCTTCTCTTCATGGTTGGAATTTGGAAGTGTTGCTGAAACCTAGGTTTTCTGCTTATCCCTATTTTTCCAGGGGAAATTTGTGAGCTGAATGGTATATGAATATGTAGTTTAGTTGGTGTGGTTTGTGTTGATGAGACACCATTACTTATGTACTATGGTGTGTGGTGGCAGACATTTTGTTCCACTATGCCCTGAACTCTGCTCATTGATTGTACCACATAAGCTGCAGTGGATGAGTTTTTTCTTCTTTGTTGGTTTGAGAAATTAGTGGTTACTGGAGGAGAAAAACGGTTGAATGTAACATCAACTACTTACAAGTTGGTACAGGACAAAATGCTCCCTGATATTTCATGCCAGTGTCCTATGATTCGGGGCCCTCCACATTGATAATAATTACCTTGGCTACTCAAATGTGAACTTGATGCATGTAGGGGCAGTAGGGCCTGTCATGTTGGATGAAATATTCTGCACTGATGTTCTGTATTCCTAGAGGGAAATATATGGTCTATTGGTTAGATTAATGAGCTAATGACTATAGGGATTGGGGAGTGCTAGACTTTTCAAGATAGGTCTAGTTGGAGATTAGGAATTCAGGTTTGATCAAGACTGTATGAGTTGTTTTGCTGTGAATGAAGGGGCCGTTTCTATTACATCCTCTTCCCCACAATAGGTGTCCGTCTTTCATTTTCTGTGGATATCTAAATGTCAGCACTCCATTCTGAAAGCCTGTTGCTTGTTAACAAGAACCTTCTGAAGATCAAAAAGTATTTACAATTGGTTCTCTTTCTTGATTGAATATTATCCTGTCCAATTAATATTTCAAGCATCGTTCACTGTCCATAATCTCAGGGACTTTTGCTTGAATGTTTTGTGTGATTGCAGAGTATTATGATTCAAGTTCAAGTTAAAGAAACTTTTAAGTTTTTATTTTTCAAATCTGGTAAAGTAGTTAATCTGTGAGTATGATGAAGGTTTAAGGTTTTAGGTTTTGAGTAAGTCTATGGATTTGCCTCTTTCTGTTCTGCTTTTCAAACTTCTAGAGATATTTGTTAGTTTATATTATTATTTAAGCAGAATGAAGAACTCCTTTCATGAATTATCTTTTCCATTAGTACTGTCTTTTTACTTTCTGGGTTTCCATGTCCCATCCCTCTCAAACACAAGAATAATAAACCATTTAAAGTGCTCTTTGGATATTGAAGACCTAGACAAGCTTACATACTCTTCTGTTAGATAAATTTTTGGTACATATATGAGAATTTAAAGTTTTCAACTTTTTAATTATTTGCATAGAAAGATTTTGTAGTGTTCAGTATTATGATATCCAATATGCTTTCTGAATTTTGCCAATGCATATGTAGCTCAATTGGTACCAGCTCAATATTTTAAACTTGGGTGTGATGTTGATGTTCAAGGTCAGGTACTAGGATTTTGTGATAACAAGTGTTTATATGGAAAAGGCGTTCAATTTTGAATCTTTTACAACAAAAACCACTTCCTAGTTCCTACTAGTTTGGGTTGGCTATATGGACCAAATGATGTCATTTTGTCATGTCAAAAACAACTCTTTGGAGATAGGGGTCTTCTAAATCGATCTAATCCATTGCAATTTCTAAAACTAAACTGAAAAACCAACAGCCAAAAAAACTGAAAAATTGATCTACCTTCTTTCACTTAATAGGTGTTGTTTCTACTTTATCTCTAATACATTCATTCTTGATCTTAGCCTATGATGCACAAATACAATATGTGTATCGGATATGATACATATCCAATACAGTGATATGATTATTCTAAAAATATATATAGGAGAAGATATGTGTAATATATAAAAATTCATAAACATAATAAATATATAATTACAATTATACAAATTCAAATTAAGAACATAATTTTTGGACATTACTAATAACAAAATAAAAATTATAAATCATAGTTACCATAATAGGAATAGTATTAATCTTATTTCTTTCTTGAAATTATCCATAAAGAAGATATTTCTCATTTTTGGTTCATCAAGGGACAATGCTTCTATTTTTCTATATTACATGCTTTTATGTTTCATATGTACCTGTATTGGATTTTCATAATTTTTTAAAGACTTTGATACTTCTCAGATACATATCGGTGCTTCATATGTCTTAGCTATTCTTGTAAGTCCATTCGTCTATCACAACACTATCTTCTCTACAATACTTAGCTTATGCTCTTCGTACCTCATTGTCCAACATTAATCACCAGAGAGCATTGTTGATCATATTACTCTGGTGAAAATTTTCCTTTAAGCTTTAGTGACACCTTTAAATCGCAAAGAACACCTGATGTATTCCACCGTTTCATCCATATAGCTCGAATCCTGGGATTTATATCTCCCTCTATCACTTCATTACTTTGTATGATGGATCCAAGTTACCCAAACATTGCGCCCTGTTGTATGGATTCTGGAATTGTAGCCATATTGTGCATTACTTACAAGTAAAACCTAGCATCAACACAAAAATATTGTCTGTGCATGTAATACAGATTCAACAAAGTTCTTGGGTTACCGTTGACTGCATAACATCCTCTTTTATCCAAACTTAGGATTGGCTATGTAATGAGTTGTAGTACATCACAACATAGGCAGAGTTAATTCTTAATTTTTTAACTTCTTTAGTGAAATGGTATCAAACGAAGGTGATTCTTCTCTGATCATTTTAAATCAGTTTTATAGTTAAGAACTACATTTAAAGAGAACATTGTGTTTCATTACATGGGATTATCAATGCGTTGAATTATCTATAAACTTTCCTAACTCCTGAATTTAGCTAACACATCTATTCACGTTTGTAGATAAGCTATCGGCATGACTTCTCCTCCCCCTCAGTCTTGCCCTCCCTTCTCCTTTTATATTTCTGTGGTATGCATTGTGTCGCCTAATATCAACGATGCTGTCAATTGTGTCGCCTAATATCAACGATGCTGTCAATCGTTGCCCCCTGTTACAGGCTGTTAGGAACCTCGTTAAGTTATAGTCGGCCGGCCTTGTGATAATTGATCGGTCGGCCAGTCCATAGTGTCATCGCCCCTACTGTTAAGAGTCTTGTTAAGTTACAGTAGGTCGACCTAGTAATACTTGATCGGCCGGCCGATCTACAGTGTCGTCACCCCTTCTGTCAAGAGTCATGTTAAGTTATAGTCGACCAGCCTGGTGATACTTAGTCGGTCAACCGGTCCACAGTGTCATTGTTAAGTTATAGTCGATCAACCTGGTGATACTTATGGAGAACCTTGAGAGCTCCTTCCATTTTGAGGCCTCAAAGACAATAATATAAAATGACAATAATATTATTTATGACTCTAAATAGTTATCCCTCAAAAGAAAAGAATATTATTGGTTCAAGGCCTCAAGCTTATCAACATTAAGCTCCTTATTCACATATATATGTTCCTTTTTTATGCCAACCTGGATAGATCCTTGAGAAACATGTTGAAAATTGTATAATATCATTAACTGTATCTTAAAAGTTATGAATATTAGTTGGGGCTAAAATGGGATAGGGAAACCTTATGGGTTAGCACAAGCAAACCAAGGTTTCAAATAAAGTTTCAGTGATGTACTGTTACTGGCATAGTTTATGATCCATTTCCTTACATTTACTAATCACCACAGCTCATCATATTCTTGATGATGAGATTCAGAATTCTGGATACCATGGAGTTCTTAATGCACTTCCATTATCATTTTAAGAGGCACAATCTAACCACATCATGTAATGAATCTCAAATCATATTATGCCATTAAACACTATTTATTCTCCTTTTCAATAACATTCAGTCAATTGAGCAAATGAAGAGAAAGTTGCTTGTACTTGCTTAGCTTTGTTATATTCTCGTTACAGTTGTGATGTTTAGAATGAGTTAATGACAAAGTTGCTTGTTCTTCCTTTTTGCAGGCTCCTATGTGACTCATGAAACAAACCACTTTGTTTATTTCTATTTGGATCAGAAAGCAGTTTTACTCTTTAAATCTGGCTAGTCTTATGGTGGTGGCAAAGTTGACAGCAATGGGAATTGTCTTGTGATTATGCTTGATGTATTCAGTCCTCCATGTATTAATTCCACTGGCTCTCAAATTCTTTGCCGGACATTCTTGTGCTTGTATATTTGATGTCAGTTAAACTATTTCTCGGTTTGGATATGAATCTAAGGATTACCTCATTCTGAGATTTGTTTTTTGTTTTTTTCCTTCCCAGGAGTTTTTGAAAAATAAAATATTCCTTCTTAAAAAAGAAAGCTTAATGCATGCAATAAAATTCTTAGGGTCTGTTTGCTTTTGAAAATATTTCCTTATTTTCACTATATATTTTTAAAGTTATTTTTCATGTACAATTTTTCACATTTTTAAGAAACATGTTTGGTTTACAATGCTGATAAACGATTTTAAGCAAATGAAAACAATAAAAGTATGTCTGGTATGGTTATGGAAATTACAGGACCGTTTTAGGATAATAGTTCTTATTTATCCATACTATTTTAAAGTTTTTTTTTTCATTTGCTTAATATAATTATATTTTAGGAAAAAAAAAGTGATTTTGGTCTATATACATTCGATCCAACATGTTGAAGGTTATTGTAATTTCCTATTGATGAATTTGAATATTAAATTTAAAAAAATGTAGATTTAATTATTTTTTTACTTTAAAAACATGATAGATTCTTAAAGAACAAAGACTAATTTATGTTTTTTTAAGGTTGAGAATTAAATTTATCAATATGAAAGAATAGAGGTTTTTGATTACGTTTGATGGAAAATATTGGGACAAAATATTTTTCTCTTAACTTTTTATTAAACAAACTTAAAAGAGAAATACGAAAAAATTATTTAATGTTTCTAATTATAATTGTCTGTACTTTTTAATGTTCGATGCTTCCACTATGTTCACCCTGTAGAAATCTACCTTTATCAAATTAATTTTTGGTAAATTAAAAAAATACAATGAAGATAACAATATTAAAATTTAAGACTTTGTATATATTACTTAATTCTTCTACTAGACCGAGTTGAGTAGTTTTTATCTTCACCATTCTTAAGGAATTTTATTTGAAAAAATAACTAGATTCATGCTTGTCACTTAATTGAAATAAATTTTCTTAACTAAAGAATGTTAAGTTAAACTCCATATCAAAGAACTTTATTTGGAAAAATTACCACACTTATGTTTAGGAGTGTTTCGTGAATCAAATTTCAGTCAAAAAAAATCTTTTGATCCAAAGATTAAAACATTATATTCGTTTTGGATTATTTTAAAAAAATTGATATGATAAAAGACATTTTAGATTGGATTAGATAATTCAGTTTTTGTTAACACATTTTTACTAACATTTTATTTTTCTATTACTAGAAGTTTTTAACTCAATTATTTTATATTATTTTTAAAATAAGTGAATTATTTTAAGTTTAAGTATATTAATAACTTATTTAAAAATAAAGAACACAGAACATAAAAAATATATATTCAAAATAAAAGTTAGGAACAAAATATATATAGTTTTACTACATTAGTTGCATACATAAAAAATATAATAAAAATATTAATAAACACCAAAAGATATAAAAATAATAATATATAAAATTACATGTGGAACACATAATAACTTATATGTATTAAAAAATATTGGTTTAGTTTGGATTGGTTCAATTTTACAAACTCTATTCAAAATTTGATTTGATCCTATAGGTTGAGAACGAAAATAATCTACAAAATTCAATTTTTTTTAGATTGTTTTGTAGTTTCATTTTGGATTGGATTGAATATGAACACTCTTATCGTCATACTTGTCTGCATAGTAGGAATAAAGTTACCTAAACAAAGAATGTTGAGTAGTTGTGATCTTGGTCGTGGCAATGGAAATTGAAGATTCATAAGAAAATAAAATTCTTATTATTATCTTTCACAATTCTTTGCATGTTATTTCTCTATGCATCTATTGGAATTTAGCTTTTAGTAGTATTTGTAGTTGTTGTCTTATGTAAAGAAAGGATGAAAACCATTGTTTTGAGAGTTTGTGTCAATCTATAAAGCTCAGATACTTCAAAAAATGAAAAAATATCGGTGCCATATTTATGTCGAACATTGATACTCGTCAAATACTTCTAAATATGTATTCAAAAAACATTCGATTTTTTTTAATCTTTTAAATATAGGATATGATTGAGATGCAACTAGGATATGCTTACGATGACTCGAATATAAATTCTAGGCAACTTGGATAAGTCTAGATAAATATAATTTTTTTTACTCATTTTATGATTATCTTAATATTTTATAATTTTAGACTTTTAACTTTAAAATTTTGAAAACCAACAAGTTTCTAAAAGTTATTTAAAAGTGAAAAGCAAGTTGTACACACAAACAACAATGTACTATGAAAAAACAAAAGCCACAACCTTTTCCTTTCCAAAAAGTTATCATACACCATAGTTTGCAACATTTCTCCTTCTTGGCAGTCTACACTTACTTCTAGTAAGGGGTCTCTCTTTTCAATAAATGAGTCTCTTTTTGGTGAATGAGTCTCTTTTTTTAGTTTTTTGGTTCATTGTTATTTCTCTCTTTGATGGTACCGAGTCACGTTCTTCCTATCAAGTCTTTCTCTACAACTTTGGTTCACCTTCTAGTGAATGGGATGCTCTCTTTTGGTCTTGTTGTTTTTTCACCTTCTTCTAATAAGTGGTTTCTCTTTTAAGTGGATATGGTGCTCATTACTAAATTCTCAGGTGTTGTAAGTTTTAATCTTATGGTTCTACTCTAGGTTCTACTTTAGTGCTTTAGGGTTCTGATCGTTACTATTCTCTATCATATTATTACCTATTTTGTTTGAAAAAAATGCCAAGACTAGTTGGGGGACAGGGTTCTAGTATTACAAGTAGGTTTGCGTTTTTAGAACTTCAAGATGAATATGCTCCACTATGAGTATTTGTTACGATAAAGGAAAATCTAGGAGATGGGGCTGGCAATAAGCTTTAGAGCTATGATTTTTGTGAAAAAGTGGTCAAAAGTTCATACTCTAGGGTTAAAGCACATTTTCTTAGAATTTCAGGTATTGGAGTTGGTATTTGTCCTAAAGTTCCTACTAAATATTTGGTTGATTTGAAAAGAATTTGTGAAGAGGTTGAAAACAAATTAAAGACTAAGAATGTTCCACTGCCAATTGACAAAATGACTCTAACTCCATCAAAATTGCTACTAAAAAGAAGAATATTGAGTAGTATAGAGAAAACATTTAATGTTGAGGATAGAAATCATCTTAGAGCAAAAATAGCAAGAATATTTTATTTTGCTAGCATACTATTCCATCTTGCTAGAAATCCAAATTTTGTTAGTTCTTATTCTTTTGTTGTAACAACAATCTTAATGGCTTTCCTCCTCTTAGCTATAATGCATTAAGAACTAGTCTTTTATAGCAAGAGAGATTTCATGTTGAGAAGTTATGTCAACTTATCAAATTTTTATGGATTTTAAAAGTAATTACATTGGTTGTTGATGATTGGATAGATGCTTAAAGAAGACCTTTGATAACCTTCATGGCTATATGTGAAGGAGTACTTATATTTTTAAAGGCTATTAATATATCCAAGGAGTATAAGAACAAGCATTATATGGTCAACGTAATAAAAAATGTAATCAAGGAGGTATGACCACAAATGTGGTCCAAATTGTAATTGATAATGCTCCCGTTTGTGAGGCAGCAAGATTTTTGATTGAAGTTGAATTCCATAATGTATTTTGGACCCCTTTTTGTGGTTTATATTTTGAATCTTAGAGTGAAAATTTTATGGGTAGTAAAGAATATTGATGAAAATAAGAATGTTTTCAACGAATGTGGGTGGATGATTGAAGTAATTGATGATGCATCTTTTATCAAAACTTTCGTCATGACTCATTTAATGAGATTTTTTCCACTCTTAAATTGCTTTTTGTTGCTGAAACTTGTTTTTCCTCCATCATAGTGATGCTAAAAAGATTAAAATTGCTGAAACGTTGTTTGCAAAATATGATTATTAGTGACCAATTGAATAGTTATAGAAAAGATGATGTTAGAAAAGCTACACAATTAAAAGAAATTATTTTGAATGATATGTGGTGGGATAAAATAGACTATATTCTTTCTTTCATGAATCCTATAACATGATTAGGATATGTGACCCAAATGCTTTTACTCTTCATTTGGTGTATGAAATATGAGATTCTATAATAAAAAAGGTGAAGGTAACCATCTATAGGCATGAGGAAAGGCAAACAAATAAGGTGTCTAATTTCTAAAATGCTATTCATGATATACTCAATCATAGGTGGAGCAAAAGTTGAACTCCACTTCACTGCTTAATCATTCAAGCCAAGGTAATTTTTTTCATGTGAATGACTATTTTTTTCTTTAGACAACAAAATCATATATGACTAAACTATTTTTTTTTATGATTTGTAGGTATTATAATGATGCGTGGTTTAGTGAAGCTCCAAATAGGGTTCCTTCTCATCAAGATGATGAAGTTTCTAAATAGAGGAACAAGTGTCTAAAGAGATATTTTCCACATGTGGAGGAGAGAAAAAAAGTTTATGAAGAATTCTCTATTTTCTCATCCTGTGCAAGTGACTTTGGTTCTTTTGATCCAATTAAGGATAAAGGGGTATTAGATTAAAAAACTTAGTAGGTGATGTATGGATCTTCTACCCCTCTACTCCAAAATCTTGACTTAAAGCTTCTTGTGCTACCATGTTCTTCCTCATGTTGTCAAAGAAATTAGACTACATACCCCTTTATTCTATGGGTGGACATGGATCCATGTTGATTCGATGACTCAATCAATAGAACCAATTCGACCAAAAAAGTTCGGATTGGTTTGAATTTTAAAATTGAAAGCCGATGATATTGGTTCAGATATTGGATTGATAATGTAAAATCTAAACCAACCCAAACATATTATTTTAAAATAAATAAATTTTTATGTTGTATAGTTCTATAGTTTTTGTATCATGTAATTATAAATTTATGATTTTTGATATTATTTATCTAACTTTTTTTTCATTTTATTACAATTTTTTATATTTTTCTATATTTTTATTTTATATTTTTTTATCGAGTAACTCCATCAACCCAATCCGAGTGATTGGGTTGGATTAGTTTGGTTCAAATTATCAATTTTTTTTTACAAAATCTGATCCACCCCAATTCAATTAAAATTGATCAAATTTAGATCAAAATATTCCCTAAACCTGAACTCTTCCAACCCATGCCCACCCTAACTTTATTCATTGGTTGAAGAGAAACAAAATAAATCAAAAAAAGAGCAAAAGATTTGGTTTATGTCAACTCCAACCTTTGACTTTTGTCTAGGAAAAATTAAAGGTATAAAAAAGGAGAGATAAGATTGTGAGACATTAGTGGAGATGTACATGATCTACTTGATAATGGTGTTGGACTTCCTAAATTGGCAGATTTGTCTATTGATGAACCAAACTTAGAAGCTATGCTTTTTTTGGATAATGATAATGGGGAAAAGATAATCATAAAATTAGCATTAGATAGTAATGTAGTAATTATTGTTAGAAATAATTCCTTAAGACATGGTTTTAATCTTTAATCTTTTTATCTAGAGAATCTTTAGGT
Organism: Mucuna pruriens; assembly: GCA_025330945.1. Classification (NCBI taxonomy): domain Eukaryota; kingdom Viridiplantae; phylum Streptophyta; class Magnoliopsida; order Fabales; family Fabaceae; genus Mucuna; species Mucuna pruriens. The sequence goes on along the minus strand of JAENHJ010000040.1, from coordinate 2,666,591 downwards.
GGAAGCAATACAATACAATAAATAATATGCATCTTTTAAGAACAACTCGTTCTTACACCCATAGGATCTACATTATGTTGGATTACTAAGGATATGATAAATACCTAGATACATTTATGGTTTCTTATATAAGCGTTCTTCAGTATTTGTTGCAAAATCTTTACGAAAACTAATCCTGAACACAAACAAAGGTAACTAGTGACTTTATGATTCTTCCTCAATAGAATCTCTTGAGTTCCCAATGAGACTTTAGTCCCTTTTCAAATGGGGAGAAGAGAGTATTAGTTTTCAACAATTTGGTATATTGGAGGCCATAACCTTTTTATAGTGTGTTATCCTAATAGGATTCTCATTATCCCCTAATGAGCCAACAACGATATATGTTTATTTAAGTCCATATTATCATATTTAGTAGTCTAATGAGGTCACTCAATTTTGACCACATAAAATAAAGATCACTAATAATAAATAGCTAAAATGTTTTGATTGATATAATTAGCCAAAACTAGTTATGACATGGGTAGAAATTGTAATTTTGTTATAATCACAAATATATTTTTTTGTAAATTGTGATCATTATAGTTATGAATTAATGAGAAATGATTAATGTCTCTTTCTTTACCAATATTCTACATCCATATAATTTTTTTTAAAGTATTTAGAATGTATTGTATCCTTAATTTCAAAAAATTGTTGTATCCTTGTATATGTGTCGTAATAAGTATTTGGGCTTCATATGTAACATTCTAAAATTTATTTAATTATTTTTAGAAATTAATTACATTACTATTATTATTATTATCAATTTTATTTTAATAGAGGGGTTAATGATTTTATAAACTGATGAGGCTTTATCTAAATTATTTTCATTTATTAATTTAATTAATTGAATTAACGGGGAGAGCCGACGGCGGGTCGGGGTTGGCCCGACCAATTAAAATTAAACAGCAGGTTAATCAGTTTACCTAATCGGTGTTTTACTGGCGTCAGACACCCGAGACATAGAGGAGAGAGAACGTCGACCTGCAAGGAAGAGGAGCTAGGGTGTTCAGACCGTCCTAGAGCGAGGAAGATGAGTTTGATCATATATGAATGCGGGAGTGTACGGGTAGTGAGGGACAATCCCTAAGTCCCTCTAGGATCTAATTTCTCAATTTTGTTTGATTATTACGTTTTAAAAATATTTTAACCGGTAGAAAAGATTTGTCAATATGCTCTGTGGTCTAATTAACGTCTTGTCCTAATGTAATTTTTGTTGGGAAATTGTATGATTAATTGCCCTAATTACTTGATTCTTGTGTTGTTTATGGTTGTTCATGATTTGAGGCTCTTGTGTGCAATGATGAAATTGAGTAAAATTCAATGATGTTTTATGTGCGTTTCTGTACTTTTTGATAAATGATTTATAATGATGATGGTTAAATTAATATGGTTGGGTATGGCTATGGATTGTGCGAATGATGTATAAATCATGAGAATAAGAGTGTGGATGAGAATGCATTGAGCATGGACATGAGAGACATGAGATGCATGAAAAGCCAGACTTGGTTATAATACCCTGGCCATATGTGGTGTTTAACAGGGGACCCTCGCCAAAAGTGGTGTTTAACAGGGTGGACTAATGATGGGGACATTCATATGCATGGGCCATAGGTGGTGTTTAATCATGCTACACGCCGGCCATGGGTGGTGTTTAACGGTTGTGTGAAATGTCTTTGCACGGGCCATAGGTAGTGTTTAACTGTGCGACACACCGGCCCATACGGGTTGTTTAACGGTGTGGCCATCATTAGTGATAACTAAGGGGATTGAGGAGGTTCGCCCATGGTGTGGAGTTCCGACTCGAGACTCTTAGATGTGGTGATGAGCATATGCATTGTGCGAGCATGTGCATTTTGAATGAATGAAATGTGATTGATATATGAACATACGGTAATGGGTGGGACTTGGGGCATTATCTGTCTTTATATATGATTGAATGCGATTTCTGACCGTACTTTCTCTTGTTTTTTTCTTTTAGGTAACGTTGAGGACACTCATGGTGCCAAGTTTTGAGAAGGCATGGTCTTGCTCTGATTAGTGTGAAATCGGGGTTCTAGAAGTTAGAATAGTTGCTCTATGCCTTGATGTTTGAATGACTTATTTTAAAGATGATGATGACTTTAGTTTTCTCAATTATAATGTTTAGATCTAAAACCTCCTTGAAAACTTTGTGCCTACTTTTTAATTACCATGTGACCCTTTTATCCTTAATACAAATTGTGTTTTTTAGTTTTAACCATTACCATGTCTTCATTTTATTAATTTAATTTAAGTATTCGGGGTAGAAGAGTGTCACATCATAGGTGTATGTGTATGTGCACGGAGGATCTAGGACATTATGGGGCACCAGTCTTTGCACACTCTTTATTCTATCACATATATCCATGATTGTATCCTTCATTTTATCAAGATTTTGTACACTCGTTATTCTATCACATATATCCATGATTGTATCCTTCATTTTATCAAGGTTGAGGATCAATGTTTTCTCCTTATTCTTTGACATGAATGGATGGATCAAAAACATTAATTAAGGATATAGTCAAAATAGTATATAGAAGTATGGGATAATTATTATTTCTTGGGCTAGTTTTTTTATATTGAATTAGGCAAAAATCTAAATTTTAATATAATATCAAAGATTATACTAACGATTATTATTAAATCTATCAGGTCATCGGTTATTAGACTATTATTAAACTATTCATAAATATCTAATATTCAAAACCTCATACTTCAAATATCCAAAATATTATATATAAATGAAATAATTTTTAATATTAAATTAGATCTAAACCTAAATTTGAAGAAAAATATTGGACGATGTGCATGTTATTAAAATCTCTATTTTCCACCCTGTTAGATACTTAAATTATGATGATATTTTCTAAAATAATTATATTAAAATAATATTTTTATAATAATAATATTATATTTAAATTATTTTTAATTATTTATTTGTTAGATTAATTTATAAATCATATTTTTTTATAATAATTCCAACACAGTCTAACACGCATTTAATGGATTATGAGCAAGTTAGTATTGAATTGGTTGATTTGACATGACTACGTAAATTATCATTACTGGGTCATTGCTCTTCTTTTGACCTTTTTGAGTTCTCGTCAAGAAGAGTTTGCCCAGGGTAATTCTGAAAGAGCAGCCTGAAGATAAGAATTCTGAAACGCACAGACTGTAGGGATAACTTCCTCTTCTATTCTGATACGTATTGCATGTTAGATGGTCAATACCTTTTGCAGCAGCTGGTCACGGTGTTATACATAAAATATGAATATATCAATCACACTTTACCGCAACAAACTCATAAAATATAATTTAATTATCGCTCATTTATATCAAATTTATAAATGAGAATGTGATAAGTTTTTATTAAATAATGATTTAAATATGTTTTTATATTTTAAATTGGAGTTAATTATATTTTTATCCTCTAAATTTAAAATTATTATTTTTTATTTTTTTATATTTAAAAAATAATTAATTTTAATTTTTCATTTTATATAATAAACGAAATATAATTCATGATTTATTATGTGTATAATTGAAAATCAAAAATAAAAAATATTAGAATTTTTTTTGTGATTAATAATATTCTTTTACTTTTCACCTGTATACATCATAAATATTAATGATTTGTATATAAAGATTAAAAAATAATTTTAAATTTAAAAAATAAAAAAAAATAAACCTAAATTTAAGGATTATAAAAATATGTGAACTTTAAATAATTATTCCCTCCATTTCATACCATATATCTTTTTATATGTTTAAGTTTGTCTCTGAATATTTATTATTTTAGGAAATAAAAAGTATTAATGATTTTCTTGGTAATATTTTTATTTATTGATTTATCACCAAAATATTTAAATTGATTGACAATTATATTTGAAGTCTTTTAATAAGGATACTTTTACTAAAGAAAATCATTTTATTATTATAATTTGTGTAATTAATATTTTATTTAAAAATATGTTTTTTATTTTAAAATATAAATGATATAAATGGAAGTAATAATTAAACTGTCCCCTTTAGTTGATTTATCTTTTACCTTTTCCCTTAACAGGAGCCTCTTAGCTTATTAAAATGGGTAATATTTCTTCAATGCAACTTAAAATAATACTTGTGCATGGATTCCCACTGGACAACGTGCTCAACAATAGCGAAAATAGAGTAAAGGGGAAATATCTTACATTTATTAGCAATTTGTATCACTATATTGTATAAGAATCTCTAAACTCTCTGGTGTATTTCAATTTTTAAACCTATGCCACTATACATAAACTTGTGTTTCTTTGAAGTTTCAACCACATATTTACTTACTATAAAAAAGTGTTTCTAAAATCTAAAATATGTTTATTGATAAGTTTTTCATTTTTATTGGTAGCGATATTTATTTCCAAACATTCTAAATTCCACTTATTTATCATCCTCTTATAGTCTTATGTCTGTCCTCTAGCTGGCACGCATAAAATGGTCATTATTCGGATTCATCGATGTGAGATGAAGTTGCTTTTTTGGTACAAAACTTCCAAGCAGTATAGTTTACTTTGGATCCAAAATTTTCTTCTTCATATTATACCACAATTGATAATAATTTTGCGAGTTCAATGCATAGCATTCCTCAACACATCGCAGTCTCTTTCAAAGACTTCATATAGTTAAAAACAGAAGCTAGGCAATCAACCACTTGTCCTCTTTCCCTTTCTAATTACACGAAAATGACTTAGGTTAGGACTGTGATGGTAGTTCTCTACCTTTAATGAATGATTTCTTTTATGAGCAAAATTTTATTAAAAATTAGTGTACAAAGGGTACTCTAATTCCTTTAATGAAAGATTAATTTATCGTAGGTTGAAAATTGCATTCAATATTAAATCATTAATATATTATACTCTCCTTATCCTAAATATATCATTGAAACAAATTATAGAGTAAAAATTACTAATGTATAAAATGCTAGGCAAGTTTTCAACAAAAAAAAATTCTTATAATTTCATCATAGATATTCCACATTCAATTACCCCAAGGTTGCTCCAAATATCCAAAATGCATCAAAATGGCATTGAACAAACAAACATGGCATTGCAACGCTCTTTAGAATTTTTTTTATATGTATACCTATAATTAATTCAAGTGAAAAATGCTCCCCTTTGAGAACTAGAAACATGAAACGTGCTATTGCCAACCACAAATAGAATCTTTGTACGACAATTCCTCTAAATGCGAGTCACAGGAAAGAAAACTCAACCAATAATAACAAGGTTGTTCATTGTCATTTTGGTTAAAAACAAACACTGCAATTCATTGCCACAAGGCCGAGGGACTCGTTGATGCACTAACTTAGCAAGAACCACCACCACACCACAACAATCCTCTCCAAAATTTTAACGATCATGACAAATAAAAACCAGGCCGAGTCATATGCCCTATAATGGAGGCAACATGGTTGACATAAATCACATTCCAACAAAGCAAATAACATGCCACAAATGCCCTTCTAACCGCGCGTGAAAAAAAAAAAAAAAAAGAGTAAGGCTTCTATCTCCACTTTATAAAAAAATTGTTATATGGTTCAAAATTACCATACACTAATTAATATAGTACGATTGGCAACGCATAGTAAATTTGCTGAATCATGTCATGACTGAAAATTAGTCTTATAACTTAAAAGATTGAAACTTAAAGGAATATTTCAGAGTTTCACCGTAAAATCAAAATCCTATGGTAAATACTAAAAAATATTATTATAATTCTAAATAATCTTTAAATATGTATTTAAGTTTTATTATTTTTTATAAATGAAAAAAATTGTCAGGTCGAACCATATATAATAATTTATCCAGTTTATGGGCAATAAGGGAAAAAACTATACTGGTACGGTTGTAACCAAACAGGATGGAGAATGGAGCCCCATAAAATAAAAGCTGAAAGGACATTTTGGCTTCATACTAGGAAACAAAAGGACAAAATACTTTGAAGTTATTACAACACATAAAGCAGCACGGGTAAAACTGGAACTTAGTTAAAAAACAAAAAACAAAAAACAAAAAAATTCCCCCATTTTTGGTCAACCAGTATTTTCCCTATACTCTCTAGACTAGGTCATGTTCATTCCTGTATATTCACGAGTAAGCAAAACCACTGGGTCAATTCGTTGCTCCTTTCTGATGATGACGAGCTTCTGAGGAAGAAGCAGATGATGATGATGCGGGTCTCATTGCAGCCAATAAACAGTTCCCTTTCTGAACACTCTCTTCCTCATCCATCCAAATCTGCTTGCACCTGCACTCCACGCTACAGAAAGCCCTGTCCCCTCTTCACACATTCATGTTTATAGAACCCAAACAATAATAAACCTCTTTAATATATCAATTAATAACCATAAAACTTTATCTTAGCTTTTGTCAGAAAAGAACCACAGTCAAATGAAGAAACATAAATCATTTAGACTAAAACAAGATCTGGGTTTCAAAAGAATATTGAAAAATAAAAAGTATCCTTTTATTGGAGATAGTGTGCAAATAAAAAATATATATATATATATAAAATAATTGTGAGATTTTATAAGATAGTTTTGAAGAATTAAATTGTTACAAATACGCACATTTTTAAGATAGCATCCGCAACTTAAATTTTTTTCAATATTCAACTTTCAAAGTGAAAAAGTGTCAATAAAAAGAGAACAAAACATGTTTATGTATGTATATAGCTAGGTAGGTTTAATATTCAAGGACTCACTTGTACATGTAGATGTCATTAACTGGCAAGAGTCTCTTCCTGCAGAGAAAACATAGGTCTAGAAACGTTGGTTCCTGAAATGGAGAGTGCTGAAAAACATTCAAGGACGACACTGCAGAAGGAGAGTGTTTGTTGATGCTGCTAAGCATCGTCGTTTTGTTAATCACTTGTGGAGTTTTCTTGCTAACACTACCTTTCTGTGCTTCTAACACTACACTCAGACCCACCATCTTTCATTCTATGCTTTCTCTGTCACTTCTCTTTTTCTTTGGTCTCTATACACGGTGAGTGGAAAGTGTTTTGGTGAGTAAAAGAGAGGAAAGTTGGAGACGATGATGTTTTGGAGGAGACAGTACAAAATTAGAGAAGAGAAGAGAAGCGAAGAGAAAAAAGAAGAGGGGTCAATGTGGTGGGTCCCCTACAGCTATGGAGCAGTAACAAAGATCAATGATTTGACTGCTTTTGCTATTCAACTGACACGTATCAAATATTTCAGTTTCCATTTCATTTTCTGACTTTTTTTTTGTTATTCTTGGGTTCAATTTTTTTTATAGGTTTTGTCTGCTAGTGTTAATGTTCTAGTAACAACACTTTTGACTGATGCACCCACCTATCTATTAACAGTACAGTAGGGTTATATTATTCGTATTATAATTTAGAGTAAATTTTTATTTGGATTCTTATTTTTTTATCACTTTAAAATGTGAAATTATTATTTTATTTTTATTTTTTTTAAATGAAAGAATTTTAATTTTAGTTTATGTAAACATTTTTTTTTATAATTTTCAGTCTTCCAAAATTTAAACTATTATTTTAATTCCTAATATTTATTTTAAGAAAAATAAATAATATTTATTTTAAAAATAAATTTTTACCTTAATTATAATTTTGATTCTTTAAGTATTGCAATTATATAATTTTAGCTTCCAAAATTCTAATTATAAATTGGATCCGTCTTAACTTTTAATTATGTAAATTAGGTTTGTTAAGTAAAATTATATAATTTAGTCTTTTTGTCAGACTTTCATTAAATATTTAATGAATTTTGTTCTCATAACTCTATAATACTTTAAGAATTTAATTTGTGTAATTAAAATTTAAGAGTTTAAAATTACACCATTACAACTTTTGAAAAATATAATTGATGTAATTAAAACTTGAGAGACCAAAATTGTATAATTATAATTCTTAAAAGACCAAAAATAAAATTAAACTTTAATTTTTTGTATGGTATCCTTAAGTATTATTGAATACCACTTGAGGTCATATGACATATTAACACATGTCTTTAGTTAACTAATTTAGTATGAAATTAAGAAAAAAATATAGATTTTAGATTTTAGAACAATGAAAGAATTTTTTATAAAGATTAAAATTAATTTTTTTATTTTATAAAAATTAAAAATATATTTAATTTTAATTTTTTATAATATTATTTTTCTATTTTGATATTATATTAATCATTTTATTATATCATTTTATTTTTATAAAATTAAATATAATTTCTCATAAATTTTTCATGGTTTACGAGGACAAGAAGAACCAATGACTGAATGCGAAGTCACATTTAACTTTAAAAAATGTTCTTAAGTGTGTCAGCTTATATAAAAAAATGAAAGAAGTTGAAAAGAATTGATAAGATCAATAATGCAAGAGAAAATAGTTGATGTACTAATCAACTATGTGAATTATATATATCATCTAATTATAATTTATTGTGCTACTTTTACAATAGTTATTTTAAAGAAGTGTTTGATTGACGAGAAATTTTTATTCAATAATTTAAAATTAAAAATTAAATTTCTAAGTTTAGTATACTATAAAAATAATATATTCTCAATAGACATTGTTTCTTATGATTTTTTTGTGGTAAACTTAACAAAATACCAAAAAAACATCCATATGGGGAGTGAAAATCTTACTTTTTTGAGTGGAAGAAAAGTTCTAATGAAATAAAAATGTTATAATATTTTCATTAATTTGTTCAATACGAAAATTTAAATATAATATTTGATAAAATTAGATAAATAATTATATTTAAAAAGAATAAATAATAATAAATATTTTTAATATACTTAATATAATTTTAAAAATAAAACTAGTTAATAAAATATATTTTTTAATCTTTTTAATATATTAAATATTATATTTTTAAATTTTTATTTTTAAGTCTTTAAAAATAGTAAAATATTAGTTAACAAATTGTTTTATAATAGTATTTCTGCAACATTGAAGAAATGTTTTATTAGAAATTGTAAAAAAAAATTAAAGAAAAAAAATGAAAAATTTTGTTATGTTAAAATTAAATAAAAAATATTGAAATTACACCTACATATATCAATAATTTTAAAATTTATTAAAAATATTTTTGCAATAAAACTTCACAGAAGTTTATCTAATTAAATTGTTTATTTAAAATAATATTTTTAGAAGAATCATTTATATACATAGAAATTTTACGAAATATGAAAACTTTAATTTTCAAGAAATATATTTAAATATTTTCAAAAATATTTATGATTAAAAAAATAAATTTCTATTATTCGTAGAAATTACAATACTTGATATTGATACTTTCCAAGAATTATAGTTACTTATATAAAAGATTTATCTTCTACTAAATTTCCTTAAAACTCATATCAATTATGATTATGTATGATTGTGTTATATTGTATCACTGATAAACTCACAATATAATGAAAATATTAAAATAATATTTTAAAAATATTGTGCAAAGAATACAACTCTTTTTTATTAAGGTGAAGCCGTACTCATGGTTGTACGGTGTTGTGTTTGTGTTGTGACATGTGTGTTATGTGAGTGCATTTAAAAGTTTGAAAAGAAACACTTTTGGGTTTGTCTTCCGCCCAAATGGACTTCCAACCTTTAAAGAGGCAAAGTAATGTGTGTGCCGTGTTGATACTCGAGTATGGACCATTGAGGAATAATTAATGACTTGTATAATGGCACCATATAGGTCTCTTTTCTCATAGTTTTTTTTTTTTTTGTTAAGGATCAATTTTAGCTAGAGTGTTATATTTAAAGAATTAAATTTTTTTAGCATGTGAAGAAATTAGACATTGTTTAATCATTCTTTGAATAATTCAAAATGATTTATATGCTAAATAAGGGTACGTTAATAAAATATATTAATTAGCATATATATATAGACACACAAACATTAAATAAACTATCTTAACAAATGTCTCTTCTATAATATGTTAGTATTAATTTTCATAATCTTTATATAAGAAGCGACATATAGACTAGGTAAAAGTACAAATAAAGGAAGAGCTAAAAAAAACTTTAATATACACTACTTATTTTTTAAGTAGCCAAAAGAACTTTATTAATATACACTTGAAAGTATTCAATACACTAAATATATGGAATTAAATAAGTTTATGAAATAATATTTTTAAAAACAATAACATAATAACATGTGATATACTAAATATAGCTATAACGCGTTGAATAAAATATTTAATTGTTCTCAAAAGTGAATATTTAAATTTAATAATTAAATTAATAAACTTATTAGATTATATGTTTTTATATAAAAATAAAATCAATATGTTCAATTTTGAAGAGAAACATTGGGAGCTGGGGCCACCCTCACTCCTCTTTGTCTGTCCCTGATAAACATGTGGGTTATGTAATATATTTGATCTATTAAAAAAAGAATAGAATGAGACAGATAAAGTTCCCACCAAAATAAAAAAGAATGAGACAAAGTTATAAAAGTGATACATTTTGATTTTTACCGCAAGAGTAGAACTAAAGACAATAAAAACAAGATGAATCATTACTTTTTGTCACTTCACCATTATTATTATTATTATTATTATTATTATTATTATTATTATTATTATTATTATTATTATTATTTTTTTTATTATTATTATTATTATTATTATTATTATTATTATTATTATTATTATTATTATTATTATTATTATTATTATTATTATTATATAAAGGAAAACATACCTAAACTAACCAAAGGATCGCATTAGAAGGTAACCATTAGTTCAGTTGGTAAAGTATTTTATAAGTGATCAATTGAATTTTTATATATAAAAACGTACCTTCATCTCTCCCATTATATATGTTGGTCTGTCTTTAGGTGGCACGCGTGAATGAGTTATTATTATTTTTTGTTGTTGTTGAAGGAATGAATGAGTTATTTTACTGTTTAGGAAAAAAAAACTGGCTGCATTAGGAGCGCATGACTGAACTTCTGTCCGATGATTCTTTTATTTTTTTGCATATATATATATATATATATTCATTAGTGGGTAAGAGAACTACTAATTAAGAATATGATAGAATTGTTTAAACTTCTTAAATTGATTTTGGTTATATTCCTTTTGTTTTATCACCTTTTTTACATTACTGAGGCTAAAATAACAGTGGTTGTGATGAAGTTGAAGTTCAAGTTGTAGTACAGTGTCGGATTTGTAGTACAGCAGTCATGGATTGAGACTTGGTGGGACCAACATTGCATGTTTATATGATAACGGGACAACTGCTGCAATAAATTAGGTAGCAAAAATTGATTGTGCAATAAATTGGACAACTGCTGCATATGTGGGGAATGCTTAATTTTATAATTACTAAATAGCCATTTAACCACTTTAATTTCTTCACTTGTGAGAAATATAGGCTTTATACATCAACTAAATTGACAAATAAAGTTAAATTGGACTATATGACCGAGCTTAGTGCCTCTAGTATGAATGATGGATCGAATGAAGCTTTTCCACTCACGGGCTTAGTAATCTGCTGCTGGCTGATGGAGCAGGCATAGCTTTCTTCAGAAGTTACTTTGTTCCGTATTTTCATGTTCTTGTGGCCTTTTTGTTTGTCCATTACCAAAAACAAGAATCCCATTCTCTTACGCTCTATTTGGTAGTTTCGAAATATAGAGGAAGTACGAGGATAAGAACAAGTTTGTTTGATAGTGAAAAGAAATAAGAAGTAAAGAAATATATGAAGAAACGCAGTAGAAAAAACAATGTAATATAAAATTACATATTCATATTTTTCTATATGTAACTTTCAATTAGTTATATTTATATATAATTGATTATGTAATTTAACTTAGTTGATTATATAATCGATTTTTATTTTACTACATACAAAATACAATAATTAGACCCAAATATATATATATATATATAATATACATAATTACCTTTTAAAATAAAATTGATTATTTTATATATACTAAATTATATTTAAAAGTTTTTTATTTAATTTTTTTAAAAATAATTAATTATGTATATTCATAATCAATTACAAATGAATATATATATATATATATATATATATATATATATATATATTTGTAATCTATTACAAATATATAAAATTAATTATACGTATATATATTTTAAAAATTACAGTTAAAATTTTATTTTTTTAAAATTATTTTTTATATCCAATAAATTTTTATATGTACTTTTTAAAAAAATTGATTATATAATTAGAATTTTATTATGTTATGTTAAAAAATATTATATATATCTGTATGTTTTATTTTTTAAATTAAAATTATTATGTAAGTAAAATTTGATTATGTTAAAAATAATTTTCATTATACTACACAGAAGCGTTAAACTTTCTTCCCTTTGATGCAATTGAAATTCTATTATGTCTTATAGAATTTTTTTTAGTGAATCACCCAAATGGCCCGGAAATCAGATGGGAACGGCAATTAGATTCTTGAAATTATATTTTGTTAAATAGTTCCTCAAGTTGAAGTTTGATGAACAAAATAGTCCAAAATTTTCCCTATATTTGTTTCTTTTGGGGAAAGGGAGGGGCTAGGCCCCACCACACAAGAAACTGAAATTAATATCCACAATGGAATAAAACTAAAGATACAACATCCATTAAGGGGACATTGAGAAAGTTTGAAATAGAAGAAAACATACAATTCTTAATCAGTAAGGATAATCCATGTTTAACTACATCATCTGCCACGTGATTAGCTAGAACATCCTATGTTAGATAATGATAATTGAAATGTTTATTTAGCAACTAAATGTTTTGTTAGCTTCTCACAAATGAGCTCACATGGGACAGTTCAATTATAGGGATAAATTTGAAAGTTTATGAAAAAAAAGAAAAGTTGAAATGTTACTTCTTCTAAAAGCTAGGACTCTTCTTCATCCTAACTACCTTCCTCCATCCCCTAGTGTTCATATTTCATCCACCATCTCTGTGTACCAAACTGTTGGCTTTGTCTACCCTCTTCGGCAAGAGAGGTTAGTTTGAAATAGTTCTTTCTCCTTTTTCCTCCAGAATGCATATGGTGAGTATAAGTCTTTATTTTGTAGGTGTTCTGCATACAAGAGTTATTGGGTTCTTTGAAACAATGTATTTCTATAATGTGTTTTTTTTTTTTTTTTTTTTTACATTATTGGTATTTCCTTTATGGGTCATAATTGTATATTTTTTTTAAATCTTTCACCCATAGACCGCGCTTGGTGTCCTTATTTTCATTGCAGAACTACATTTTCTAAATAAACTTTGATATTGTTGTGGATTTTTGTGGGATGACTTTCAAAATCATACTCATACTGCACCACAGTGGGAAGTTTAGAAGGAATGAGGTTGGTGTTATTGAGTATGTTGTTGGTGAGATTGACGTGTGAGAAGACATAAATATAGGTAGATTGAACTTTTTTCTTTATTGGTTGATCTTGTGAAAGTTTGCAAAAGCTACCATACAATTGAACATGACATACTGGACCTAGTCATTGATGAACACCCAATAGTTGAGAACTCTATCATTGTGACTTTATCCACCTAATCCTATATATGTTTAATCTCGGTGTTGAAGAAGAAATATATTGTAGCTTATGATGTGTGTAATGCTCCGCTGATATTACATAGAAGTCTAACTATTTAAAATAGTGAAAGATTCAATTTTAGATAAAAGTTATTTGATTAGGAAAGTATGAGTACATTTATTTTACACTAACAAAAAAATAAAAACGTTATGAAACCAATAGTGTATTGAAAAAAGAGTAAATTATCCTCACCTTTTTCGTATTATTATGTCTAACTCATCACGCTTACACTCTCCTCTATTTAGATATGTTCCCATTATTTCTTTAACTTAACATCATGGATATTTTTTTATAAGATTTTAAAAATTATTTTTAATTAAAATATATACTAAAATATTTTTAATTTACTAAATTATCATTCACTTACTTGATAATTTTTATATTTAAAAACTGTTTTATAAACTATTTTTTTAAAATAATAATATATATATATATAAGTATTAAAATTTTAATAATTACATTTTATTTAACAATAAATTTTAATATAAATAGAATCATTATATATATATATATATATATATATATATATATATATATATATATATATATATATATATATATTAGCATTATGTTTATTAAAATCAATAAATATATTATATTTAATTAATATAATATTTAATAAATATAATATTTAATAATATTCTTGAAATTAACTATATATTAAATTTAACATATATAATAAATAATACTATATAAGAAAAATAAAAATGTATTTAAGTATATATAAAAATACTTTATTAATAACATCAATTAATATATATATATATATATATATATATATATATATATATATATATATAATTGGATTTAGCATAATTAATAATAATTTTTAAATAATAATTAAAAGACTTAAGTGATAAATTGTTATATATACATATAATAACAAGTGAATATATTTGTTTTTAATAAAAGAGGAGAAAATTTATTTTAACACAAGGTGAAAATGTGGTATAATATTTACCTATTTGAGGGACGGTGGTGTAAAGGAAGTTAACAAAATTTTTTCAAAAAATTTAAAAAAGAGAGTATAATGTTATATATTTAAATTTGTCGAGAGTATGATTTTTAATATAAGAGAAAAGAATAGTATAACATTGATATATCTTAAGACAAAAGAGGGTAATTTACTCTAAAAGTAAAGATAAGTGTACTATGTCATACAACATTACACCTATGGAAGAGAGATCATACAAAATTAAATAATATAGTACAAAATAATTTCATACATACAATGGTCATAAGATAATAAAAATGAAAAATTCATAAAGAAAGAGAAGGATAGTCTTACTACATCAAAATAACCTCTTAGTTGACCACAAAATCTAGAGTTAGAAATTTGAGTCCAGCCTAATGGGTCAACTGGGACAACCTGTGTATAAGGCTAGGTCAAGCTCCGAAAAATATGACCTAAATTCAATTGGGCAAATTTGACTTAGCTCGTTTAACTCGTCAAACAAATTAGGTTAAGGTTAAGTTTAGCTACCGAGTTATGGGTTGACTCGATAACTAATATACTAATCAAATTAAATAAAAAAATGTGTAAGTGTAACTGGAAGAAATTGTTTTGATTCAATTTTCTTTTAGACTTAAAGATTAGTGGGTTTGGGTTTACTTTTTGAAATTTTCCATTTTATTTTATAAAATTAAAAGTACACATATATTTATACATCACATGACAAGCATTAAGCAATTCTATTGCAAAAGCCATGCATAATTTGTCATTTTGGAGGCCAAAGAACAACCTGTGTTGTAATACTATTTCCACACAAGGTATGTTCTTTTAGCATCAATTGCAATACCATTTTTCACACCAATATTTTTTTTTCTTTTTGGAATCGAAATATATATTTTTAATGAAGGTCAATTTGGCCCACTTGCCTACCATAAGGCTAGGTTGGACCAACAAAACAATAGCTCGAATGTAATATAAGCCAAGCCAAGTTGGTCCAATTTCATGATTTGGCAGATTAAGCCAGACCAAGCTGACCTAACCCATTTGATGACTCTAACAAAATCTAATCCTAACAGTAATATTGGGAAGCTTTAAACAAATCTTAGAAATTCGAATGTCTGAACATTAATAAGTTCCTCTATAATCCCAAAGAATAAGATTCTCATGTATTGACATGTCTTTACCATATACTCTTATGAATGTGAATGTCACAATCATTGCACAGAATCTAAAGGAAAAAATAATATTAAGACCAAAATTTGTGATAAAAAAACGGTCCCAAAAAACTAATTTATTATGAATTTTGGGACAATTTTGTGGCAAACATTATTTTAAAAATTATTTGTTAGTTCAAGATGAATTTTATGCTGCAATTCTGAGATGGAATAATAACTTTTGTCCCAATTTTATGACAACTTTAATCTCAATTTTGTGATTTACTTGTCCCTTTCCCATTTCTTTCATGATTTATTTCCTTTTAAATGTCAATCGAACAATCAAAGATTTAGAGGATTTCCAAATCATCAGATATAAGAAAACTTATAGACCTTCTATTTGGATTAGAAGACATCAAACTCCTCAAACATCTCAAACCTTTCATTTTTGTCATCTTCTCTTTGCTTTTTTAGATCCAACTTCTACTTCCATCTCCTTACTTGACCTTTCCGTCTTTATTTTCGATCACCTTAGCCTCACTCTCGTCCTAAATCAAATTAATGACTTCATTTGTTCCCTTCTTCTTAAAAAAACATGGAGACGCAAAGAAGACGAGCTATTTCCCTATCATTATGAATCCTAACCCATGGTCAACAAGCTCCATTTTTGGCTACCACAAAGCTTTAGTCATATGCCTAGAGCCTCCCAAAGAATCCTCGTTACCTGAGCTTCAGTAGCCCAAATGTTTCTTTGGCTACTAGAAAAATACATGTGGCTCACTACTATAATTGTTGTTGTGATATGATTCTGGCCACTAGCCCTGGTTTGAAAATGCCATTTTTTTTGTTAGAACAAATCTCTCCTGATGCACATGGTAAGAACTTTTTCTCTACTTCAAACCCTAGCTGATATTTTCCCTTCTTTTATCTCATTTGCTCTATCTCTTTCCTTATGTTTGAGTACTTTGGATGTGTACTTTGGGGTAGTAAATAGTAAATAATAGGCAAAGATTTGTAGCTTGAAAAGAATAATAAAGAAAGACTTCTACAATTTGTGTCAAAACTAATGAGAGACTCTAGCTAAAGAACAAGAAAAAACTTAAACTCCTTTATGCAAAAATTCTAATTAATTTGGGATGAAATTTTGTGAAATTAAAATAAAATTTGTGTATGAACCCTAATTGAATTAGGATGAATTTTTGTGTAATTAGAATACAATTATTATGTTAATAAATTTTACTATTCAGCGATATTTAATAACTTCAATGAAATTGACCAAAAATAATTCTTCAATTCAAATTATTTAATAATTAAGAAGTTCTTAGCCTACAATTAATAAATTTTTTTTATCTTATGTGGTGCTAAATTTACTAGCATACAATTGATAATGATGTTTATTTTTAGGACAAAAATTGTTGCACAAATTTGTCCTTAACCTTTATAAAAAAATATATTTTTAAATATTAAAAAATTTCTTTTTTAAATTGTGTCCTTTTGGACAGTGTGTATTGAGTGGGGTCAGGTCATTTAGGAGGTGTAGCCATTGTTGATGCCTCGTGTGTGTCAAGATGTGAAGAAGGAGGTTTTGTATCTCTTTCACATTGTGACAGGCAAATAGGAGGTGTCATCAGGTGTTGCGTCTTATGTGTGTTTGAAGGGCGTTTATTAAAGGCGAAATATATAAATTAATAAAAACAAAACATAAACTATACTGCTAATAATAAATACTTATACCATTCTATCTAAAAAATAAATATAATAAAAAAGTAAAGAAATATAAAAATTAATAAAAATAAAAATATAACCCGTAATAATAATAACAATAACTTCTATTATTCTACCTAAAAAATTAATATAATAAAAAATAGTAAATA
Organism: Mucuna pruriens; assembly: GCA_025330945.1. Classification (NCBI taxonomy): domain Eukaryota; kingdom Viridiplantae; phylum Streptophyta; class Magnoliopsida; order Fabales; family Fabaceae; genus Mucuna; species Mucuna pruriens. Next base: position 2,648,950 of record JAENHJ010000040.1, on the reverse strand, counting down.
AATATAATAATTAATAAAAATAAAAATTATAATATACTAATAATAACAACAACTTATATTATTCTACCTAAAAAATTTATAATAAAAAATAGTAAAAATTAATATACTAACTAAGATGATAACTCCTTTACTACTACTTTATAATTCAGAAATAGAGCTTTTCAACTATTCTATCCCTCATAAACACAAATCATCATTTATTACAACCAACTATTCAAAACATTCAAAAAAATCCACTTACTCACTTTTCAAAATACTTTTTATAAGTATCGTCCTCCTTCACTCAAAACATTCATTCACTTTGAATTTTTAAAATTTTTGAAGAGTAATTGAATGAGGATGATACTTATAAATAGATGCATTTTGAAGAGTAAGTGAATTTGTGTTTTTTGAAGAGTTGGTTGTACTAATTGAAGAACTATTTCTAAGTTGTAGAATTGTTCAGAAGCTTTATTTTATTTCTAACTTGCAAAGTAGTAAAGCAGTTGTCATCTTGATTAATATAAAATTTTATTGTTTTTTAGGTAGAATAATATAGGTTGTTGTTACTATGAGTATGAGTATAGTTTATAATTTTTAATTTTATAAATTATTATATTTTTTTTCTATTTTTTATTATATTTATGTTTTAGGTAGACAAATATAAGTTGTTATTATTATTACTATAGTTTATAATTTTTGTTTCTATTAATTATTGTATTTATTTATTGTTTTTATTAAATTTATTTTTTAGGTAGACAAATATGAGTTGTTATTATTATTATTAGTATAGTTTATATTTTTTATTAATTATTCTATTTGTTTACTATTATTTATTTTATTAATTTTTTTAGGTAGAATCATATAAGTTGTTATTATTAATATAGTTTATATTTCTTTATTATTTTATTATATTTATTTTTTAGGTAGAATAATATAAATTATTAATAGTAAGAGTATATTTTATATTTATATTTTTATTAATTTATATAATTTGTTATCATCGAGCACACATCACACACAAGACGTGTCAGAATGTGCAAGAGGCACCGAATGGTTTGACACTTTTTTTACATTTCGACACATACATGAGTCACTAGTGAGTATCCCACCTTTGATCCTAACCACATCTAGTATATGGTGTTCAAAAAGAACACTATCTTTTTGAAAAACAAAAAGATAAATAAAAAATATAATGTTTCACAAAATTTATCTTAGAACTTAAAAAAATAAAATTCATTAATTAAATTTTATCTCACTTTTTCCTCCAAAATTATGACGGAAAAAATTCTAGCAAACACTTTGCCATGATCAAAATTGCAACAAATTATTTTGTCATAAATTTCATCACATAATAACTTTGGAACAAAAATTTTAACCAACGTATGATGAAATTTTCTATCTCAAATGATTTTTTCTTTGTAGTGACACAAAAATAGAAGGACAAGCTTACAAAAATAATAGTATAAAAATAAATAAGCAATAATGTACTTCAAACTATGTTTTAAAACTAACACTAGTCATTAACCTGATCAAAGTATTAAGTCAGTAGCAAAACTAAAAAGTTACTAATTAAACTGATCTAAACAAATAAATTTATATATATATATATATATATATATATATATATAATATTTTCTTTATATACTTAAAAGTAAGTGTTTAGAGTAGTTGCTTGGCATAAACCATTTTCTAAATGTTGTACTTTTACAGCTAGAATGTGCCCAACACTTTAAAAGTTTTATTACAACTTTTAGACATGTTGCCCACCAGTATCTAGTGTCGGCCAAACGTATGAAAATGAGCAAAAAAAAATATCTGCAAGACTCCACGAAGCTAGACATTAACCAAATGTCTTAGAAGCATGTCTACCCGCACAAAAATTTGAATTTGCGACTTAGTCAACGGCTCCCTTCATCCCGGCACCTCCCACATACATGGCTACCAGAGATTTCAAGTAATCTTGTTGTGTGAGCTTGCATCTAAATGCTAATCCAACGTCCCCTGGCTTCCTACGCTAAGCTTCCAATGGGAAATTAAGTTTTTTTTTCTCAGTAGTATGGGATGCCACAACCACGTTTCACCTTTTCGCAAGTGTTTTATTATATTTTCCTACAAAATATTTTTCCCTCAAAGTATGTATTTATTTACATCCCAACTAAAAGTAAACTATATTTTAAATTTTTATAAGTTTTTCTTATTTTGATAATTCTTTTTCTCCTATTTTTTCATTGAAATCAAGCATATAAATTCAACAAATATGAATTTATCGATCTAACATATAATTATTTTCAATATCAATGTTCAGGCCTTACCATGGGGAAACACCCAATGTTTTAAGCACATAAAATATCTTATTTAAAAGTTTGGCAAGATTATAAACATTTTAGAATTTATTTATATTTTTTTTGTCTTACTCAATTTAATATTTTTTTTACCTTACTCAATTTAATATTTTTTACACGTATAATGGGCCTATTAAATTTTATGAAACAATTCTTTTGATTATCCTTAAAAATCTTAAAAAGATTTAATGGATTTGTTTAAGTTCAGATTAGGGTATTTAAGGTAGGCTCCAGAACTAAAATTAATTGAAATTTTGAATACCCAAAATGCCCATAGTTTAATATATTTCATTAATCTTCGAAACTTTATATCTAATTATTTTTAGCTTATTTTGACTTGAGTTTTTTTTATTAGAAGTATAAATTAATGTCATTGTTCCGTATAAATTTTCTTAGAATCTTATTGCCACATTTTACGTAAAAGATAAGTATTACCCTTGACATTTATTTAAAGACTAAAATCTTCATAACATAATCAAATTAACTAGAAATTTGAAAATTCTTTTAAATTTGAATAAAATTGTAATACCCTAATTTCTATAATTTACTATTGTTTATAAATATGATGTTTTGTTATTTACTATTATTAATAAAGTGTTTAAATATTTTATAATTACATTTAATTTAATATAAAGTTCATTTAAGAAAATATATGTGGGTGAAAAATAGGTTTTTAATTAAATAATAGAGAAAATAACTTTCGTCTCCATTTGATCTATTAAGTTGAAAATTGACACAGCCTTTACACGTCAGAGTCATCTTTCACTCCAGTCTGTTTCTCTGAAACTTATTATTGGCAAACTGAGGGAGTAGAAGAAGAATCCATTGAGGGAGTGCCAAAGGATCATAAAGAGGATCTTTGAAGGCGTTTGTTGTTGTTTCGTGTACAAGGTAAGGGAGAATGCAATTGTCTCTCTACTTGGGTTTCCTTTATGTGAGATCGGTAATAGAGTCATTCCCTTGATCCCTCTTAATATTTGTGTATTTGAAGGGGATTAAACCCCTGAATTAGTGTGAATCTTGTATCTAATTTTTGTGTGAAATTACGTGGTCAATTGTCAATTGTTGATAGTTGATTAAATCTTTGTTGTTGTTCTTGGTTTAAGGTTTTGAGGTTTGAATTGAGACTTTTCTGATTTGAATGTAATTAAATGATGATTTGTGTATTTTCTATATACTAAACTTGTATGTGCAAGAAAACTTAGAATTGATTAAGTTTTTTCGTTCAATTTGTGAAATATGTGCTTGGGCTTCTGCAAAATTCGCAAATAGTGAACTGCTATTTGTTGCTCTTTGCTAGGCAAGAGCGTGTATCATAAAGGAGTTTCTTCCTTGCTGGGCTTATTCGTTGGGTGAGGATGACTCTCACTGAGTGAATGAAAGACCTAGAAGTATTGTGGCTTCCCTCATTAAGCAAATAGTGAGATTTGTTGAGCGAGAGTGTCAGAACTTGAGACCAAGGCTCTCTATGGTCCCACTTACTGGGTGAGAGGGTGTCTCATTGAGTGAGAAACATGAAGCAGATAGTGTAAACTCTCCATGGCTCATTTTGCTGGGCAAGGGGGCATCTTGCTAAGTGAGAGAGTGAGTGCTAAAGAGTGAAACTCTTTACAGCTCAACTCGTTAAGCAAGGGGAGTAATCTCATTGAGTGACGGTGTACAACAAAGAGTTGAGATTCTCTGTTGGATGTGTTTGCTGAGTGAGCAAGGAGTCTTGTTGGGCAGGAGGGGAACAGAGAACAACAAAAACTCTCTATACCTCTTATCTTTGGGTGAATAGCATAGTTTGCTTGGCAAGAGTGTATACATAGCTCCTTGTAGCTTTGATTTATTGGGCAAGAGAGTGAACTTGTTGAGCGAGAGTTGAACTTAGTGACTAGAATTCTCTTGGTTGTAAGCCTAAGAGATGTGTGTTTTGAGAGCTTGTCTATGTTATACTGTTGAGATTGTAATATGAATTGATTGAGATATAATTGTCATTGCATTAAGAGACGAGGATGAGAAATTATATGAGAAAACGAGCAAAGGATGAATGGTTATCAGACGAGACTTCTAGACCAAGAGTTGGCATAAAGGAACTCGAATGACTTTGATCAGGTGAACGACCTAGGCCTATGTGTGGACGAGAACGATGCTTACTATGTGGGTTGTGAGATGAGATACCTATCTTGTGGAGGGCAAACATGGTTCTTATTGGCCCAATTTAAAAAGAAACTAATGAGAATATGAATTGCATGACATTCATCATATTATGTAATTGGAGTGAGAGAAAGTAGACATGAGCCAAGCAATAAGGTCACTAGACCTACTTACTAGGGGCTACACGGTATGGAAATCCCAATGGTTGTACTTGATCCCACGAGTTAGGGTACACAATGCAAGTTGAGTATATCTTAACATGTTATTGAAGGATATCATACTAACGTGGTATTGTTTAATTCTAGAGGTGGAGTCTAGCAGTGTTGTCTTTAACCTATTTTTCTTAGTAGAGTTGATGCATGCATATGGAGTAGTGCGTAAGATGTATATTGTCATAGCATGTACATAATATTTGTTATAGATGTTTACATTATATCTTATCTATCATTGTTATGTGTGTGCTACTAGACCTTACCGAGGTTGCCCTAATAGTAGTGAGATGTATTCTCACTCTACTTGTGTTGTTTTTTGGGCTAAACATCATTTGCATGTGAAAACGAACAAATACATGATGACAAGTGATGCTTCTATGCTGTTGTTTTCTTTATTATTGCTTTTGTCTAAGTTTTGTCAGTTGTGATAAGATTGTGACATTGAGATTGAACATGTTTTAATTTAATTACGTTTCATATTTATAATATTTGAATAGTTGGATTGACTTTAGAGTGGTAATAGGTTATGTTTTAAGTAGTTTTTATGTTTGAGATTACGAATATGTGAATTCTTTATCCTTTGAGTTTAGGTTGAGTTTATTGAAAAACAATTGCATGACACCGTATTTTAAAGAGAAATTTGTGTTATCTTTATTTAAATAAAATTTTTAATATTAGTAAATAGGTCGTGAGTAAAAAGTGTCACAAATTATTTACGATACAATAAATTATTTTAATTATGAAGTTAATTTTAAAAGAATGAAATTATAATTTTCCTTTTATTAAATTTCACTAAAATGCTTATATTTAACTCATTTTAATCCCAAAATTCATAAAAAATACCAAATTTGTCTTGGAAATTAATTTTATCATGAACTTTGTTTATTTTCATCATAATATATTAATCTTATAAAATTAAAATTACCATTTTACCCTTATCTAATACAATTATCAATTTATTAACCTTAACCATGCTAGATTTAGTTGTTTTGGGGCAACCCTTTTCCTAAGTCTCTTAATCTTTAATGAGTAATATTAGTACTTAAACCTAATTTTAAGAGTTTAAGCTATTGTAATAAGGTATATTATTTTATTTTAACCATGTTTTAGGCAACACTACTAGAAAATTTAAAATTTGCTACAAAATAATTTTGTGACTAATTTTAAAATCAATAGTTATTTTGTAGCTAATTTCTAGTAAAAATAATTAGCTACAAAATTACTATAATATTGAATGGTAGCATGAAATAAGTAGCAAATTAGCTAGGAAAATAATCTTAGTTAATTTGTAGTAAATTTTTTAAAATTTATAGTTATTTCCTAGCTAATTTGTAGTAATAAGAAGTATAAATGAATATAACTTCAATTTAGCTAGAAAAAAATAATATTCTAGTTAATTAATAGTTAATTAGTTAAGATTTAGCTACTAATTTAAATGGTAGCTAAAATTAATAGCAAAATCAAAAAATTCTTGTAGTGCAAAGATGACATTTATATTAAGTTTTAGGGCCTAAAATCTTATTTAAACTCATGAACATTTAATTAGTGATTTTATGTCTTGGTATTTTGTCCAACACCAGTAGGTTCCGGCAACCAATAGTCCACGTCTAGGGGTCTAAGTCATCAAAAGTCCAATATTTTAAAATTTCCAAGCTCAAAGCTTAATAGAAAGTTTTAAGCCTTTTATGCTTAAATGTTTCCCAATCAAACCCCAAGCAAATATATTACCAAAAATACATATGAGAGCACATATAAATACAACAAAAATAAAACACCTCAGTTTTGCCTGGTTTGTTTTAAAACCCCTTGCTAAATTGAGTCGTTTTTTTAAATATCAGTATTGCAATACGCTATTTGATCCTCCCCCTTTTACTAATACACCTTTCCCTTTTTTTTAAAACTTTTTTCTCCAAACTATGATCACTTCCTTCTTCCTCTGTTATAAATCTCCCCATCTCTTTTTTTCCTGGAATGAAATTTTCGAAAACTAGTTTATTTTATTTCAAGTTTCTCTTTCTTTATCTCTCTTATCTAAATGGTGTATTTTAATTTTGTGTTAAAACACTACTATTCATGGATAAATTCTATAAAGAAGCACATGTGTGATCATTTTAAGGTGTTAATTATGAGATTACTGCTAGATCTCCCTTAGTGTCAATTTGGTATAGTTGACGGACTTCTGGGTTTTGGAGAATTTTCCTAAATGGACACGTGGACAGAGCAATTCATAGAAATTTAGCCAAACCTAGATCTTCATCATGAAAATGTTCGTAACAATAGCATTCACCTACTGTCAATTCTTCACCAGCTGCGTTGACTAGGTTACCTTTTTCAACCTTTTTCAAGGTTGGAACCAATATTTTCCATTGAACCCGCCTAGTTTTGGGAATTTTCGTTCCAAGAGAAAAAAAAATACATGGAGGTTTTTACCGGAGAAAGAAGAAAGTGAGAATAGTTTGGAAACAAAAATTTTGAAAAAAGGAAAAAGGGGTGTATTAGTAAAAAGTGAAGTGCAAATAGTAGTATCCAATAAAAGATTAAAAATAAAATAAAACAGTCTTTGAACTCTGATTGGCCCAACTCAAAAAAGAAAGCAAAGAACTAAACTAAAAAATAAAACAAAACAAACTGTTAGACCCATATGCTAGCCGAGTCAAAGTTGCAAATCATATATTAGAAACATAATAGTGCCAAAAAAACAACGAACACAGAAAATAGATAGTGTCAAGAAAGAGGATGGGCAATAGTAGGTTGTTCGCTAGAAAAACTCCCTCTCACAAATTGGAATATTTGCATGTCTCTTTTGAACAAGCGAACTATCAATCTCGTGTTATTTATTTATTTTTTATTTATCATATAAGCATTGTTCACCGAATTTTCACACTACAAGTAGTTTTCATCAAGTGATACAAAATAAAACTATTTTCCACATGTGGAATTCAATGCATTTTAATAAATTTGAGCTAAAGAAGACTATTTTCTGCCAAAAATCAAGATTTCACGTGATTGAAGTTAACATTGATAGAAAATTTAGTAGTTATACTTAGGTCAAAAGTACATATTTGTGTGTGGTAGGTTACTTGATAAAAAAACCGTAATTTTAAGAGGATAAAAAAATATAATTAGCATTAATTTTTATTCTTAATTTTTTTTTTTTTTTTATAATTCTTCTACTTTGTGCATGAACTCTTCTTTCATTCTCCAGAGGTTTGACTACCTACGTGGTGGAGGAAGATACATGTAAAAACGTTCTAATGTTCAAGTTCTGAAGATTGTTTTTAGGTATTTTTAGGGTAGGATTCGAGTTGAAATTATCTATTTAATGTATTCTTTTATATAATATTTATCGTCCTTAATTATAGATAAAAACTTTTAATATTTATTAATATGATGATCACAATCTATATAATTCATTTTAGATGATAAATTTGATTGTAACCATGATTATGTTAATTTTATATAATATTTTTTTGGTGTGACAATGTCATTATTACTTAGAAGCTTACATCTTACTTTTTTTTATGCTATTTCCAACATTTATGGACATTTACGGGTTTTTTTTTCCTTGTTCTTCTTGTTCACATGAAACTTCCCATATTTCATTGTTCCACTTTGATATATTAACGCAAAGTTATCGATTAATCATCCAACTTTTACTGATACAATTTTGATGGAAAAATTAACGAGTTTATTTGAGTTCAAAGCGGAGGTTACAAGGGCACAAAAAATGCTAAGGAAAATAGGTTGGACAAGTATTGAAATTAGAAGTTATAAATTGTAATTTATCCTATTTTTAAACAAAGGATATAAAGGTTACAACTTACAGTTTCTACATACGAACCATTCTATTTGCTTACAAATAGCTTAGTCTATCTTTACCTAAAAAAGATAGCTTTGTTTTAATACCATTATCTTTAATACCGAAGAAGAGACAATGGTTTGTAGTGATTGTTTTTTATAGCACGAAACTATTATTGATTTTTTTTATATAATAAAAATATTTAAGAAATGTGTTACTAACGTTCACTGTTAATAATAGCTGCCCCCCTTCTATTTATCATATAAAGAGTATTAGTTTCCCCCTTCTACTTCTCATATAAATTAAAGAGCCAAAATTCGGATAAATTAACTTAATGACATTCCTTCTTTTTCTATGCTGAGAATTAAATACTTATTTCAAAAAGTCACAGAAGTTAAAAGTTATCCAAACTTGCTCAAAGAAAATTTGGTATCAAGTTCTTTACTTGATAGGATTAGTTATATTTAGTTTTACCTCAATAACCAAGACTTATTTTAAGAAAAAAAAGATTGCATTTGTGTCTCAAGCACGGGTTAACAATACTAGTTTGCTAGTTCATAGCGTCCTGTAATGCGCACACGCTGCGTCACCATATAGTTATAGATAACGAAACCTCTCTAGAAGTATTCAATATGTTGTTGACACTGTGCACAAACCTTTCTCCACTCTATATATAAAATAAATAAATTCTCTATGTCGTTGGTCTTTTCTTCTAAGCAGGAATGTTGAACCGACTTATCCAATAACTTCCTGCGTTCATGATCATTTTTCTGTTCAAATCAGTTGAGTAGCAACTAATCAAGGAAAGTGCTCATCCCAGAATAAAAATCTTCTTATTTTATTTTTGGGTGGGACATAAAATTGGTGGCAGTTAGCCAGTTAGGTTCCCCTTGACAAGTAACAAAAAGTTGCCCTTGCTTTCGGCTGTCCTCAAAGTGGGGCTATTAGTAGCTGAATTATAAGTAATTATCCTTCAAATTTTTTATTTAGTTTTGGCCATTCTTTACATGTTTATTTCTAGACAAAGGAAAAAAGTAATATTTACTAATTGATTCATATTTCATAAGTTTACAACTAGCTAGTACTATATAGTGATAGGTAGTTATTCGAGAAATGCCGATTGCTTACAAATTGGTACATTTCTGCCAAACTTGTTCGCATACGTCTAATGTCCTGTCTATTCGAATAGAAGTGATATTGGTGGGGAAGAGGGGACATGTCATTACATTAGGGAGTTAGATTAAAGAATATTTCTTTCCCTTTTTTTTTCTCCTAAAATTTTCTTATACAACTTATAAAAATTTATACTTGGAACTTTTTTGTGGATATTTATAATCCAACCATTCTCACATCTCTTGACTACCCATTCTTTGTGGCTTAGGTACGTCTTCAGAAAACAAAAGGAAATACAATATCTCTTCGTAAAATACACATAAATGACATATATAGGACAATGATTTTTCGTATGTTCATAAATGAAAGTACCGTAATATTCCCCTTGCCATGTGTCCCTGCACATGCATACTTCGTCCTAGCTATAACACATGCAAGCACATGCTTAAAACTTCATAAAATAGGGTATCCAGCACAAACAAGTCATGTATATCCTACTCGTTTTCAACGAGGTTCAAATTTAAATTTTCGTATCAGCAATTACGGTATCTTAATTTTTAAGATGTATTCAGTCTTCAACTATAAAAAATATACTTTTGTAATATTTAATTGCCTTTTCTTTTATTGTTTCCAACACTTGAGTTCAAGAGTTTTTTTACATAGGTGACGTATTTAATGAATACATATTTGAGCTCAATAATTTATGAGAACTTATTCAATATAATTATAATGTCTGTAATCATGGTGACACAACATAATAATGTGGATAAACTAATTAATTATTTATATATAATTGATCGTGATAGCTAACTCAATTTCTCTTATGACTTTATATGAATCATATTTTAGAATAAGAAATAAATTTCTGTAAAATATAATACCATCATAACAATTTCGGTTATTATTTTTTGTTTGCGGGTGACAAAATTATGATATTTAAACCGTGCACAGTGATTTCATTTGATATGCTAATAACTTGGGGTTAAAATACTGATTATGTTTACTAATACAAATACGATGCATCATGGGAAGAAAAATTCAATTACATGAATCTAATACTAATCAGTAATCAGATAACCCTACTATTACAATTTGTAGAAAACGTTACCAACTACCTAGGTAGAGTTACCAGACCTTGCATGTAATCAGCAAGGCAAAAACTACAGGAAAATATATGGGTCATGCAAAAGCATATACAAAAGCATAATCACAACAAAAATAATTAAGTATAGTCATGATCTTTAACGAAAGTGTCTTGAATTTCACTAATGCCACGATTTCTGGTATATATGTATACTCCCCCCACGCAATTCGGTGTAGAATCACTTTTGGTCGCTATTCTTCTCACTGAGAAAGACGATACCTTCTTCACATTTGACTGTTTGGTCTCCATGTTCCATTGTGTCACATGAACTCTTTCCCACCAAGTTTTTTGCCTTCAGTGACTCCCTTTCCCAATCAGTATTATATACTACAACTAGAATTGATACCACACATGCTATCTGTGCTGCCAACAGCCCATAGCAAAGACCCACCAACCCTAGTCTCCAAACAAATGCCATCACTATGGCCACTGGAGCCCCCACAAGGTAAAATGAGTAAAAATTAATCCCAGCCCCAACACCAGGTCTAGCACTTCCCCTAAGGATTCCACAGCTTGTGGTTTGTGGACAATTTGCTAACTCACAAACTCCAATTATGGGTAACACCTTCATAGTAAGTTCCAACACCTCACTATCATTAGTGAACACTCTCCCCCATCTTTCTCTCCCTAATGTGGTCCATAACAACCCCAATGTTGAACTTGCAAGTGCCATTCCTATTGCCACTACAGTTGACAACCTTGCCCTCTCGGGTTGACCCGCCCCGAGTTCGTTTCCCACTCTCGTGGAAACCGAAGCACTCAGTGCCGTTGGTAAAGTGTACATAAGAGACGTGGTTTGTATCACTATGCCAGCAGTGGCTAAAGCAACACGCGGATTGTAAAGGTAACCCGCGAGGATTGTCATGAACTCGTACCACCACCACTCCAAGCACACCCCTAAGCAGCTCTGAATTGAGAACCTTATTAGCATGCCCCACTCTTTGCCTAGTGAAGTTGTTGTGGTTAAGTTTTGGTCTTGTCGCCAGGGGCGGGATATTAATAAAGGCATGGAAAGTGATCCCTTTGAGACGCGTATGTAGAGCATGTATGATAGGAGGAAGAAAAGGGTGGTGAAGTTGGCAGCAAAAGCTGACATAGCGATCCCGGGTACGCCAAGGTGAAGCTTGAAGGTCAAAAAAGTCACGATGGGGATGTGTATGAGGATGGAAAGTAAAGTGCACCACAATAGAGGCCAAGTTGTGCCTTTGCTACGTAAATAGATGCGGATTGGGTGAAGGAAGCTATTGGCGATGAGGTCCGGGATGGAGAAGAAGCAATAGATACTTGCCACTTTGGTTATGTCCGGGTCCTGATGAAGCCACAGCATGAGAGGTTCAAGTTTGAGCCACAAGAGACAAATGGGTAGTGAAGCTGCCAATAGCATGAAAATTGTCCTTTGTAAAGTGAGAGAGACTAGAGAGAAGTTTTTTGAACCAAAGGCTTGTGTGCAAAGAGGTTCCATTCCCATGGCTAAACCTGAGAGGACAGAGAAACCTGTTATGTTGGTGAAGCCTATGGCCAAAGCTCCACCAGCTAACTCAAGGCTTCCCAACCTTCCCATGCACACAACTAAGACCATGTTTTTGAGGTATCCCACAAGGCTCATAGCTGCTATAGGGACTCCTATGTCCCCCATTCTCTTTAGCTCTTCCACTACCTAGAAAACAAAGCAAAATGAAATTAATGTTGTTGTATAACTGTTTATAATATTTATTTGCATAAAATAATAATATTATGATTTACGATCTTGTCCATACTACTCAACCTTACCACTAGCTTCGCGGATGGTTATTTGTTTATAATATGGTATAAATAATACATGAATTACGAGTAAAATAGTGAAAAACATGGAAGAGAGTGGAAGCTTCTGAAAGGATATGTGCAAGGTCTCGTTCGTACCTCAGCAGTTGTCGGGTATGTCTTTTGGGATTTCTCCTCCGCAACCATCTTAAACGTTAATTTGGTTTTTTTCTCTTTCTTGTTTCCGTGTGGTTTGAGATATGTGATAAAGAGAAACACAAATAATGAGATAGTGGGTGTCTTTTTTATCCCCAAAACACTCCTCCAAGTACAAGGTGAGAGGGGACCAGGGGAAGAGAAGGGAGGGAACAAGAAAATTGGGTGTGCAAATGAGAAGTAAGATGAGAGACCTTTATATAAGGTTTGGGGGTACCTGTGGTGGGGTAGGTATATGTGCGCTCGTAGCATGGTGGCTTTAAAAGTTAAAAGTTATGTTACATTATTATTAGAAGAGAAAATAATTCCAAAAGACTAAACTAACACATTTGAAGCATTCAACACTCTATACAATAATATATGGTTAGTACATGTGAAAATAAATTTGATCTTAAATTTTAATAGACGTATATGTCAAAAATTATACTAACAGAAGTAACTCATTTATAAGTATCAATCAATTTTAAAAAAAAAATTAAAAATTTTAACGACTGATTGAAATACTCTTTTGTAATCATATTTATAATCATTTTAATAAATTTGTCAAAAAGTTTATACCTTTAAAAGAAGGTCCAAGAATATTACTTTTAGTATTATTGCAAGGTGAGATAGTCAAAATGAAAGAGAAATTAAAGTGAAATGTTAGTGTATGAATGTTTAGAGAGAGAAACACAAACACAAATTTCTTCATAAATATATGAAGAATACTGTTATAACTAACTTGCATTGAAACGTGATTTTATTATGTAAGTAATATAAGACAATTCAAAAAATTCTGAAATTTCCTGATGACCATTAGTTACACATGAATTGTACATCATTTTTGCCAATGGAGATACATGAAATCGGCCTTATCGAGATTATGTCACCTTAATCAGCAAGTGGCACTTGAACTCAAACAAATCACATGCCACTCTTTCCTGTTCCATTTTATGTTACTCCAATTCAAAAGTGAAACTTTGACAAATAAATAAATACACAAACAAATTCAGTACAAATTTGATACGAATTAACATGTCTTGATATTATTTGATTACAATTTTTCTAAACAAATAATAGGGATATTTGTGTCGGATTATAGTTCTCAACCACTATCATTCGTGCAATATTTATGAATATTAATTCATAAAAGTAGCATTTAAAAAAAAAATAACAGTTAGGAAAGAGAGCGTTACTTTTTAACCATCTATTGTTTTTTAGTAATGAAATATAGAAGGGGACAAGAATTAGAAACAGGTAAATTTAGTGTTTGAACTCAAGCTTTAGCAAGATTTGTAAGAAGCATTCCCTCCTAAGTCAATTCCTTAAGAAAAATAAGCCATTTGATTTAGGTATAATGAGCTAGGATCATTAATTAAAAAATTGCATGTGGATTATACATAAGTTTAAACTCTTGTTTCTTTCAACAACAAAAAAAACTTTAGAAAAATTCAATTCATTTGAGTGAAAAAAAATTCTGATAAACATAGAGATAGAATGAGTTATAAGTTGAAATATTTAACTGAACTATATATATAAATAAATAAAAAGAGTGCATATAGATAGATAAATATGTATATAAAAATCCTCTAGAATATGTTGTCAGTACATAAAAAATAACTAATAAAAGTTAATTCAGTTAATAAAAATTAGACTTGTATTTCAAGAGAATTTCAAGATAACATAAATTTAAATGGTTACTGATGTAAGGATTTTGTTAATAAATAATATAAAAAAATGTTATTTGTATACCATTTTGTATAATAAAGGAAAAAAAACAAAAGAAGAAAATTTATATTATAATTAATGATACGATAAAAAAATAAAAAAATATTATATAAATTATTGTATGAACAAATGTATAAACACTTGTTGAACTTGAAAATCTATGATACTAGTTTTTAAGAACCTAACTCAACTAACTTTTGTGAAAAAAATACAGAAAGAATAAAAGCATAAAGACCTTATTTAAACCGTGCGATATATGTGTTGATAAACTGATGCCTGAAACTTTCTTCTTTACTAGTCCTATTTTGTCATTTTCCCAAATATGTACAGGCATAGGGGCACCTTCACTGCCCGATAAGAAATGCATATATGCTGTATTACCAGAAATTTGATCTTCACGTTTAAAAAGAAGCTATTAATTGTGCATGTGAGTCAGACTATTGCTATTATAGCTCTACTATGAGGTCATAGTTGACGTATTTTGGGTGCTGATACAATCTGTTGTGTGTTGTATGTGAAATAACACGTCTGACTCTCTTGCTATGTATAATTAATATAGCTTTAGTTTTTGGTTTTACAGCATTTCTAATTTTTTATATGTTTCTAATTATATTTAAAGAAAAATAAAACTCACATCTTAGCCTATATATGTTAAATATTGTCAAACTAATTGATATTTTATCAATTAACGTCATCTTAATGTATAATTTATTATTTAAATACAAATATTAATTACAAGATCTTATGCTTATAAATATTTAATTTATTTAAAATTAATAAGTTTAATCACTGAGATAATATTTTATGGTTCAACAAATAGATTTTTTAATTTCATATTATCTAAAACATAATTCAGCAGATTAAGTATCTATAACTTATGGAACATGTGAATCTCTTTTTTCTTCACACATATTGACTTTTTTATAACCTAATTTGTATACTCACTTTACATATTTATCTATTTTTCTCTTCCTTTCTTTTTGCCTCTTACATGACATCTATTATTTTCTTTTTATTTGCTTTTTTATTTATTTCTTCACTAAAAGGAATTATTTTATACAGAATAATGTTTCGCAGGTGTTTATACTAAAAAAAGAAAAATCATAGGAAAAAAAGTGATATAATTTGACAAGAAAAGATAGGTGGATAGACATGAAAAAATTATATCGTTCTATCAATTAACTTTCTTTCTTTTGACCCACATGTGTATTAATGTAATACGGAGTAAGAGGAACAAGGGTCAATAGTCTTTTTCGGATTGAAGTACTAACCTCGTAACTTATCTTTATTTTTCCCTTAAATTTGAGCTTGGGACGATTCAGGGTTATCATACTCATTCCACTCTATTTTCTAATAAAGTATAACTTATGAAGAAAAAGAGAGAGACATATATTGTGAAATAACGAGTGGCAAATGAGTGTTTATGCAGATATTTTTTTTTCTTTTATATGTATTCAGAGAGGGAAAAGAGGGGGAGGTTGGACTTTCGGAGAATCCGGCTTTGCACAATTTGTTAGTATGAGGTCAATTCAGTAAGCTATCAGAAGTAGGGCCTTTGAAACTAACAGCATTAGGGTTTCGGGGCCTTCGGTCCACATCAGAAAACAGAGTCTAATAAAATTAGATTGTATCGTAAGCAAAAAATTGCCTTTTATCACATGTTCGCACCAAGATATTTTTGATATAGATCCAAATTCTGAGAATTGCTCAAACCTCACTACCACCTTTTCATTCGAGCACGCACCTTGTCCACAAAAGTTACTACACCCAGCTTGTAATTCGTATATGTACCCCCAGCCCCCCTCTCTCCCTTTAGCTCCCATTTACGTGGCAAGCTAGTATATATACATATGTTTTGTTCCATGCACATCCTACACACATTCCTTACGATTCAATCTACGACAGGGATACGTGGTTTTACACCAGTGAACCCATTATTGTAGAACGTGGGCGGTGATGAGTGGAGTGGTCGAACATTTGATATATAAGTATAACAGAAGCATGTCGTGCTTATTTTAAGCTGCATGGCTAGTCAAGCATGCATTATTCTTACTCTTTATGACTACATTGTTGAATCGTGACAAATTCTTTCTCTTCAAATTAGGCGTGTAGTAAAAGTACTTTCAAACTCCATCACCGCCGAATTAGAAGCCTCCTTTAGACCATTAATTAACTCCCTTTCATATATGACTAGAACTTCTTTCTATATGATTCAATGTAACCCAAAAAGTCGTGCTCGTCTTGTCAAACATCAAGACTTCTTCAGTATTAGAAACAATAAATTCTACATCCTTTCAAATATTCCTGCATGCCTCCGTTTTCTGAACTAATTTTCTTTAATTATGAGTTCCTTAGCTTCTTTTACTTCCCGTGCTAGCTACTAGCTAGCTAGTAGAATCTTTTATAGAATAATAAGTGATGATGAAGTTCACACTGTGAACCTTTTTCTTAGTTCTCGGTACATCGAATAATCGCATAATTACTATCTAGATTGCTATATATCTTTATACTTATACCCAACCACCCAATTCAGATAGTGGTCTTTCGTTTGGTCTCCAAGCGCTACGTCTATCACAAATATAATTACAACTACATCCATCACAATTTATTTATAATATTTTGCAATATCAAACATTACGATAAAATAACAACCACAATTTAAAATTATGACCTAATGTATATAAATCCTTAAATTATACTCAATCTAGTAAGAAGACTTTATTAAAAGTGATCAGCTAAATTTCTAGAAGAGATTACTCACTAATTTATAACATCATAAAAAAAGAAAATCACTATAATTTATTCATCCTTTTTTGTTAATTATGTCTTGAGTTTTACAAAAAAAAAAAAAAAAAAACTAACATACGAAATGTGACAACAAGTAATAACAGTTAGCTAGTCTACTGTACATCATACGAAAGAGAACCAAGTTATGATGATACTTACAAATTAGAAGCAAATAATCAAAGGATATAAAATTATTCTTTCTAAATTCATTGATCCTATATATAATTTTTATTGATAAATATATCTCTTTAAGTAGACCATTGCTTTTTATTTTAATTCTTCTTTAAATAAATTGTTTCTCTAGTAAAATTGTTACATTAAAGGAGTTGGTTAGCCACTCAAGTGTTACTTTTTTTATATACAGTGAATTCCTGCATAAAATATCTGCGTATGGACGGAGCTAGGTTTAATTGTTGGAAGAGCAAATCATGCTAAAGCTCTTATTTATTAATTCATCGCTTTCTATTAACATCGATCTATAATCTATTAATAATCTGTGTGCATGCGTGTGTGTTGCATGTTATGTTAATTAGTGTGCGTGCGCGCGTTTATATATCGCTGTATTGCATACCGGATATGAAATATTACAGACTAACCGTTCTTACTTGTTGTCACACTTAAATGGAACCATGCATGTGCAATGTAGTTGCACCAAATGCCCAGGGGAACCGTTCTCAACAATTATGATCCCCACACAAAATAATCGTGTCGACAATTTGCATCTCTGGCAACTTTTTATCTGTAATATCACACATTAAGATGGGATTTTATACCTTCCTAAGCCAATCTGATGTTAACATTTATTATGCAGTGGTTGTTAGGAAGGAATGATAACGTATCCAAGTGTCACATCCCTCATGGTTTTGAATATATAGTCGTACTGAACGCGATAACCTTCGGTCCCAAAATCTTGGTCATTGTATTGAAAAATTCGAACAACCGACACCTTTCTGCTTTCTCCCCGCCATGAATGACAAGGAGCGCACGTTTTTAGCTTCCATCACTCCACAGTCCAATTGAATTATCGCTTCAGGATTTGGTAAAGAGAGATATGTCTATCTTACCTGTAACCAATTACATTATATATGGGGGCCTATCCCATTACCCCCATTTAAAGATAGATATTAATTAATATCCACTAATAATATCTAGCACCATTTAGTTGTTGTAGGTTATATATAGATGCTACCTATCCTCCACTTGCTTGTTAATTGCTTTTTGGATTGTCTTCTTGTGTTGATTCTTTTAAAGGTGAAGCGTATATTCATGGTATATAGTCCATATATGTGAAAGCATTTGATTAAACGTACTCTAGAGTTAATGTTTGTATTTGGTTATAAATTTTGATAATTTTTTTATCATTATTTTGTGTGTTTTTTCTTTACAAACCACTTTTTTTTATATTAGATATATATAATCATGTTTGAATTATGTAAGATTAGATGATTAGGCTAATAATCTCGTGTCAATCATAATATCTTGTGCTTTATTAATTAATTATTAATTAAATTTTGTTTTGGCATGCAAAACAATATTCCTAAATATTAACGCGTGATGAAAATACTTTTAATTAAGTTCACACCACTGTCACCGGGTCAAAAGAATCAAACCACGTAAAGAGATTTTGAGGATCTTGTGGTAATAATCTCTAGCAAGTGAGGGTCCACGTGTTTGACATTTTGTTACTAGATATATCACAAATTCCCTTTGTTCTGCTAAGTCAAAATAATAATTATTTGCAAGACAAACTACGAAGCTAACTGCTCTAAGATGGAAAAACACAGTGGATGGAATATCCTTCATATAGATTATCCACATTGTTCGGTCTCTCTCTTCAGGTACCTTGAAACTAAAGGAATATTGTTGAGTCAAAATACAAAGATTGAAATGCCATGTACCTTTTGACCATGTGTGCGTTATTGTCTACCTTGTATCGGCATTGAGTCATATTAACTGATTTATGTAATAGTTACGCATTAATTAGAACACTAACCATATCACAATTAATTGGTCTGGTGTGCTCAATTATATATTATGATGAGTTGTTGTAACCACATAAGCCACATAAAAATATGTTAACTATAAGGTTTTATACAAACTATATGTCTAACTAGTTAATAATTTGTTTGGTAATTAATAAACATATCCTTGTCTAGCTAAATTATTTATTCAAAACAACAACAGAAGTTAATTAAGAATAAGAAAATGCTTGAGTCAGTTGGGATGTGATCTATATACCAAAAGCAAAAGGTGACTTGGGAATAAAAAATCTTGAGTTATTTAATTATTCCTTATTTGGGAACGTCCCCACCACTCCCTTTGGTTGGCTAATTAAACTCTTGGATTAGAAAACAGTTGGGCAATGACAATAGTATTATTTTTGGCGCGACATCTTCATTGGGGGAGAATGTTTGAGATCTTCTTCCATAGTACTGTTCAATGTCTCAAAGTGTATATAAAAATGCATCAAGTCAGAAACGGGAGGTTGGAATTGGCAGTTCTGGTCAAGACGTTACTTCTTTGAATGGGAAAAGAAATTGTTTTCAAGAAGTAAGACATTCTTTCTTCAGTTCATATTAAGAGCAATATTTTTACCGCCAACATTTAATAAAATCAGTAAATAATTGAGTTTTTTTAAATATATTATTAAATATATTTTTTAATTATGTATATGTAAAAAAAATTATTAAAAGAGACAAAATTTATTTTAATAATTTCTACAATATGAAAAAAAATTAGTTTCTCACTATTGATTGAGGATATCGATAGTGCAAATCAAAACAAATTTATACTATCTACTAATTTTTTCAAAATCTGCATATCTTTTTCTCAATCTCTAGGCTGCCCATTCCACGAAGACACAACTCTCTAATTGATCCAATTTTCTTCAAAAGATTGTGACTTAAACTAATTTTTTATTAGGGTGCTTACTTGGCAATTGTTGATATAGGCTTCTCACAAATGACTTTGGCAAATTGAGAGGAACGTATTATCTAGTGAACATCAGCTGCTATGTCTTATTTATCAGGACTTGTAGGAATCATCTTCTCACGTGTTCTTCACTTGTAGGTTAATTTACTTATTTAATCTGGTCTTATATTTATGCTTGATTTGGTTATGCGCTTGATGAAAAAAGCTCATTATCTTCAACATTGGGTTTACTGAAGGGAAAAATAGATTAAGAATATTTGGATGCTTAATTCTCTGATTTTATTTTGTTTGTTCTTTATGTGATTTCATGCATCGAAACAAAAGATTGTCTTTAGACTGGAGTCTGTCATTTTATGTGACTTGTGGACTTGATCAAAGCTCTGGTAATTGACTAAATGCAAGAATAGAAGGTTGCATGTGTTCTTTTATAGATTGGTGTAATTGTCCTTAATTTAGAATTTCTTAAACAATGAGCTAGTGGTAATTCTGAAAATGGATCAGAATACTCCTTATTTAGTAAGACTTTGCTTATATGATAAAAGAAAATACAAAGGATGAAAATGGAACATACTTTTAAATGAAAGATTATATATATTAAAAGGATAAAATGAAATTTCACGATAAAATAAGATCCAAGTGTTTCCTTTTGGTACAAAAAGGACAGGTGTATTTTATATTTGAATAATTCTAATTCTCCTAACATTTCTATTAATTTTCTTACTTTCTGATAATTATTCATTGAATGTGTTCTATATTTTTAAGACACTAAATGCATATTTTTTATTTAATATTTTTTAAAAGTATAAAAATATTTATAAGAAGAATTATAGGAGGGTATAATAATTATTAATTGAATGTGTTGTATATTTTAAAAGAAATGCACTAAATGCACTTTTATTTAATATTTAATATTTTTATAAAGTATAAAAATATTTATAAGAAGATTTGTAAGAGGATATAACATTACTTTTTATGACTCATTTAGTAGTTATAATATGATAAAATATAAGAGTTGGAACAAAATATGAAATGAACCATACTTTTAAATGAAAGATAATATATATTAAAAGGATAAATTAAAATTTAATAATCAAATAAAAGAGTTAAAGTGTTTGCTTTTGGTTAAAAAAGATAGGTGTATTTTATATTTGAATAATTATTAATTGAACGTGTTCTATATTTTCAAGACACTAAATGCATATTTTTTTATTTAATATTTTTATAGAGTATAAAAATATTTATAAGAAGATTCATAGGAGGGTATGATAATTTATAATTGAACATGTTGAATATTACACTAAATGTACATTTTTCTATTTAATATTTTTTTTATAAAGTATACAAATATTTATAAGATTTATAGAAGGGTATAACATCACATGTTAGGGATTATTTAGTAGTTATGATGTGATAAAATATAAGAGTTAGATAAGATAGGTGTGCTTGTGACACATTTTTCTATTTATAAAATATATAAGAGAGTATAACATTACTCTTTAGGACTCATTTAGTAGTTATTATGTGATAAAAAATGAGTGTTGGATAAGATAAATGTGTGTATGTTTGTACATATATATGTGACATAAGATATATGAGTTGCATATGTGTCGACATGCATGTCTGCGTGAGATAAAATATATGAGTTGTGTGTGTAGGCATGCATGTATGAGATAAGATATGAGTTGGGTGTAAGAGAGAGAAATGAGATTATGAGTTGTACATGTATGAGAGAGAGATAAAAAGATGAGTTGTGTCTGTGCATGCTTTTCTTGAGACAAGATATAATAGATGTATCTGCAAGTGTGTGTGAGAGAAATAAGATATATGAGTTGTGTGTGAGATAACATATATGAATTGTATATGTGATTGTATATGCGTGCGTGTGATATGAGTTGGACTAAACATAAAATTACAATTTTATCATAATTATAAAATATTTTTTAAATTAATTTCTAATATATTTTAACTTTTAATTTTAAATTATAATTTTTTTATAAAAGATATCTTTAATACTTTTCTTATTTTATATATTATTTCATTTTTTAAAATTGTGAAAATTATATAAAAATTAAATAAAAGATATAATATAATTAATATGGAATATTTTATAATAAATCATAATATTATTATAATATGTCTTAAATAATTTATATAATTTTTTTTATCATAGTATAATATTTATAAATTTTATAAAATTTAATATTATTCTTAAAAAATTTTAAATATCTTAATAAATTTATTTAATAATATATTGTAATTTATATGTCAAGTTTTTATATAAATAATGTATAAAACAATATGTTGAATTTATCATGTTATTTCCTATCACAATTTCCCTTTGAAGATAAAAAAAATACATTATACTAACATGGGAGAAAAGAAAATAAGATTAGATAATTATATTCTATTAGTATACCGAATAATTGATTATAATAAAATAAAATAGTTATGACATCCAAATCATTAAAAAAGTTTTAGCATGTAGATCTAATCCATTAATGAAACACTATGAACAAATATTAACTTTTTAAGACAACTTTTTTTTATTAAGGGATCACAAAGAATACTCAAATAATATGCAGATGTAAAATATGAAACAAAATTGAGAACAAGACCGACCCTAGCAAAATTGTTTCATACACTATTAGAAGACAACGTACACTAGTTTGAAATATCTTATTGAAAATCAATATTATTGAAACCTTCCATCGCACTTTATTCCTACCCAAAATACAAATTCCACCAAAAAAAATGTCTTCTAAAAAAATAATATCTTCCTAGTTAGGTAGAAAATAATGTGATTCCTCTGTCATTTACTAAATTGACCAAAATGTAAAAATCCACATCAATATTCATGTTTTTTTTTTATGTTTTCTTCTCTTTGACTATTAGAAATTTGAGAGAAGATATATGTGAGATGAGGCCAATCACTGTACAACTTAAAATAGAGAAATTGACTTCCATAATCATTGATATTGATAGAATGAAAAGGATATAATGAGAGTGTATGCAACATGTTCTATTTATGCAGTTTATATGTACTAACTAACTAATAAATAGTTTTACTAACCATAACAACATGTAATACCCTAGCTAAAAAATGCAATGTCCACCACTGACATATTGGGCTTTTGACCATGCAAGAGACAAAGACCGAAAGTGGAAGCACTAATATCCTTAATAAAGCCATAGTTTGATTACAACTCTTGGATCATTTCAAAACATTTCAATACTTTTCCTTTTCTACATGCTGAATCAGAACAAAAGTTGCCTTCCTAGGATGGACTATTTGGGCCTCCTCCTCAACAAATATTTCCACTATTGTTGCAAAAATGTTGGGGTCATAAAGGATGAAACCAAAAGTTAAGAGCACAGTATTAAAGAGTTGCAACACATGCAAGGTCTTTCATGAACTTATCATTTTTATTAACTTTATCTTTTTTTTTTCTTCAACTCTTCCATGATTCCATTCTCTGGGTTGATCTTCATGGTCTTCTTGCTAGACATGTATATGTTAATTAATGCCAAATCTCTCCTAAGATAAAGTCTTAATGATAAAAAAATTGTCCTAAAGCAAATTATAAATATTTTGAACCTGAGATACTAATGGTTTACCGAAGTGTTTAAAGAATAAGACACATTATTATCCAAAAGAACATATCATTTAAAGGATAAACAAAGTTCATGAAGCATTTTTTTCACTACAAGAAAATAGGTGAGTAGTGACTGATTTTTCAGTTGCTAAGATTTCAAATCAATCGCTATTTAATTTAGTGACTGATTAAGAAACTAAATTTTTTTATTGCTATAGTGATAGTTATTATCATGTAATGATTAATCCATTAACAAAAACTCAACGACCAATTCAATGACTAAAATCCAAAGATCAATTTAGTGACTGAATTTTATAAACTGATTCATTGAAATTCAAAGACAAATTCAGCAACTAAAATTCAGAGATTGATTCAACAATTGAATTTCAAAAATTGATCTAGTGATAAAATTTCATAGATTTATTTAACGACTACTTTTAACTGCTTTAGGGATTGCCTTTTAGATTTGGAGAGTAACATAAGACATAATTATAGACTTATTTAGTGGCTGATATCATCAGTATTTAAAGTGGTCATTGAATCACTACACTGCCATTAAACAACAAGGGTAGATTAATTATATCATCTTAATTAGTCAAAACTAAAAGAAATCCTTAGTATACTACAATTAGCCAACAAACATACTATGACATGGAGACAGTGACATCAATAATGAAATAGGAAAAAGAACAATTTAGGGTTTCAAAATATGGATAGCCATTTAGGTTTGGAGAGTTTGAGAAGCATTTTTTTTTATTAGGGGAACAAACACAAATAATATTAGAAACGGACAATGATAATTATCAATTATACATATTTTGGCATGAAAGATTGAGACAATTATCTCTTTTTTCCTAGACTTAGACTATGTTTGACATAATTTTTATATAGTTTTGGTAGTTTTAAATATTAGGAATAATATTAAAAGTTTATGGAGTTTTTAATTAATTTGTGTTTAAGTTTTCAGGAAAATGAAGTTTTGGAAGCTTTTATTCAAGCCCAACACCTCATGTTATCCTTAAGTGAGTTTGGGTCTCGCTCAGCAAGTTGTTCATTCAAGAAAAAAGTCTTTCTATTTGTCTCTTTACTCAACAAATATTTTGGTTGCTGAGTGGGGGAGAATAACAAAGAATCCATTTTACACTCCGCCAATGAGTGACATTGTTGCCTAGTGAGCCAGGAACAACAAAAAGTCTATCTCGTATTTGCTCAACAAATGTCATGCTCGCTCAATGAGGCCATAAAGAGAAGGTTTCACACTTGTCTAGTGATAAAAGGTTCTGTTTAGTGACCAAAATACATATTTGCTTAGAAAAAAATGTGATCTAGCAATTAATGAGAATTAGACAAAAGGAATTGTGGGGTTGTGTGTGAGGATGTCTTGACCTAATCATTGAAAGATGTGAGAACAATCAAGAGCTCTCAAGTGGCTTCTTCATCTTGTATTTTCATTTCTTCATGGATTTTTAGCTTACACACACATGTCATAAATAGCTAAACTTCTCGTTGTTAGGGTTAGATGTAACCAAAGCAAACTCTTATGTATTTACTCTTAGTTTATATTCAATTTCCAAAATTTCAATATTAGTGTTCTACTTCTTTACTTAATGCTTGTTGTGGATTGATCTCATACCTTGTTTTTTTGGTAGATTGTAATTGAAAAACATCATCTAACCTTTGAACTAAAGTAAACCACCTAATAAATCTTGTATCTAGAAATTGAACTTGATTTATTAGTCATCTAGTACTTTTTTTTCATAATGAAAGCAATTTAGTTGAACTATTAAGGAATAAGATTTAACTAAGCGACTTAGGCTGTTACCATTTAAGGAATTAGAGTTTAAGTAAATGTGTGGGTTGATGCTGAACATTTTGTTCTTATGATACACGAAATAGTAGTTTGGTGAAGTTTAGCCTCAACATTTTTCATTAATATTTACAAAATTCATCTTTGTCTACTAAGTGTTTATGAAAACCCCCAAAAAAAGTTTTATGCTATATTTCATTTAAATTGCTTATTTAAATTAGTGTTTAAACCTATTAAACTTCACTCTACGAAATTTATTTAGTTTTAGTTAGTAAAAAGTGTTTTATTTCTTAGTATTATGAAAGTCCTTGGAGGAAATGATACTTTATTCATCATTTAACTACTTGCATGATTTTCATCATTTAACTACTTGCATGATTTTGTATAGTTGTTAATCAGGGATTCAACAAACAACTAATAAGTAGATTAAAAATATTTTAAAATTTTAATTTTTTTTATCTTTACATGACGACTAATTTATTAGTCATTTAAGTTTGAGGTTTTGGACTTAAGGTTCAAGGATAAAGGTTAAAGGTTTAAAGTTTTAAAGATTTAAGGTTTAAAGTAGTTAAGTCTTAAGGTTTAATGATTTTTAAAAGTTTAGGATTTTAAGGGGTTTAAGGTCTTAGAGTTCTAAGGTTTTAGAATTTAGGATTTTAAGGTTCTAAGGTTTTCAAGTTTTTATTGAAATGACATTTTAATTTTTAATTTGTTATTTATATTTTTTTCTCAAACTTAAATATTATCTTAAAATAAAATAAAAAAGTAAAAGCACATATGAGGAGCCTACAATCTCAATCTCTCATTTCTCATATTTCTCTCTCATTTATTTCCTTTTGTTTTTAGAT
This sequence comes from Mucuna pruriens, assembly GCA_025330945.1. NCBI lineage: Eukaryota > Viridiplantae > Streptophyta > Magnoliopsida > Fabales > Fabaceae > Mucuna > Mucuna pruriens. The sequence goes on along the minus strand of JAENHJ010000040.1, from coordinate 2,622,590 downwards.
ATGTGTGATAGATTGATATTAATCAAACATTTTTTTTAATAATAAACACTACAAAATTGATATTTGACATAGTTTAAATGAGTATTTCTCTCTCAACAAATAACTAAAGTATATGATTTAAGTAAATGCATATTTTAAGAAAAAAATAACTTAAAAAAAAATAAAATAAGTCATATATAATTATTTAAATTATTTATTATACATATATTCAATAAAATAATATTTTATTTTCAATTTTATTTCCACAATTGTTTATCCAAATAATAAGGAAAATTTATATTTTTATAAAAATTAAAATAATTTTTAATTTTTTTAACCTGAAAACCTAAATCAAACCTATCCATTATTAACTGGTTGATCCAATTCGAATTTGCTAAAAAAAAACTTATACAAATTCAAACAAACTCTGTTCCAAACAGTTAAGTAAAAAGATTTCCAATCCAATCGGTGAATCTACTGAACAATACTCATTGCAGAAGCAGAATATGTACTGATAAAAATATCATAGGAGCGCACAACTAACATGCAAATCTACGTGGTAACAAGACTACTTGCCTCGCCATGCCCATGCTAATGCACATTTGGACTCTTCCTCCGAGACCCACCCTTTTGATCTTTCTCTCCTTCTCCATGTTCATACTATTGTTCTCTTGCCCCATTGACAACGAAAGAATAGGAGCAGGGAATATACGACTTTTAAATAAATCCACTTTCCCTCTAAGATTCACAGTCTTTACATCTTTACGCATAACACTCTAAAATATAACCGATTTCACCAGCCAACTGCTTTTAAACTGCCATCAACCGCTCAAAACAGTGTCCTTTATGAACTGCCCTATTCATCACTCTACACTACGCTCTGAGATTCTCTCAAAAAATGGAGATCCTAGCATGCATACTCGTCGTCATTTCACTCTCCGCTCTTTCTTTCTTCTCAGTATTTCGTTCTGTATATCCAACTTCAGGTCACCAGAAAGCAGCACTTTCAAATCTTTAAAAAAAAAAAAAGAAAAGTTCTGTGCAATACTTACCTTTTTTGGTTTCTTGATTTGGGACAGATAGATCAGAACTGCCCCTATTTGCTTTCAGTTGGTGGGATGACAAGGGCACATTCCAGGCCGGTGACACAGCAACCATCAAAGTCAAAGTTCTTGAGAATGCTGATAAGATTGACAAAAATGCATTTAACCCCATACTAACTGTGAATGGAAAGGAAGGGAACAGTTCCTACGTGTCTACTGTGTTGTCAAATTTCAAAGGAGACCCAAATGAATGGAAGATTTCCTTCACCCCCATCAGGGTTGGATTGTTTAATGTCCTCATCAATGAAGATCGTTATAAAATTTATGATTCATCCTTGCATTTCCAAGTTGAGCCAGGTTTACTTTTTCAACTTTGTTAAATAGAACTGAATAGTGCATAAGTGGGTAGGTGTTAATGGAATTAAAATTAACTACCCTTTTAAATCACTTGAAGGATTCTGTTGGTTTAAAGCAAAAGGAAAGCACCATTGATTTTGCAAAAAAGTACAAAACTTCGATAGAGTTTCTTAGGTGATTTTTTGTATTTTTATTTTTTTTTAGAATTGAAGTTACATTTCTGTATTCTATGTTAATCTTTAATGTAAAGCTTTATTACACGAATTTCTAAGTGAAATTCTAATTCTAATTGAAGAACAACCCAAAAAATGTTTAAGAAATTGTTTCTAAGTTTTGTTCTTTTACAAAATAGAAGTGCATGTCATTTTATCCATTCTTGTTCATACCTTGGTGTTATCTATCAATGTAGGGACTTTGGTTTTGTATGTTTCTTATAATAATGCTAGATACTATTTGTCCTAATGAAGGGAACATTTACCCGTCTGTGTGCGTTGCATCATGGAAGGGCGTGAGACATGTGTATGAAGCTGGTTCAAAAGCAACAGTTATGGTACTCCTTAAAGATGCATTTGGGAACAGTATCTCAAAGAAGACTGAAGTATCCTATTTACCTGATTTTAAGTTGTCTCTTCTGCATGAAAATGGTTCTGTTGCAAGTGTTCCGGATATCTCTAACATGGGATGGAATGAATTTGATTATATAGTCATTGAGTTCGTTGTGACAAAAGCTGGAAAGTTCTCCTTGAGCTTAGAAGGAGGAAATCAAACCTTGAATGGCTCTCCATTACCATTAAGGGTGAATCCAGGTTGTGTGCTTCTTTAAATTATAGTTACTTTGTGGACAAAACTTATATGCAATTCTAATTATGCTTTTGGTGTTGTTCTCGATTAGAATGGGAGGTTTGCCTCGATAATCTACAATAGAAACCATTATTAGATGGACTACTGAAACTCCAATTTTAATTGAAGAACAACACCAAACACATTTATGGAACTGTATTTAAGTTTTGCTCTCTTACTTATATCATATTTGGACTATCTGACATATCTTTATAAAATGGGAGGAACCAGTAGTTATTTAGAATATTTTATTTACATGCTTGAGCTTGATACACAAATAGTTCTTTCTGACATAATGTCGAGTATATTTCCATTCATAGTGGGGTTTATATCTTTATTTCTTCTATATGTCATTTCGTTACTTCTACTTGCAAATCTTCAATAGCTTGACTTCTCTCTCCATCAAATACCAGGGGCCATAGATGTGTCTAACTGCATCGCCAAATGGAACATTGAACCACATGCATGGCAATTGGCTTCCATGATGGAAATCTTTATACATCAGTTAGATCAATATGGAAATCTGGTTTCTGGACTGTATCCCTTTGATTCTGAAGTTGTTGAAAGAGAAACAAACTTGTCAATACCGATAGCAGATCTTCACTTTGAGGAAGTGGATGCTGGAATTCAGTTGTTTTCGTTTAGCAATTTGGAGCCAGGGAACTTCCTATTGACAATATATGATTCAAAGCATAATAAAAGCATTTCCAATATGCCATATGTTTACACTGTTTTTATAGGTAAAGTTTAATGCCAAGTCTCTTGCAAATTTTATTGGATCGTGACATTATTTTTCCCCTTTTGTGTTATCATTTATTATTTCTGATATAAACATTGCTTCTTTTATTTCCCCATCTCTCTCTGGCTCTCTATCTTTCTGCGTACCCACAAATACGTTTATTAGTATCTTCAGCCGTATTATCTTACATAATCATTTCAGCATGTATTTTATCATTTTCCTCATGTAAATGTAACTTCCCTTTCTTGTTCCTTTTTAAATAGGTTATTGTGATGGGGTTAAAAGTGTTGTTAATGGATCCGGTTTAAATGATTCAGTAGCTGGGGTAAAGGCAGAATTATCTGTTTATTTGAATGACATCTATCAATATCCTTCCCCTGTTCAAGCAAACATACTTCAAGTACAAATTTTAAGAGAAAATGATTCCTACAGCGTTTCGCCAATCATAAGTCCAATGCTAAACAATAGTGGTATTTTCAAAGATAAACTTCATGTTACATTCCTTTATGTATTTGATTATTGTAATTTTTATTGTTAACAAAGTATCTTTATATCAGCGAGCACAATAGCTTCAGGAGTGAGATATGATGGTATTACTCACATGGAAATTGCCCCGTCATCTTCAATAGAGCTTAGCAACAACGTAAGCAAGACAAACTTTAATTTTTTGCACTATTTAATACTTGACTCTAATGAGATCTCACCATGATTTCAGTCTAATGGGAGTGGGAGCTTTGTCATGGCCAGTGCTTTTTATGTAGAGTACACACCAGAAAAAAGTGGCTTTTATGATATTAACGTATATTGTGGAAACATATTATTGAATGAGGGACATCCATTCAGAAAAGAGGTAAAAGCAGGTACTATCATGCATTTAAATGATAAAGAAATGATTTCATAAGGTTGCATGGCATCATCTTAGATAAAAGCCTCCTTATTTGCACTTCATCTCATTGTAAACCCTCCTTATTTGCACAACAATCACATTAAATGAACTGAAAGAATGAGAGAAGAAATACAACCCCACAGAAAGGAAGAGGTTTTAGTAAGAAGGATGGTTAGTGATCAAAGGTTTATTGCTTCTAATGATAAGTGATATAAATATAAAATTATTCTTGTATTTTCACTCAATTGCTTAAGGTTTTGATTAGATCTAATGACATGATATCATTGGCTCTATAATCAAGTGGGATAGAGTTTGATTGTTGTTGCGCTCATTCTCCTAAATAAAAGTCAAATTTCAGCACAAAGTAGCATACATTGCGTTATCCATACTTCAAGCCTAGAAGATTCTTGCATTAAGGAGTATGTTACATATAAAATGATTCATAGGATATATTTTTATTGCAAGGCTTATCTCAGGTTTGCTCGGCAACTTTCACATATAATTATTGTCATTTCTCATGAGTGTGCCTCTAGCTTGCTGCAGGTGAAGTGAATGTTTCCTTGTCAAGTGTTGTGAGGTTTTCTTCGAAGGTGCCAAAGCTGTCGAAAAATGAAATAGTTGTGCAGCTTGTGGATTCATATTCAAACCCTGTCCTCTCACAACAATCAAGGTTGAAATTGGAGATTGTTTCTACTAATAGTTCTGGCTTTTCAACTTTGGATATTGCGGATAATAAGGATGGATCATACAGCTGCAGCTATATGGCCAAAGATGTAGGCACATACGAGATTTGTGCTTCCTTTGATGGAAACCGTTTCCTGGCATGTCCCTTCAGTATCAATGTGTACAGCAGTAAGTTCAAACAACATGCTGCTTATAATTTTATCATTATTATTACTTTGGTAAAATGGTAAGTATGCTAGCTGTTTACAGTTAAAACTTAATATATAAGCTTCATAAATTGGTTTAGATAGATATATTGTTGTCAAAGGGACTTTGGCTTTCTCGTCCCTCTTCTTTGCCTTCTCTTTTTAAGATTGAAGGGGAAGACAAAATTTTCGTTATAAGTAAACATTTTCCTTATTTCAGAATTTTCTAAAATGAGAAATTATCTTGTAATCTTTCAGTCATCATTCATTCAATTTTTTGAAAACATTTTATAATTCTTGAAATTTAAAAATAAAAATTAACCTTGATTTCTATTTCCCTCCAAACTCCTGCTTCCAGACATAAACGGGGGATAATCAATATTTTCAAATAGTTTGTTTCTATACAGCTTCTATTATCTGATCAATTTTCAGACACGGTGAAAATATGTCAGTGTTTCTGAAGTTTGAACTTACAAGCACAGAAATTTAACCATCTGTATGTTCTTAAAACTTACATAAAATATACTACAGTGTTTATAGGTGGGTGGTCAAAATGGAGAAATTATAGGATGGTCGGAAACCACCAAGTATTCATAATCTAGACTAAATTCTGCGTAACATGTAGTTTAATTTTATTAATTCTTTCTCGTAAATATTGGAAAATTCAACTACATGTCACATGAAGATTAGCCTAGACCCTAAACATGTGATAGTACATAACTATGACATGTGATTTAAGGATTCGATTGCTTGATGACTCACAGGAGAATATTTTCCCAAAGCTAACAATGATACAATATCTATTTGGGAGGATCAATCCGTTGCCTTCGATGCCTTAGCAAATGATTATTTTGCGGGAGATAATGCAAGTATAGTTGAATTCTCAAAAGTAAGATATGTTGTCAATTCATTCTGAAACCTCCTTCTAGCCTTCTTTTTTCTGTTATTCTATTCTTTGTTGATTGTAACTTTTCCCAGTAGAAAGATCCTTGGCTATCCTTTACATTTTGGGAAATGATGGATGTAACCAAAGGACGGGTTTATTTTCTTTAAACATTTAATTATCTTTGATGGTCTAGCAATACGGTCAATATAAACCTCAATATTTATTTACTGCATGATGAATAATTAAGGTAACTTGCTTATATTTGTGACAAAATAGCTGTTTCAGCATTACAGTTCTAAGTCTTCTTTAACGATACATGCTTGAAGCTGTTAATAATTAGTAATAATTTCAATCACGTTATTTACTACCTTCATCTATGTCTTCATATTCTTTTGGAATATGATAAATGACCGTTTCTCTTGTATTTTTTCAGTCAGATCACGGTTCACTTATACAGAATGGAAGGTTCTTTCGTTATACTCCTTATAAAGGGTACTATGGAAACGATACTTTTTGGTATACAATTTCTGATATAAATGAGAATCTTGCTTCTGCTTTCGTGTACGTATGTGTTCTCAATGTTCCACCTCAGTTTGTTTCTGTTCCAAATCAACTGCAAGCAACAGAAGATTTGATAAGCCCTAGATTTGGGTATGTGTAAGCAGCATATATATGAATATTTTTTATGAATTCTATAATTGAATTGTCCTTATGTGTGTAATCTTATTGTGCCCCTCTTGCAGTGGGTTCACCGGGTTTGAGATAACTTATTCAAATTCAATGGAGAATATTTCTGTCAATCTGAGTACACAATCTGGAAGTATACATCTGTCTCCTATGGCGATGCAATTTGGGCAAGTAATGTGGAGTGAACTTACAATTAATTCAGGAAATGAAACAGCATCTAGTTTACTAATAGAAGGCTCTGTGGAAGTAATTAATTTTGCGCTTCAATCAATTCAGTATCTGGGGTATTTTTTTTATATATTTGTTATGTTTAAATTTATTGAAACAAGGCTCTTGTTTGGAAATTTTTATTCATTCCAATGATACAGAAAATATCTTTAAATTGATAATGTATCTGCCTCACGAGTACCATTTTTACACAAATAATTTATCATTTTCTTATGGATCCAAAAATAAATATCAACAACCAAATTTTTTTTATATTCGTAACAACCAAAATCTTTTCTACTAGGGGGGACCAGTTTCATAAATCATACAATGTCAATGTGTGCTGTCATAAACCAAATTCTACGGAAGTCCTTTTCATGTTGTTTTCAATGGTTTCACCTAGATTTATCTTTTTGCTTCTCTCTACCTCTGGCTATAAGATTATCCTCCATCTAACCTACCCTTTTCACTAGGGCTTTTAATATTCTTCTCTGTCCAACTCTTTTTGGTCTATGAAGTAGGAGTAACTCCACATGACTGAATTGTAGTAAATGAATTATTTGGTATCAACGATGTGGTGTGTTTCGAGGCATTTTTATGCCATAAATTTCATAGAACATGTATTATTTTGGAAAACATTTCTCATGTAGAAGTGAAAATGTGTTTTTCAATTATAGTTGTTGTTGTTATTAATTCTGGTATTGTTTGTTTTTCAGAAATGAAAATTTTTATGGTGGAGATACCATTCAAGTCTCTGCCAGGAATAAGAATGGAATAAATTCGTTGGTTGTTCCAATATTTGTTGATCCTATCAATGACCCTCCATTTATTAGAGCCCCCTACTTCATCATATTGAGGAGTAATGAAGATGAGACCCTTATCTTTGACCAAGAAAAAGACAAGTTTGACTTTTTCATTGGGGATCCCGATCTTCTTACCTTCCCTGGTATGGTTTTCAATAAATATGCCTTGAGCTTGAGGTGATAGTAGTAACTTAATAGCATATGTCTAATGCAAGATTTAAACGGTAAAACATGTAATTATATGAGAAGCTATAATTATGCTAATTACTTAATTTCTGACCAATTGCAACTAAACAACAAAACATGCATAATTGTGTACAGTAGTTGGTTCTTCGAAGATTGATTGCATGGAAAATCAAATCCAGAGGCTAGTGATGTCATGTCATAAATATATAGACATAAGATTCGAACTATGTTAAAGTGAAAAACTGGTACAGGGGAATTGATGGTTATATTGTCGAGGTTGAGTAATTGTTTTCGGTATATTTTTTTACTGAGATAAGATGGGAGCTATTTAATATAAAAGGTTTTGTGTGAATAAATATTTATTGAAAAAATATAAAAATATAAAATTAAATAAGTGTTTTCTTTTAGGTTAAAATTAGTTCTCAAAAGTTTATTTCTACTATAATTTAGCTAATGACTTATCCTTCCGATGGTAATATATTACATGTTTGTGACAAAGTTACGTCTATGTGTATGAGTGCACGTGTAATATTGCTTACCAAATAGAAAAGAGGGGAGAAACCACCAAGAGAGGAACGGTAATCTACATTATTTTGTCAAGTCTAATTTTCTGTCTTTAAGTAATGAATATTACAGCAAGGGATTAGTAGGTTTTTACTCTCTTGGAAAAGCAAGGAAGTTTTTTGTTCTCCATTTCCAGATCCTAAAGTTTGTGCCTGACTATTTTTCTGCATGACATAAATTATAAATATTTTTGAATTATTTTGGAATCTGATAGACAGAATGATTCTCGGTATTGTAATTGGCGTGATAATGTCTGTATTGTGTGAGAAGGTTTGGAGGCTTAACACTCTGGTGATGGATCATATCAGGTGATCAGACTCATTTTTTTGTGACGTTCTCTATGGAAGTAAATGATGGATTATTAGCAACGAATCTACCCGTACATCTGATCAATACAACTGAGCTGAAGCACAGCATTCATTATCAGTGGCAGCCTCTTCAGACATATGTTACTATCTCAGAGCACTTTATGGTCAAAGCTCGTGGAATCAGATTTCAGGGCACAGTCAATGACTGCAATAGTGTTATGCAGCAACTGTTCTATCATGTGGGTGATGTTCTTTTTAGTTTTCACCTTGAAGTTTGAGGACCGATCACGGTCTTCAATATGTTCCCATCACCAGTTAAATGTAAAGCATGCACAAAAACTTATGGTAGAAGCACTGCCATCTGTTCCTTCATCACGTGTTCATGACCAAAGTAGTAAAATTTATGAAACATATAAAACTACTCAGAGAAATGAAGTAATGAAAAGTTACACACTGTTCAGCAGTTTGCTGTACAAGTGTGGATACATTGTTGAAAAGGAATATAAGTTGTATATAAATTCTACAGTATTTTGATTAGTATCATTTTAGAAACACTGTAATCAGGCTAAGCACCATATTATTTTTAGAAAGGTGGCATTGACCATTATCTACTTTCCAAAACACCCCCAAGAGAAAACACCATCAATATTTAAGAAAAGGTTGCTCAGAAGTTTATTAAAGAACAAACTTAGATAAAGTTTTTAAGGTGTTGTTTGTATTGTTTTTCTATTAGAATTGGAGTTTCACTTTGATTATTACATGGATTAACCTAGATAAAACTACAATTTTAATTGCACAACACAAGCAACACCTAAACTGTATTTAAACTTTGTCCTTTATTAAATGCTTAAAACTGTTCCTATATAAAGCAAGCGTAACTGCCAAAGTAGAAACACCTTTCAGAATTCAATACCAAATTAAGTGAAATTGAAATAAAATAAACTAGTAGTTTCCTTTCTTCACTATTATGATGGCAATAATATATTCTAAAATATATCAAGTAAACTAGAAAAAAATTATTGTCACTGTTGTTTTTTATTTTATACAGGGAGGTGAGCATGGAGCTGTTTTAACATTGGCATTAAATGACATGGGAAACTATGGATGTTATCCAGATTGTGCAGACGGGATGTCAATGCCATTATATACTGAAGCTTTGGTTAATTTAATGAGAAAACAGCCAATGAGTTCATTTCTTGCTCACAGTAAGTTGCAGATTTCATAATCTGAATTGAGTTTGATTTTGAAGGGTTCATCATAAATGATTGTTCTTTGTAGTGTTCACCTCAGCAAATTGCTTCATTGCAATGGCCTGCCAGTGTGAGAATTATCCTAGAAACGTGAAATTTAGTTGAAAACAAGGGATTGGTAAATTTTAATATATATTTCTACATATAATTATATAAATATTTAATTTGCAATTCATGGGCACCTTATCATAATGTAGCTACATGATTTCCATAATCGGTTTATTAGAAATAGAAGCATAGAGGTATTTTATTTGTATGACTTACAAGCTCGATTTATTTGTGGTAAACAGCCCTAGGATCAATCATTGTCATTGAATTTGTTATCATGTCCTCTCTTGGAATGCTGCTTCTGTACTTCACCTGTAAATGTGCAATTCTTCTTGCCCGTGAAAGAAGAAACAGCGACAAAATATCTTCAGAGCTATCTACTGTACAAAGTTCCCACAGAGAAACTGTAAGTGTGCAAAGCAGATGAATTACCATTTGCACGTAGCAACATGACAATGTTTTTGTACGTTATTTTGCTGTTCTAAGGAAAATGCTTGTTAAAATATCAACTCAGTTGTATTGGCACAGATACATCTTCCTACATGACTAAATGGTCCATTCCCTCATAATAGACACAATTTTCACATAACAAAATCATGTGAATATTTAACTGAGGATCCATTTCTTCTTGCATTGTTTTCCAGATTAAGCTTAATTTGACTCATCCTTTGTCTCTTTTGCTTTTGTTACAATTACATGAAGTCAAGCGCAAACATATCTGACAATGCTACCTATTTCACTGGTTGCTGTTCTAGTCCTTCATTACATCGCTTTGGTATGCAATCCTCCAACTTTCGCCAACGGTAAGTAAGTTGTTTGATTCAGTGTGCTGCAAAATTGTTATGACTGCTGAGAGATTAGGAAGATAATTATTTTCAAAACCAAAAGCATGAAAAACACAAAATAGTTTATGATTTATAAAACACGTTGGCAGAGTTACTTTCATGATTTATTAACTACAAATGGAAAAGTTGAGAAAATGGTTTATGTTTTGATTGTAGAATTGGTGTTTCTGTTTAACGGAGACAGCTACTTTATTTTCCAGAGTGCAAACTTGACCTTACTCTTTACTTAACCTTCAGTGCTTCAATAAAAGTTATAACATCAAAGTCCAAACTTTCAGGTGCCGTCGTCTATTTGTACTTGGAGAATCTAGCAAGGCAGTAAATCAATGCCCTCCAACAAGTGAAACCTCTACGCCTCTTGGCCTTGAGAGAAAGTGAGAAACTATAGCTTAAACTCTAACTTTTAGGCCTTTTTATTCGCCTAACCGCAACATGATTGTATTAAATATTAATATTAATATTAATACTACGATATAGATTCAATTTTTTGTGCTCCGATGTTATGTTTTAGTTAATTGAATTTGTATTTTTCTAATTACGAATGATTCTTATTTTTATTTTTTAAAATAATAAATACATGATATAATCATATTATTAAAGTAAGGGTTGTAATTTCGGTACAAAACTATTGATATTTAAGGTTAGTGTGCAAAGGATAAACAACATTTAATAGTCTAAAAATGAGAGAATTATTAATTTATTTTAGAATTTTAATTATTAGTAAAGCCACTTCTTAAAATTTATAAAATAGTAAATTAGTTTTTGAATTTGTACATTATTAATCAATTTAATCCCTTCAATTGTAATACACAAACAAAATGATCATTTAAATAAATAAAATAATAAAATATCCTTGAAATGATAAATTATCAATTAATTTAACTTTTAAAATTGTAATACTTAGTCAATTTGATATTTAAAATTAAAAAAAAATTAATTGTACTTTTTGTCTTATAACTTTAAAATTTACAAATTATCACAATTTTTTCATGCATTTTACTTATTTATTTTATGTATAAAAATATATTATATATAAAATTACTATATTTGTTAATTGTGCTTTACCTACCTCAAGTATATGTTTATATTTATTATATTAAAATATTAAAAATTAAGATGATAAATTTTTTTATATATTTTTATTATAATTATATAAATTTTTAAATTATATATTTATTTATTAAATCATATAAAATAATTTATTAGTTAAATTATATATATATTATCTTATAAAAGGGTGGAAGATGTATAAATAATTTATAAATAATAAATAATTTTATATAATTAAAAAATAAACTTTCATAATAAAATAAAAAATACTTAATAAATAATGACTTTGGTGATCGTGAAAATTTAAAAGAATGAGACAAATTTGGTAAATTTATATAAGTTTAGGATCAAAATGTATAAAAAAAAAATTAAGAGACAAAATTCATGAAATAAAAAAGTTCCAAGGTAAAAGTTACAGTTAACTCTTTTTTATTTTAGAAACCAATTTAATCAACAATTCTAATCTCAATGACTAAATTCATTTCAAATACGAATTTTACTATCCATTACAATTGTAGGCACCAAATTGATTGATAATATATAATTTCACTAGTTATATTTGTCATATTATTAATTTTAAAGATCAATTTAATCAATCATTATAATTTCAATTACTAGATTGGTATTCCCTAGTCAAAAAATACTCTTATTTAAAATAAAAAGTAAATGTGGTTGTTGTTGGTTGTTTGTTGAAGTAATTTTTTAAGAACAATACTCTATGTAAATATCAAATCTAGTTATTTTAAATAAGAGTTTATATAAAAAAATTAAAGAGATTTTAAATTTGTAAAAGAAATAGGCTTAAATATGTTTAAATATGTTTTATATCTCCCCATGATTGTTTTATTTTAGTTCTTGCAAAATTTTGTCAATTATAGATCTTTGAATTTTTTTAGTATTACTTTTTAGTCTTTATCACTAACTCTAATTAGTTTAATGTTAACATAACTAACAAAATGAATAATATTAATTAAGATAATTAATATACCAAATAATATTTTAAATTAATATAATTAAATTATTTCTAGGTGTTCAATTCAATTAATTAATGTATTTATTATTTTATATAAATTACATATAATTTACTTTTATAATATATTTTTTAATATATTATGAACGTGATTTTATTTTTTTAACTTTTTTTTGTAAATTACTATTCTACTTTTAATATTGTACTTTATATATATGTCCCATAAGGAATTAAAATGGTTTGATTGAAGAAAGCCACAATCCAACAGTTCTCAATCAGATTGAAGATACTGAATATTCTAAAATTATTTATACAATCAGATTGAGAAAACCTCTCGGAGGAATAAGAAATAAGGAATCCTAAGGCTAGATAAATATTTTCACCATGTGATATCAGAACCACTGATAATATTAAATCATTGAACTAAATAATAAGTTGTATAAATATTTACTCTAAAAATAATTAGATTCTATAATAATTTATTAATATAGTGTCTGGTTATATGATTTCAGTCATGATATAAACATAGATAGATTGTAAATCTGTTTCTGAATGAGAATCATTAACAGAATTTCATTGCATTAAATGGAATTTTGTATTATGCATCGGAGATTGCAGTTTTATTGGTATTTAAAACTGCAAAATTTTTATAATATATGAATTGCAAATTTTCTATTGCAATTTTTTTTGCTACATTTTGGTTGGATCCAGCAATTTTTTTTCTCCCATTGCCCGCGGTTTATTCCCCCATTGCGACTGTTTTTCGAAGGATGGAGCGCGGTTTCAATTCCGAAAAACGAAGTTATGCACGTTTCTTATCCAAGGGGTGGTTGCACGCTTCCTTACCTTTCTTCCTTTGCTTCTGGTCACGCTGGCCACGTTTCACAATATGGATCCAAGGGGCTGCTCCTTTAATTCACATCTGCATCCTTTAATTCCGAAAATTTGGATCCAGCCTACCATGATTTCGGCCGTGGCACTATGGAGCAGGTGCGATTTTTGCGTACGTGGGTGCAAATTTTCCGCTCCGCAGTGACGTCCATGATTTGGAGCAGCAGTTTCCCATGGTTTGGGTACACACTCTGCAGTGACAGTTTTCACATTCAACTATGGAGACGTGCAGCGTTGGTTCGTGGCTTCCGTACGTTCCTGGCTTCCAGATTGGAGCACGATTGGCAATTTCGGCATCATCTTGGTTCAATCTTTTATTATGTTGCATTTTTCAGTTACTGCTTCAATTTGGAAAACCTGGTAGTGTTTCAGTTTCGGTTTCGATGTGGTGAACGTGCATTTTCCGCAAACAGGGATTTGGATTCAATTCAGTTTGGTAATTTTCAGTTACTGCATTCAATTTCGGTTTTGAAATTTAATTGATATGCACCATCGAATTACAATTTTCAGTTACGTTTGCATTCAATTGCAATTGTTTTTCAATTTTCGGTGCATTTTTTTATCAATTGGCAGTTTCAATTTGGACGTGATTTATGACTTCAGTAATTCACATTTAATTTGGATCCAATTTCTGCAAGCGAGGGGTGGGAATTATAAATGTTAAAAAAGTAAAAATCGTATTTGCATCTGTCAAGATTCATACTCAGGTTATAATTATTATTTTGTTATTTTGGATATATTAATAATAATAATAATAAAATAAATTTTGGACTCTTAATTGAAGTAATAAATTGTCAACGTAATGTATGAACTGTGATGGCCCCAATGGAAGACAGTTTGGCCAAATAATAAGATATATGTGATAATAAATATGTGACAATTATAAAATTTTAATTTTTCATGTGAATAGTAGTCAGTCCAACGAAAGACTATTACTTACAGAACTAATTGTCAATATTTGATTATTACATTGAGAATACCGCTTACAAGTTAATTTAATTTTTCTATTAAAGACTAAAAATTAATGTTGTGCTAGGTATTTTGCAAAGGGTCCATTATGTAGTTTTATCTACACATGTCTTGCTATATATTTTATATTTTTTACACACTTAAAGTATCTAACTGCTCGGCACTGAAATAAACATAGTTTTGGGGTTTGTGCGTATGCGTGAAACTTGTATAAATTTAAGACCTCCCATTTGATTAAATTGTCTAGTAATATTTGTTGGATTAATTGAAACATGTTGCCAAAGTAATATTTGTTGTGTGGATTAATTTAATTAAATTTACATAGATGTTGTATGAGATTATTTATGTGAATTGTGGTCGACCCAAAAGAAGATGCAATTTGACCGAATAATTACATGCTGTAAATGTGGTGATTATAAGGTTGTTTTTCTATGTGAACAATGGAGTGTCCAAAGACAATCATTGTTTAACAAGACTTATCACCAACGTTTGATCATTGCGTTGAGAGTACCAATTGCAGTTAGTTCTATCAATCCAACGATTGAGGATTAATGGTGCACTAGGTATCTTGTTTGGGTCTTTAAATTTATCATAAAGATTAATTGTGTTTTGTATGTTCAATGTTCTCTTTTCAATTGTTGCTACTAGTGTGGTCAACATATCTACTCAAATTAATAATATCCCAATGTTGAATGGGAAGAATTTCAAGGTCTGGAAGGAAGCCATAGCAATAGTACTCGGCTGTACGAATTTTGATCTAACACTTCCGGTAAAGAAACCTATTCTTACTCCGGATAACCTTCAAGAGGTTAAAATTGAGAAATGGAAATGCTCTAACCGAATTTGCCTCATGATTATGAAGCGCTTGATTTTAGAAGCATTTCGGGGTTTATTTCTTGAGAGTCAAAGGTAAGAGAATACAT
The DNA here is from genome assembly GCA_025330945.1 of Mucuna pruriens. Taxonomy (NCBI): domain Eukaryota; kingdom Viridiplantae; phylum Streptophyta; class Magnoliopsida; order Fabales; family Fabaceae; genus Mucuna; species Mucuna pruriens. The sequence goes on along the minus strand of JAENHJ010000040.1, from coordinate 2,607,290 downwards.
AATGGAGATGTCTAATCTCGCAGCAAAGCTCAAGTCACTCAAGTTAGAGTCTGGTGAATACTTGATCGTGCACTTGATTTTGAAATCACTTCCTACACACTTTGGGTAATTCAAAGTGGGGTATAATACCCAGAAAGAAATAAATGGTCTCGAGTGAATTTATATCAGTATGTGCAAGAGGAAAAAAGGTTGCAGAGAGCTAAGACTGAAAGTACTCATTTTGCTTTAACCTCTCAGAATAAGAAAAGGAAGAACATTAAGGATGTTGCAGAAGGGTCTTTTCAATGAAAGAAAATTAGGTGTCGAAAGAGCTAAAGATGTCTTAGAACTAATACATACAGATATTTGTGGTCCTTTTCCTATAGCTCCATGGAATGGACAACAATACGTTATTACGTTCATAGATTATTACTCTAAGTACCGTTACCTATATGTGATACATGAGAAGCCTCAATCCCGAGACGTTTTCAAGTCTTTTAAAGCTGAAGTTAAACTTCAACTTGGAAAGAAAGTTAAAGCCATAAAATCTAATCATGGTGGTGAATACTATGGTAGATATAACGGATTAGAAGAACAACATCCAGGACCTTTTGCTCTTTTTCTCAAAGAGTGTGGAATTGTTCCACAATACACCATGCTAGGCAAACCTAGCATGAACAATGTGGCAGAATGACGAAACCGGACTCTTAAGGATATGGTAAGAAGTATGATTAGTCATTCTTCTTTATCAGAGTCACTCTAGGGAGAAGCTTTAAAGACCGCAGTTCACATCCTTAATAGGTGTCGACTAAAGCAATTAACAAAACCCCTTATGAACTTTGGACTGACAAAAAGACAAGCATCAATCATTTTCACATTTGGGGTTGTCCAGCTGAAGCACGACCTTATAGGTTGCATGAAAGAAAACTGGATTCAAGAATAGTTAGCTGTTATTTTGTTGGCTATGTTGAACCCTCTCGGGGCTATATGTTTTATGATTCCACTTCAAGATCCTTTTTTGAAACGAGAAATGCAAAAATTCTTGAGGAAGTTGAGTTTGGGAAGGAAGAGAACATAAGAAATGTTGTCTTTGAGGAAGAATCTATCAATGACATTGGTCAAGTCTTTGTGCCTATTATTGTTCAAGAAACAATTCCAGTAATAGGAGACAATGTTCAAACTATTGTTCCTAACATTGTTCCAAAACAAGACTATGATAAGGCTCTTCCTCAAACACCAATAGAGCAACCTCAACAACCTCAACAAGTGTCGTTAAGGAGATCCATTAGAGAGAGGAGACATGCAATTCCAGATGACTACATTGTCTATCTCCAAGAACATGAGGATAGCATTGGTTTAATAGAAGATGATCCAATCAACTTCTGTCAAGCCATGCAAAGTTCTAACTCTCAAAAATGGATTGATGTCATGAAAGATGAGTTAAAGTCTATGCAAGATAATGACGTTTGGGATCTAGTCGAATTACTTGAAGGTGTGAAACCTATTGGTTGCAAATGGATATTTAAAACCAAAAAGGATTCTAAAGGTAATATCGAAAGATATAAAGCTCGTTTAGTTGCTAAAGGCTTTACTCAGAAGGAAGGCATTGACTACAAAGAAACCTTTTCTCCGATACATTCAAAGGATTCTCTTAGAACCGTAATGGCACTAGTAGCTCATTTTGATTTAGAGCTACATCAGATGGATGTTAAGACTGCGTTTCTAAATTGTGACATTGATGAAACGATTTATATGATGCAAACTGAAAATTTTGTTTCAAGTGAATCTAATTATATGGTATGCAAACTAAAGAAATCCATTTATGGCCTAAAACAGGTTTCTTGTCAATGGTATCACAAGTTCCATCAAGTCATTACCTCATATAGTTTCGAGGCAAATGTAGTTGATGATTGTGTATATCACAAGTTCACTGGGAGTAAATACATATTTCTGGTACTATATGTCAATGACATATTACTTGCTAGTAATGATACAAACTTGTTGCATGAAACCAAGAGATTTCTGACAAAGAATTTTGAGATGAAAGATCTTGGGGAAGCTTCTTTTGTGTTAGGCATTCAGGTACTAAGAGATCGTTCTCAAGGTATCCTAAGGTTGTCACAAGAGAACTATATCAGCAAAGTCTTAAAGAGATTCGACATGAAAGATAGTAAACCAAGAGACACCCCGATAGTTAAGGGAGACAAATTCAATCTAGAGCAATGCCTCAATAATGATCTTGAAGGAAATAAGATGCAAAAGATTCCCTATGACTCGGCAGTAGGGAGTCTAATGTACACTCAAGTTTGTACTCGTCCCGATATTGCTTTTGTGGTGAGAGTTTTAAGCAGGTATTTGAGTGGTCTGGAATGCAGCATTGAAAGGCAATTAAACGCGTGATGCATTACTTAAGGAGAACAAAAGGATACATGCTCACTTATCAGAAGTCTGAGGATTTGGAGATCATCGGGTACTCTGATTCTGATTTTGCTGGATGTCAAGATAGCAAACGCTCCACGTTTGGATACATCTACATGTTGGCTAGAGGAGCTATCTCTTAGAAGTTTGTTAAACAGACTCATAGCCTCTTCAACCATAGTTATAGAATTTGTGGCTTGCTTCGAGGCATCCAACCAGAGTTCAAAATAAACAAATTTTCATAAAACATATAGGAACAAGTTTTATGCTAGTTGATCCATTGACTAAAGGGATAATACCTAAGGTTCTTCTATGAGCACACAACTCATATGGGTATTATTCCTTAGGATACTTTAGTTCAGTAGGAGCCTGTATATTTTATGTCTTAATTTGAACAGTTTTGTTGTTATTTATTTTCTGCAAAAATAAAGTTGATGGTTTATATTTATATTTTGAACTCGCTTATGTTCTTGTATATAGTAATTATGTTATAAGAATTTGGAAATAGACATGTGTTGAGATCACATTGCATGTAATTTCCATACCACTCATCCATATTTGATCTATGTCATTGAGTATATTAATATGGTGATCATCATTATTTAATCACACTTAAATTGTGATTGAAGATGCAATGGTTCAATTGTTAATGTGCAAGATGGACCAAATTGTATCAAGAGGAAGTCTAAAAATAAATAACATACTGGTGCGCCTAAGGAATTGAGTAATATAATTGTTTCAAGAAAATATGAAGCCCAAGTGGGAGATTGTTAGAAATTTATAATTTATTTTAATCATGTGGACTTTATATTTTAAATACAATTGTATCAGCTATTTATTTAAAGTGATTATAATCTTAAGTGATCTAATTAAGTAATTGAAAACACTTCCTAAAAGGTTTAATATGGGCTTAATGAGTGGATACCAGGTTGGCCCCGTTAGGGATAATGAGAACCTTATATGTAGGCTAACATATCAGGAAAGGTTATGGTCCCCAATATATCAAACCAAAAATAGATTTTCTGTTCTCCCCATCAGAAAAGAGAAACGAAAGTCCCTAGAAGGAATTAAGGTGGTTTGGTTGAGAAAGGCCACAAACCAACGGTTCTTAATCAGATTGAAGATACTGAAGATTCTGTTACAATCTCCTAGTACGACAAATGGATTCAAATATTTATTTATTTATGCATCCTTATTTATAACTTTGATGATCTAATATAACGATTATTCATTATAGAAAATCTCTTAGAGGAATAAGAAGTAAGGAACCCTAAGGCCAAATAAATATTTCCAACAATTTTTACTCTCTTTTTATCGGAATAAAGAGGATAGTAAAGTAATCATATTTACAATTTAAAATTACATTAAATTTTTAATTAAATATATAACTATATGTTTCAAAATTATTTATAGTAAAATATGTATTTTAAGATTATTTATTTTTGCTTTGTTTTATTTTTAACTTTTTATTTTATATATTTTAATAAATATTTATAGATACTAGTGAATATTCTCTTAATACATATCCATCTGAATATTTGGTGCATTAATCCAATAAGGAAGGTGACAAAGGGTTAGTAAGAGTTTTGCTTGTCATCTCGAACTTCAATTAAACATTTTCAATATTTTTCATTTTCTTTTTATTAAATGTGTATTTCACTTACTATCTTCTTAATTAGGTAAAAAAGAAATGTTAACAATATATTCTTTTCATACCGAAATGTAAGCAAAAAAAAAAAATGTGATGATATAATAAAATATAAGTAAATTTTAACTAATTTCACTTTAATTAATAATATTGTATCCAAAATACCTTCATTTAATTGAGTTTCTGTTTCTAATTACTTTTTTTATTTTTGATATTAAATTCTAATGAAGTATAATTTAGGGGGAAAAAAGTTTGTTTCTAAAATGAGATTAATAAAATTAATGTTGTTAACTAATTTTCTTAATTACTGTGAAATAAAAAAAAAATTTGCTTGTATTTTAATTTGGAGGGAGTAGTCTCTATTGCAATTTTTCTAACACACTATTTATTATTGGCTAAAATTTGTTAAAAATTATAAAATTTGGTGACCATCACTCAATATTTATTAAATTTTACTTATATTTTATAATTTTCAATAAATTTTAACCAAAAAGAGAGAATTAGTTGGAGAATGTCTTGTTTGTACTCCTCTTACTGAACTATTCCTCTCTAAACTATCCCTTTTTTTATTTTTTTTTATTCTAAGCTTAACAAGCTATTACAAAGGTATTTAAAGATTATCTATCAATTAAGTTATCACATTCTTAACAAAACTCATTACATCCATGTGGAATATGAGTATGGTCTCTTTTGTTATCTTTACCTCTGTCTAATCTTCTTAACCACTTATTATTTTTAATTTACATTCTTTTATTTCTATCTATAAATTAAAATTTAATAAGTTTTTTTAAAAATTAACATTTAAAAATAATTTTATATCATAATTTTACTTATTTATTGTAAATCTAAAATATAATTTATATTTAAATATTTTTATTTATTATAAATTTTCTTTGTAATATAATTTATATGTTTACAAAATATTTATTATTATACATTTTAATTATATGAAAATATATACTTTATTTATCTTATTTAATACACAAACTAATATAATAATTATAAAAAAAACATCTTCGTAAAATGGGGAGAGAAATAAATTAAAAAAAAAATGTGAAAGACTGTCTCCCATGTAGTTATAAAAAAAGAAAATGGGAAAAACGGTCTCCCATGTAGTCTATAAAAAAGAGAGAAAACAGTAAAAAAAAAAAATTAATCTAAATCTAAATATACATAAATGGGAGTAGCATACAATTCATTATACAGTTATTATCCTTTTTGCCCTTGAGTGTGAGCCCAAAGCAAAGCTATAAAAAATGCAAAGGTAGGTTAGGCCTGGCTTGGAAGTAAATATGAAGTCTAACGGCACGCGACAGTGTGGGGAAAACGATGGTCAGTCCTCAACGGTCAACTGTCAGCAACTCAGCAGTCCTCGTTGTCTCAGCCAGTTTAATAGAGAAAAATTAAGTTAAAAAAATATTTAAAGGAACAGAAATAGAATAATTAATAATTAATATTATCGAAAAAAATAGAATAATTAATAATATAGATCCTGAAATATAACATGTTATGATATTAAACTTTTCTCTGCTTTTTAATCTGAATACAAAAGTAGTATTTTTTTTAATTATAACGATTACTATTTTTAATTTAATTAAATTTTATTAATTATCAGAAGTAGTATTTTTTTTAGTTGTCATAAGTAGTATTTTATTATTTTCAAAATTAAATCATATTTTGTTTTAAGTTCTAACAAATTTTATAGTCTGTTAAAATATTATTGTTATAATTATACATCCCTCCCTCACATATACATCCACGAATATATTTTTATTAGAATTGCTATCCTGAATGAAAATATTTGTAGATGTCATTATTATAAATTTTAAAAATATTTATTTATTATAAATTTTAATTATAATATAATTTATATATTTATAAGTGTTAATTTATTATAAACTTTAATTATATAAAATAAATGTTTATTATGTGTCGTAGGTTAAAACTTCAAATTTAATTAAAAGAATATTAAGTGAATTTTATTTTATATTATTAAATGATTGCATATAAAAAAATATTTGCCATATGCATGTTTAAGAGTGGTTAGATTAATTTTAGTGGTTTATACTAGTATTTTATCATATTTTTATTTTATATAACTAATTTGTAATAAATACTTTGAATATATAAATTATATTATAATTAAAATTTGTAATAAATAAATTTTTAAAATATAATTTTTTATTTATGATAAATAATTTATATTGTGATATAAGATTATTTTTTTATTATTGATAATTTCTTCTAAAATAATGAAAAGGATAGATTGAAAGAAATATAAGATTAATAAAAAAAAAAGTCCTAAAATTTCTTTTGAATAAAATACTCCTAAAAATATTTTTGTTGAAGAAAAACTCCTAAAAATACTTTAACCGAAGAAAAACTCTTAAAAATGCTCTCATTGAATAGTTGCTCTTAAAAACACTCTCATTTAATATAGTTTATTAGATATATTTTATAAAAAGAAACGGGAGAGAAATGAAAGATTAACATTGTAAAAAGAAAATTGTCATTAAAATTCATAAAAAAAAGAGTAAACTCCCTATTTGGTCCATAAATGTGTCAAACGCTTGCAATTTAGTCTCGTAATATTACTAAATTAAAAAAGTCTCTAAATGTGTAAATCATCCATCATTTTGTATCTCTATCAAATGTAATGAACTTAATGATATGATATGTTATGTGCCAACGTGAGGTGTTATGTAACTAGGAACTACTTTGATAAAAGTAGAGGTTAAAATGATAGTTTAATTTAAGATGGTAAGTAAACTTTCAATGTCCTAAATGTGTCAAACACTTGTAATTTAGTCACAAAATATAAAATTAAAAAGTCTCTTAAAGTGTAAATTGTCTATCATGTTGATCCTTTTATCAAATGGTATGTGTTAAATTTAACATAATTGCCCATGTGACATGTAGTGTGCCAACATGGGATGTCAATGTACCATCAAATTTATTAGGATAATATTAACTAGCTAAAAACAAAACATAAAAAATAAAAACTTGTAACAATAATAAAACCTCTCTCAAAATCTTATTCAAAAATCAAATTTTAAATAAGGTTAAAACTTATAACCTTACACTCCTCCTTGAGTTTTGTAAAGGCATGTCAAGCTTTAACTTCATAAACTCCAAACTTGATTTCATAAGCGCTTTAGTCATTATGTCACCAAGATGCACATCAATTTCTTGGCCTAAATCACTATCATCAATCATTTAGTTTAACTCCTCATGTCTTTAAATACCACATGCCAAAATTTGTCACCCCAAATACATCTTGATCTTGTGTGAACTTTAATGACCTTTTGATGTGACCAAAATTTTTATGTCAAACATCACTTTCATTAATTTTGACACTAAAATCATTATTTTTAACTAAATTAAACTTCAAATAAAATTGTTTCCAACATTTTAATCTTTATCATCTATATTTCGTGTTTATCAATGACAAAATAGTATTAGTTTTGGAATATAAAGAACATTTGTGACAATTATCATAGATTTATTGGTTGATATATAAATTATCCTTTATTTCCTTTGGCTTGCACAATTTTACCATTCTTCACCTTGACTTTTGGTTGAATTGATTTGTCAAAGGAGATAAAAATTGATAGACAAATGGTCATGTGGCTGGCACAACTATTGTCAATTCATGTAAATTGAGTTCTTGTGATGTCATAAATAAATAACCTTCATTATTGTCTTTTTCAATCACATATTCCTATTTTTCTTGTTCAAACTATTTTTTCTTAACTATGCAATACTTTTCAATGTGACCATATTATTGCAAAAATTACAAAAAGAAAAAGTTTATCTTTGTACCAATCATTTTCTTTAGCATGGTTGGTTCTTTGGAAATTAGTACAAGGCAAAATCTTTCCTTTTCTTGAAGAACCTTCAGCTTTCCCTTTGTTGTTATTGGAAGAATATGGATTTTCATAATGTCTTCCATTGTGTTTTACTCAAAAGACACATTCAATAGTCTCATTACTACTTATCGAGACTCTTTGCTTTTGTGCATGAAGTTTGTTGGTTAACTTTGTAATTGTGAGAGTTTGCAAATCACAAGACTCTCCAATTACAAAGATTTTGGTTTCAAACTTTTCAAGCACCGAAATCGTGATTTTTTCTACAACCTTTTAACTTGTAAATGATGTCTCACCAAGAAGTTGCATTTGATTTACAACATCCATTAACTTGCCAAAATAATCTTTGATAGATTTGTTGTTCTTCATCTTCCTTAACTCAAATTGTCTCTTCAATATAAGGAATCTAATAGATTTAACTTTGTTATTGTCCTCAAATTTGATCTTGTCTCATACCTATTTAAGTATTTCCAAGTCCAAGATTTTGGTAAAAATGTGATTTGCAATTCCTGAATATAGGTAAGTGAATGATTTGTCTTTCTTTAACTTTTTTTTTCTTGTGTGCTTTCATTTGCACAACAGGAAGATTTTCTTTAAATGGTGGTCCATCAATTTCAAAAATAATAAGGCCCTATAAAACTTTGAGACCTTAAAAATAACTTTATCTTAACAACTGAAATGTAATAGTTTTCACCCATAAACATTAAAAAAAATATAAAAACGGTTGGAAGTAGACATATTTACACTACAATTGTCTAAAATTATTAAATCTCAGTAATGTTTGTTCCCTACCTTAATCTGTTTAGTGCTTAATAAATATTTTTGCCTCATAATCTCGTAACAAACAACCCTTTTTATGTCACTCTTGAAAATCTTTTGTAAAAATAAACAAAAATATTAGAACTTGTGCATAAATCTAAAAATTTAGATATTAAAATTAAGAAAGAAAAATTGTTATTAAAATTCATAAACGATAAATGTTTATATATAAACTTCCAACCAATTTGAATTTTCTAAAAATCTCACATGTCTCCAGATTTATTGGGATAACATTAGATTTGATAAGTAAAAACAAAAGATAAAAGATAAAAAAAAATATGCACCAACGACTAAAACTTCATATAAATTTTATTCAAAAATTAAAATTTAAATAACACAAAATCTCGTATCGCTATCATAATTATTTTAACTATTCTATAATACATATATATATATATAAAGGTATTTGAAAATTTGAAAAACCAGTTCAATTTAAGTTGGAAAAATTGGGTTAGAATTCTAAAATCAAACCAATTAGATCGTCAAATAACAAAACTGAAGTGATTATATTAGATAATTTATTTCTTTCAAAAATATCCAATTTGATATATGAACATCCCTACTTCCCTTTTAGTAGATGATTTTTTTTAGGAATATTTTTATGTTTTCAAGATATTATATGTAGTTTTTATTTAATATTTTTTATAAAATAGTAAAATAATAATTAGAAATTTGTTAAAAGAAAATATAACATTACTTATTAAAATAATATGCTACTAACATTACTCTTGTTATATTAAAAAAAATAATGTTATATTTTCTAACATCCTTTTTGAATAAGATCATTAGTGAGTTGTTATAAAAATATATATTACTCATAAAAATAATAAAGTATTGAAATTAAAAATTAAATTTAATTGCTACAAGTTTTTTGGTAACTAAAATGCAAACTCAAGACGACTCAACTCCTCTCAAACACTGGTTTCATTATTTTAAGTTGTTCCGGTAAAATCCAACTCAACTTAGTCATAATGTTATTTTAGAATTGGATAATGAAACTTTTTTAACTCAAGAATCTAACCCAATTCATTGACATGACATTTTAATTTTTAATTTATTATTCATATTTTTTTCTCAAACTTAAATATTATCTTAAAATAAAATAAAAAAGTAAAAGCACACCTGTCTTTTTGAATAATATCATTAGTGAGTTGTTATAAATATATATATATATATATATATTACTCATAAAAATAACTAAAGTGTTATAATTAAAAATTAAATTTAATTGTTACAAGTTTGTTGGTAACTAAAATGCAAACCCAAGACGACACAACTCCTCTCAAACATTTTGATTCGTTATTTTAAGTTGTTCATGTAAAGTCCAACTTAACTTTGTCATATTGTTATTTTTGGAGTTGGATAATGAAGCATTTTTAACTCAAAAATCCAACCCAACTCATTAACATGACATTTTAATTTTTAATTTATTATTCATATTTTTTCTCAAACTTAAATATTATCTTAAAATAAAATAAAAAAAGTAAAAGCACACCGCGCTACAATCTCAATCTTTCACTTCTCATATTTCTCTTTGGTTTCTTTCCTTTTTGTTTTTTTATATATCTTTCATTAATTGTATATGCGCTAGGTTTATATCAATCAAATATTTTTTTTAAAATAATAAACACTACAAGATTGGTATTTGACATAGTTTGAATGAGTTATTTCTCTCTCAACAAATAACTAAAGTATATGATTTTAAGGAAAAAAATTAACTTACAAAAAAATTTAAAAAAGTCATGTATAATTATTCAAATTATTTATTGTACACATATTCAGTAAAATAACATTTTATTTTCAATCTTATTTCCACAATTATTTATCCAAATAATAAGGAAATATTATATTTTTATAAAAAATTTAAAATAATTTTTAATTTTTTAACTTGAAGACCCAAATCAAACCTATCCATTATTGACTGGGTTGATACAATTCAAATATGCTAAAAAAAAATTATACAAATTCAAACAAACTCTATTCCAAACAGTTAAGTAAAAATATTTCCGACCCAAACTGCGAACCCACCAGTGTCAGTATTATATTTATAATTATTAATAAAAAATTAACAAGGCTCCAAAAAATTTATTATACAAAGAAACAACCACTTATAAAAAAATCTACTAAACAATAATCATACCAGAACCAGAACCAGAATATCTACTAATAAAAATATCACAGGAGCGCTACTAATAAAAATATCACAGTAGCGCACAACTAGCATACAAATCTAAGAGGTAACAAGACTACTTGCCTCGCCATGCCAATGTTAATGCACATGCTACGGCCGTTTATTAATTTGGACTCTTCCTCCGAGACCGACCCTTCGATCTTTCTCTCCTTCTCCGTGTTCATACTATTTTTCTCTTGCCCCATTGATAACGAAAGAATAGGAGCGGGGATATATACTACTTTAAAATAAATCCACTTTCCCTCTAATATTCGCAGCCTTTACATCTCTACGCTTGCCGTTTGGGCCCCACACACCCCATTCCCAAGCAAATTGCTTCGCCTCACATTGGTTCGGGTTATTGGGTGTGCCACGGTCCCTCTCCAACGATACGAGTCCCCACGGTTTTAGATGGGGTCCAACTTAACGGACACAAATATTGGCGCTACGTTGGTAAATGGTAACAAGTACTAACGACTAACACATGCGGTGATCCTCATTTTCAGGACCCAAATCCAACACAAGGAATACTGTTAACAAATTAAAAAATTCACAAGTGGGAACAAAAAAAAAAAAAACTTGGTCAAAAGCACGAGAGTGAAGTTGCATATATTTTTTTAATAAAAGTGAGCAACAAACACCAAAAGGAGGATCCAGCCTTTCCTCCCATGGATCAAACAAACACCTTTGCTTAGGTGAAAAATAATAATATAAAAATAAGAACAACCCACCCAAAAGTATGATAAATGATCCACAAAGTAAAGCTACCCCATTTCACTTTGACAAAATATGCGACACGAATTTAAAAGTGGTAACACGTGATCGGTTTTTTAACTTTAAGTGACCAAGTATATGGGCATGGCCGAGGTAGACATCCTCCGCTGCAGTTGTTGTTCCGAGTTGAGTTCCCTGAGGCTCAAGTAAGGCGTGTCGACGTCGCCCTTGGCCGGCGGCGTGAGGGTTCCAGCGAGTGGACCGGAGGAGGGGCGGCTGGTGGTGCGGTAGGGCGTGGCGGAGCCGCTTCTGCTCTCGGTCCAGTACACCGGGCCCGAGATGGAGGCCCGGAAGGCCCGGGCCCGTGCCTGGTGGACGTCATCGCTGTCGCGGTGATGGGCCCAGCGCCACTTGAAGAAGAGGAGGGCGCTTCTCCACCAGCGCTTCTTCTTGGACTTGTGGGCCTTGCTCCGTGAATCGTCCTTGGAAATGGGCTTCTGGAGCTTGAAGTGTATGGAGTCTATGGATCTCGCTGTCTCGCGCTTGTGCTTCATGGCTTCTTCCAACACCTGATTTGGAGAATGACATGGATAAATAAATAATAGTAACGCTATGGTCCGTGAATATAAAAAAACAAGACATTTTTCCAAGAGCGTAGGAATGAGAGAGAGAAACCTGAAAGTAGTTGATTTGAGGGTCAAAGCCATAGTCGCTGAAGTGTTGGGGGTCTGGGATGGGGAAAACAGGGGACTTGTTGGACATTGTGTGGGAATGGGTATGCTAAAATTCTCAAGTTTTGTTTTGTCCTTGGACTTGTTGTGGTCACAGACAGGGGTGATAGGAAGAATAGAGAAGAGAAAGGGAAGCTGAAGAGAGAGGGGAAAGTGTTTGCTTTGGGGGGCTCAAGGAGGGAGTTGGTAAACACTAGTAAATGCGCTTCACACTTCACATCTTTTGGTATCTTCCATTTAATAACGCCATTTATTAGCTCCGTTACGGGAAAATGAAGGCAAAACCCAACTAGTAATTGCTGCACTTGAAATGAGAAAATACTCAAATAGGACAAATGAATAAGTGAATCACAATAGTGAAATTGCGAAACTATTTCCTTTCCTCAATACCAATTCCTGGCTGCAGCTGCATCAATGCAAAATGAAAAGGCCAGAGATTCAGTCTGCTACATTTTTTTAGCAGGTTTTTTATTTTTGATTAAAATTTTGTAAAAATTATAAATTTTAGTAAAATTTATTTTTATTTAATTTTTTATTTACCTGTGAATTATAATAATATTTTATTTTTAATAAATTTTAAACAATAACAAATAATTTTTAAAAGAGTATCGTTGTCTTACTAGCATTCCTCAACGTGAGAAACACACTTTTACCGGTGTTATTTTTAATATTTTTTATTAGAAAAAAAAAGGAGTGGTGTCTCATTTGAAGAAAGAAAAAGTTGATTAAGATTTATTGAATTATAAAAGTAAGAAAGATAATTGTTAAAGAAAAAGTGAGATTTACATAAATGGGTAGTTTTTAATATATTTTAATTAATAGTAAAAATTATATTCAAAAGAATATATTAAAGAATGTATTACTAATATTTTTTATTATATTTAATATTAATAGAAAAATATGAATATTAATTAAAATATTAGATAAATTAAAAATACCTTTTCAATAAATAACTAATTAAAGAAGGAAGAAAATGTTGATTTAATTTTACATGCGAACTCGAGAAATATGTGTTATAAAATGGAAAAAGGTGCACGGTTATATAACAATGACAAAATAAATACAGATGATGTTATATTACTGTAAAAAAAATAAGGACATAAATTTATTATATAAAAAAAGTCTTTATGATTTATAAAAAGTAATGAAATGGAACATTATCATCTTATTTCATGAATTGGAATTTTTTTCTTGGTAAATATTTCATGAATTGGAATGATAATGCGATATAAAATTATCATTCTGCACATGAAAATGGGATTCATTTGCTTAATTTCTTAAATAAATTAATTCTGAAATGATTTTTGAAAATTTATTATCTTTAATTTTTATAAAAAGTATTAAAAATATTTTAAAATTTTAAATTTTAAAAATACGTATTTATTATTTTTAATTGAAAAATAAACTTTCTCTTTCAAAAGAAACACAAAATATCGAGTCCATAAGATCAGTGTCTTTAGTCGTTGTACCAAAATAATAAAAAATAAAAAGTCTAAAATAAGTTGGCGATTTAATTCTTCAATAATTAACGCATTTTCCATCACACATCCTTGTCTGTCTTTAAGCTTTTCAAAAGTTAATAATATATTTCGTGACCGTTTCTTTAAAGTTAAGAAAAAATAATTCAAATCATATTAATTTTAAAATATTAAATTAATTAAAATACACATTTAAAGTAATCTTGATTATAAATTTATATTAAAAGTATATACAATGTAACAAAATAATTCTTAATATAAAACAAACAAACCTTTCATTCAACCTTCCTAGGTTTTATAAACAATCAACATCAAACTTAATATAAATTTTGAAACCTTTTTTTTTTTATAATCATGCAACGTAATATTGAGTGGGAGAAACATATAAAACATTTCCAAAAGCTTAATACAAAAGTTACGAGTTACTTGAATCTTTTTCTAGTCATTCATGTTAAAACAGGAATATATTATTATATAATTAAAAACTATTATTTTTATAATAATAATTTTAATTAAAAGTAAAAGAAACTTTGTATTAATTAAATTGAATAATATAATTTTTAATCTCATTTTTATAAGATAAAAATTACTTAAAAATAATATGAATAAAAAAAAATAACGATAATTATTATAAATAAACTATAATGTTTATGATCTCCTAACGAATTTTTTAGAAATTTATAACCTCTTAATCTAATGAGATATTTAGATATTTTAATATTTTAATGAGTTACCAATTATATCTTATCAGATATTTATAATATCGCCAACACTTCCCTTAAGTTGAAGTTTACTAAGCTTTCAACTTGTTACAAGAAGAAAAATTAAGAAAAATTTATTTTCCTACAAATACAAATAAAAATTGAATTATACCAAACAAACAATAATTTGAAAGACAACTAAGAGATGCTGGAGAAGTCAGAGAAAGTTGGTAGAAATATAACTTAACCAAAATTGCTAGAATATCCATTAGTCAAAGAGAAATTTCTTGGCAAGCAAAGCAAAGTCCAACTTTCTGAAAATCACATTTGGAAACCTTAAATTAGTAAAGAGTCACCATCAAAATAAACGTCGATGAGAGAAAAGTTACACTAATATGATTCATGTGTGAGAAGCTTCAAATTAGTAAAAGAGTCACCACCAAAATAAACGTCGATGAGAGAGAAGTCACACTAATGTGATTCATGTGTGAGGAAAGAGTTTCCATTGGAATGATGATCGGTAGAAATGAAGTCACCACTAATGACTCATATATGAGAAAATAGTCATCACCTAAAGGCAGAAACAAACCAAGAATAAATGTTTAACCACCATAAAGCAAAAGCAACAAAACATAACCATCAAGAGAAGAAGCCAAACACAATACTTAACCACTCAAAGTAAAAGCAAAATATATCAATGTGTAATCATCTCCGACAGAAGCTTAAACCAATGCTTAAGCACCATGTGAGAAGCTTTCGTAAAACAAAAATTGTAAGAATCACAATCATCACATGAGCAATGTAGAAACCACAACCGCAACTTAGCAAACTTATAGTTCAAAATCCACAAACATTTCATCAAATTGTTGGTGTGCACAATAAATCTTGTTCCAATTCCCTCTATATTCTCCCTTGTGTAACAACAATGTTGATGACTTGAGTCATTCCCTTGTCATATAAATTATGCTTTCACATTGTTGTGAGAGTGAAAGAAGAGATCAAAATCAAAGAATTTTGCAACAGAAAAAAATATGATGGGTGTCAATGCTCAGTGTCACAACCTAAATCAGGACCTACGGGGTATCCGGTTTGAGATTGGCCGAGATCGTCTCAGCCTCTCAATGGCCGAATCCTTCTCAACCGTTAGGAGTCGCCACTGACATTTTTCTCAAGAATGTCAGGAAACATAGGGAAAGGCTGGTCTGGGACCAGAGCTGTGGGTTCGGGAGTTGGTTACACATCGAGAACACAAGGTGCCCCCAATGTGTCTATCACGAGATAGTTACCCTAGGCTAGCTGTAAGGGATAGGGGAGTCATTCGTGTTTGGGTCTGGTCAGGTGTTTCAGGCTTAGGTTACTGCAGGTAAGGCATTGTAGTGTTGCAGGCTTTTCCTTTTTTGGGGGGTTTACGATTTGACTTGATAGGAGTGTGCCCCCTATGCCTACGTACCTCGGCTTTAGAGGAGTCAAAGTCAACGTAGTTATGGGGTTTTAATAGGGCAGATGGGATTGGATTGGTTGTGGGTTAGTTTCGGTTTCTCTTTGACCGAGACAGGCTCGGCCTCGAGAGAGGGGGGTTTGTGACAGGATTTCTACCTAATGGCATGATCAAACAATACCCTAGTCTAAGCATGCAGCATGTTAAAACCTAGGGTAAAAAGAACCAACCTGGAATTTGGAGCGGGTAAGCTTTCCTTGCTTGTCGACCAGTATCTCTGCTTGCCCTTCAGTCTGGACTTGGAGTGCTTGCTTCTTCTTTTCTTGGCAATCGTCAGCTTTCCGTTCTTCTACTCTCATGGTACTTTTACTAATTTTTCATGCCCCATACTCTTTCGCGTTTGAGGTTTATATAGAGTTTTTCCAACTGCCAGGTGGCTGCCTTTGGGCTCCGCATAGTGGTGGTGGTTGGGCTGGAAACCGAATCCATCTATCTACAACCCCTGCTTCTGTGCGGGGGTTAAGATTCGCCTAGATATTCGGGCGACTCGGCCCTGACTTCACGCAACAGTTGGAGTGGACTTGGTCCCCTCTTCTGGTTTCGTTCTCGGATTTGATTGGGTCCTGGGACGACTCCTTAGTGGTCTCAGCCCAGTCTTGGGTTAACTCTTTGGGGTTTCGGTCTCAGGTTTGACCGGGTCTTGGGACGACTCCTTAGTGGTCTCGGCCCAGTATTGGGTTGACTCTTTGGGGTTTCGGCCCATTCTGAAGGGTTGGGTCCTGCAGGCTTGGGCCGGACAGTTTTAGGGTGCAACACTCAATCCACACATCCTAGGGAGATGCACAAAAAGGAATGTGTTGAGAACCAATGGCGAAGTACAATTCTTCATAAAATCATTATAATGGCCGACACCAAGCAGAGATGCAATCAAGGTAACAAGCTTGACACGTCCCAAAATCACAAGGGTAAAACCAAGAGAATTTGTGGTAAAGTAGAACATAGCAGAGTTAGATTGTAGAGTTGCTTGATACAAGAAAATAAACAAAGTAAGAAGAAAATATTAGGCTGTCGCACAACCCATAATTGAATAATGATATGTTTTGAGCTTTCCAAAAACTCTGACCTGACAAAAAGGGGACTTTTTGCCTTGTTGTACTGAACCTAGGTTGTCCTTTTACAAGAAACAAACCCTACGCCATATGTATCCATCAAATATCTACTAAAATAGGGGCTCACAATTCTTCCAAAGGTCGAAGAACCCCAACATAAAGACTGAAGAGATCTTGAGGTGCTTTGTGAATCACCGCGTGCCCTCTCCACAACTATTAATCTACAACAACATCCGAGAAGACGATAAAAAGACTAAATAACATTATATTTGTTGTTAACAAAAGTAGTCATCAAACTCCATGAGAGTACACCAATCAAGCTTGATAGAACTAGATATGACCTTCTTCAATAAACAAAGAGGGGGATAGAATGACTAATAAACTCATATAAAGGTTTGACAAGTCACACAATGCAGAAAAGGCAAAAATTACAACTGCCTCGACAAGGTCTAAATGCAAATAATCTTTTAAGTAAAAGTTCACAACCAACCTTGCATGTCCTAAAACACCTTGAACAAAATATATCATTGCAACAACAACATTACCATGGGACAAATCTACCCCAAACAATTTGATGTTGCTTATACAACATTTGTGTGGTCACCGACAACTCTGACGATGACATGGCCAATCCCAAGCCGAGAACTCTCTGTTTTGCCATTGTCCAACAAGGCCCATTATGGATTATATTCGAGCGCAACATTGAGTTGGGGCAGGAGCTTTTTTTCCTCCAACAAGACCATTGATGGTCGTGGTGTAAACGTGCAAATCAAGAATGGAGATGGCCTCACCATGCAGTACATGAACAATGTCAACATCCATGGAATTTGCATCAAGAAAATCATGCCCAAAGATGGTGGAATGATTAGGGACTCCTACAACCACTTTGGGTTGAGGACAAGAAGTGACGGCGACGCCATCTCCCTATTTGGAGCCTCCAATATTTGGATAGATCATGTTTCCCTCTCTAACTTCATCGACGGTCTTATCGATGTCATCAAGGGCTCTATCGCCGTCACCATCTCAAATTGCCACATGACCAAACATAACGATGTGATGTTATTTAGGGCCAAACACCAACACCAACACCAAGCAATAACGAGCTAAAAGCCAAAGTTACTCATTTTTAATCGATATAGAATCGCCAAGATTTTCAAGGAAGTTATTATCTAATAAGTTCCAAGACCTTGAACCACCTTGCCATTAAAAAATGCTAGAAATTGGAGCCAAGAAATAAAAACAAGACCATAAGTCATAGAAGGGATAATGGTGACCAAAGTTGCAATGGTTCTTCTAGAAGGGATAATGACAACCTAAGGGCAACATCAAAATAACAAAATAAAAACACGAGTCATGGTGAGCGTAATGGTTGGTAATGCAACCAAGGTTGCTTTCGTTCTCTTGGTCACTTTAGCCGTTATCATTCCATGCCTCGAGGTTGGCATTGGTGAGTTCGATAATTTTCTAAAAATCCAAGCTGAGTAAGCCTACAAAATTGCTCTCGACGCCTATGTCCCAACCCCTGAAGATGTCACTAATGAACTTAATCTCCATGTTCATTCGGCATAGGAAAGTAGCACAACTACAAGGAGGAAGGGATGACAAGGCTCATTTTTGTGTCCAATTCTGATAACGTGGCGTATGGATTCAATTATAATGGCATATTCAGGGGTTATGCCTCCAAGGATGGATTCATGGATGTCAGAATCTGGGATTAATAAATGGATTCTACCTTTCCCTTCGTCCTCTTTCACAACTCGCTTTACTTCGTTACAATCCTTTTCATTTCGTCCAAGCTCAAATTTGAAAATTCCTTAGGTTTCAAGATAACGACTTTATCTTTTGTCATTATCACTAATAGTTGAATTGAATAATACAATTGTTAATCTCACTTTTATAAGGTAAAGACCACTTAAAGATAATATAAATAATAGAAAAATAAAAGATAATCATTATACATAAACTATAATGTTCACAATCTCCTCCTGATGAAATATTTAAAGATTTGTAACCTATTAATCTAATGAGATATTTAAATATTTGTAACATTTTAATGAGTTACCAATCATATCTTATCAGATATTTATAATATTTTTAACAATTTTAAATGTTATATCTAAGATAATTTTTAATTACCTAGTAGTGTAAAAAATGTATACAGACTATATATACAAATTTTTTTTTTAAAAAATTGCGTTACTTGATTATATGCGAAAACTTATTTTACTTCAGAAACGGTGTATGAAAAGAAGAATGTAAAGGTTAAAATGATGTTAAAAAGAAAATGCGAAAATTTTATTTCTATTATATATCTCACTTCTGTGGTACTCTT
Source organism: Mucuna pruriens (assembly GCA_025330945.1). Classification (NCBI taxonomy): domain Eukaryota; kingdom Viridiplantae; phylum Streptophyta; class Magnoliopsida; order Fabales; family Fabaceae; genus Mucuna; species Mucuna pruriens. Next base: position 2,587,887 of record JAENHJ010000040.1, on the reverse strand, counting down.
CTGATTTGCCTTTTTGTTTTATAAACGATGCTGTCATGCTTACTTTTATTTGACTATTGCTATTATTTTTAGTTCTTCTACAGAAAATTTTCAGAAATTTTGTGTTATTTGGTTTCATTTTTAAAAATTTTAAATGTTACTTTAAACCAAAGTTAAAAATCAAAGTTTTGAAGTTAATGTTAAAGATATAATGTTACTTTAAATTTTTTTTATGTTATATTTTCGTAATCAATGTATTATTGGGTTTTGATATTTAAAATAAAAAAATAAAAAGAGTTAAAGGTAAAGGCTCTTAGAGTTAGTATATTTTTTTAAGTTCCTTTTCTAATTTTTATTGATTGAAATAGAAACCTTTTTTAAAATTTCATTTTCTTAAAATTTTCTGGGGTTCAACTTTTAAAAAAAAAATATAAGAGAAACTCAAAATAAACTGAGTCAAACATTATCTTAATCTTATGAAGATAAGATTTATTCCAAATTTTTTGAGCCAAATCCTTTTATCTATATCTATCTATCTATATATATATATATATATATGAGAGAGAGAGAGAAATGTCCTTAATTACTGAACAACTTTTTTTATTAATAAATAATAAATATAGCTTGGAGATAAGAAAATATCATAAACATAAATGATTTTTCCATTTACTTTATTTTACGTATAGAATATACATGATTAATTAATTAAGCAGAAAGAAATTCAGAGAAATAGAATTCCAATAATTTTAAAGATAATATTAGAAAAACTATATTTATTATTGATATTATATATATATATATATATATATATATATATATATATATATATATATATATATATATATATAATATTAACTAAATTAATTATATTCCTTTTAATTCTTGTAAGTGATTAAAAATTCACATATAATACCATAAATGCTAAGCACTTTTTGGAAGCACACGTCTAGTCCATTATAATTCAATCCACCTCAAAAAGCTGAATGATTATTGTTAGATACACCTATAACTTTCAAACGGATTTGGACACATGATTAATTGGGCCATTGTGGATTGCTGAACCATTTAGTTGTTGATTGAGTTAGGTTGTAAAAAAAATATTTGAACTTTATATATATATATATATATATATATAAGGGAAGAAATTAATTAACATTAAATTTCAAATTATAAAATAGTACATAACATTTGTTCTCATAAAATACATTTTTTCAATTAGATTTTAAAAAATTAAAATCATATTATGTTGTAAAATTTCTTATGATTTTAAAAAAGTAATTAATATTTCATTACATCGTTTTATTATAAAATAATAATAATTTTTAAAATATGAATTTTGAATTTTTATAGAAAATGATTAAAAATTACGGTGGTAATACCTTGAAAATCATGATGAGTAAATGAAACAATACTTTTGATTTCTTACCCAATATTCCAATGACACTTGTTAATATTCTCTTTAAATAATAAATAAATATTTACTAATAGATTACATATATCCACCTAGGTCTAAATTATATGAAATTTGATTCGCGTAACTATACAAAATAGTTGAGTACATTCATTCAAGGACAAATACATTTTATTAAAAAATAATAAAGAAATTTCAGTCTTAACAATCATACTCAAAGAATACAATCCAACTATTGGTGTTGTATTAATGTCCAATATAATTATACTAAATATTAAAAAAAATATTGTTCATAATAGTTGTATCAAATTCGATCCTAATTGGTTCATGAGAGAATATACCTATTGTATATAGAAAATACTCAAAAAAAATTAATTAATAATTATTAGATTCTTTAAGCTATTATACTATCCAAACAATCAAGGAAATGTCTGCAAGAAAAATAAGAAAGTAAAAAAAGGAACAAAGAATTAGTCACACAACATGCAAAAAAAAAAAAATCAATTATGAAATTCTCCTAATGCTCTAACTTCACTTGTATTTAACGGTAGAAATTACTATTTCTATATAATTACATATTCTTTACCAATTGTCAATCACTTCTTCTATTTCTATTAGTAATCAACAGTTATGATTTACTAATGTTTATTTTCTTAATCAAAACATTCAGTTTGACCATATAAGATACTAGTCAAGAAAGCACAACCAACTGAAAGATTTATTAACTTAATAACTAATTAAAAGTTAAGAATGATAGGTTAGTCATTCATCAATTCATCAATCCTTTTTTACGACTTATCATCAATCTTAAAATTTGGTTTATCATGTATTTTCATTAACTAATTATGGATAGTCACTATTTAATTATAATTAAATATGATATATCAATATTAATCAAGTCCCAATTGGAATAAGCATTATAGAATAAATCAACTAAAAAAGAAAAGACATAAAATATATTAAAATAAGAAAATATCAAGATCCCTCGTAGTCTTAACGTTAAATTTTGTCATATATATTTAAAGGAGAATGCAAAACAAAATTATAATGCATAATCAAATTCATACAGAAGACAAGAATTAAAATAAAAGGAATAAAAAACCCTTTTGAGAAAAGTTAGTTTTCAAATATTTAAGGAAGAAAGGTTTTCCTTATGTTTTATATACAATTATAACTTTTAATCATCAAAGTTATTAAGAACTCTAAGAAAGACTAGAAGGAGTCTATAGTCATTTAAGATGGTGAAAAGTGATGGAAAATGTGGATAGGAGGCCGTCATCATGCTAAAAAATAATGTCTAGGTTAAGAATGAGTCTTAAATGATCTAAAATGGATCAAAACTATGAAATTTTAACAAATAATTAACTAGAGATCACTACGTCAAAATGAGACATAGTCATGCATATGTCGAGTTATACACATAATTAGGTTGAATTTTAGTATGATCATACTTTATGAAAATAGTCAGGTTTTTTGCTTTTCTCATACTCATTAGGGTTGTAAGTAGGTCATGATCGACCTACGACCCCAATCAAACCGACAATAATTTAGTGAGTTAGATTGGGTTCAATTTGACTTACCCAATTATAATTGGATTGAGTGTTGGATTAGTGAGTTTTCAACTCGATCAACATATCTCAACTCAATTATCTTATAATATTACTAATAAATTTATAATTATTTATTGATAGTGTTGAATTTGGACAATTGTACTTGTATTTTAATTTAGACACTTGTTAGAGTATTTGATAAGATGCTTAATTTTTTTATTATGCTTGAGTTGAAGTGGTATATTTGTGGGTCAATGTAAATTTCTTACATAATATACATTGTCATTTTAATTGTTGTATGATTGTACATGATTATTATTAATTGCGCTTTTGGTCTTGAATTTAAATGACTTGAATTAATAAGTTACTTTATTTTTTAAAGTTATTAATTTTATTTTTTATTTTTTATTTTTTTAAAATATATTATCATTTTATTTAGTTGATTCGACTATCCATTCTAACTTGATTAAAGTTGGGTTTGGTCATTTAACAAAAAAAAAACAACAAATTCAATCTAACTCAATTCAATCCAATTATGTTTCTTTGGGTTGCATCATAAATTAGATCAAACTCATCTAATCTAGGCCAATTACACCCCTAATAGTCATATTGAAAGTCCAATTGTTGAAAAACACACTTAAAGGCATACAAAAGAAATGTTGGGAAATGCATTTCTTGTCTATCTCTTTACCTAGGCTACTAATTTCATCAATCTTATAATAAAATAGGAAAAATTAATTAAAAGCTAACACAACATATGTAATAAGTGTTGAAAGTGAGAAACAGATGCAAGAGATGCTAAAAATTATGTGTATCAACTACACAACGAAGTCCATTTTATAAGAGATAATATCCCTACAAATATAAAGATCCTAATTAAATAAGGAAATAAATCATAAAATATAAAAAAGAATAAATCCTAAGAGATTATCTAGGATACTCTAAAATATTCTAAGATATAAAAGTAATATCATTAATATTTCTATGATTTTCTAACACTCCTCTTCAAGTTGAAGCTTACTAAGCTTTCAACTTATTATAAGAAGAATAATTTATTTCCCTACAAATAAAGAGAAAACATAAAAATTGAGTTCTATAGATAAACAATAGTTTAAAAGGTAACTCAGGAATGTTGGAAAAGTCAGAGAAAGTTGCTAGAAATATAGCTTAGCCAAATAGCTAGAATAACCATCAACCAAATAGAAATTTCTTGGCAAGCAAAGCAAGGGCCAACTTTCTCAAAACCACATTTGGAAGCTTCAAACTAATAATATTGTTAGCAGAAAAAGAGTCACCAACAAAATAAATGTCAATGAGAAAGAAGTCACCACTAATATAGTTCATGTGTGAGAACCATTAGAATGATGAACGATATAAATGAAGTCACCACTAATATAATTCATATGTGAGAAAATAGTCACCATCGAAATGAACGTCGGTGGGAAAGAAAATATGATTCATTTGTAAGAAAAAGATCCAAAGCTAATGAGAAAATGTTTAACCATAAATAGAAGCTACAACTTAAGGCCTAATCACTTAACAAAAGCAAACATGCTTGACCATTATAAATAGAAGAAACAAAGCTTAACCATTAAGAGCACGAGCCAAACACAATGCATAACCACTCAAGATAGAAGCAAAAAATCCCAATGTGTAATCATTTATGACAGAAACTTAAATCAATGCTTAATCACCATATAGAGAAGCTTTCATCAAAGAAAATTACAAGGAACCATTGCAATTTAAATCTATCTTCAAAAAGAAAATTTCACAAGCACCACATGAGCAAAGTAGAAACCATAACTGCAACTTAGCAAACTTAGAGTTCAAAAGTCAAACTGAATTCAAAACATTTTATCAAATAGTTGGTGTGCACAATAAACATTGTTCTGATTCCTTATGTATTCTCCCTTGTGTAACACCAATATTGATGGCTTGAGTCCTTCCCTTGCCATATCAATTATGCTTTCACATTGTTATGAGAGTGAAAGAAGAGATGAAAACCGAAGAATTCAATGAGAAAAAAGAATATGCATATAAGGCCTGTATAGTGAATTTTCTAGGAAGAATAAAATAGAAAAGAAAATGCTAAAGATAAAAGAAAAAGAAAGATATGAACTTGCAGCGGAAAAAATTCATGGTAGGTGTCAATGCCCAGTCCACACATCTTGTGGAGATGAACCAAAAGGAATATGTTGAGAACTAACGGTGAAGTACAATTCTTCCCCCAACTTTAGTTAAACCTCTTCCATGTAAATGCTACCAACAGATAATGGAAGAGAAAAAGCCTTATCCATTAAGGACTCCACACCAACCTTCTTACGAGAGGAGCTATCATATATAAAAACACGACATGTAACTGGTGTAATCTCATCTAAAACTCCAATGACAATTCCACTCCCATATCATGACAGCAGTTTGTAAATTGACTTGAAATAGGAAAAGCAAAAGGAAAAACTTGGATAAAATAGGGTGTAAATGCCTCTATCCTTGTAAAAAATTCTTGGGTATGTGGGTCAAAATAGTGCATATACAACAATAAAAGTAGCTAAAGTTGATTGTCTTCCAATCAAGGAAGTAGAATAGCGTATTTGAAGTCGCTTTACATCAAATATTTTAATAAGGCACAAACTTTGAGACCATAGATCGAAACGAAGATAGAAGTTGTGATATGAAAAGCTAATAACAATATCCAATTTGAGGAATTTCTCATCAAAATAATTAACATGCACCACATCGTATATGTTAGGCTGCTACTGCTCTATTTAAGCAAATGCTTCACATATAGACATCCTGAGGGAGAATGGTCCAATTCCAATACTGGGATAGAGATTGAGAGTGATAGTGCTCGTGGTTGTGCCCTTGCAATGTTGGTGCAACATAGTGGTTGGTAGGGTATTTGGGAGTTTTGATTATTTTTCTTTTTGGAAATTAGACAGCAGAATAATGATGGAATAAGTCATGGAGAATGATATTGCTCTGATACCATGTTGAAAGACAGAAACAAGTACAAGAGATGTTAAAGTTGTGTGTATCAACTACATAATGAAATCCGTTTTATATAGACTTAATACAATAAATACAAATAAATATAGAAGATAATATCTATATTTACATGATATGATATGCTTATAAATCCTAATTAAATAAAGAAATAAATAATAAATATAAAAAAAATAAATCCTAAGAGATCATCTAGGATATTCTAAAGTATTTTAAGATATAAAAGTAATATCATCAGATATTTATTTAATTTTCTAATAATAAAGATATAAAATTTCATACATTTTTTGCATGCTAAGATTGGAGGAAAGAAAATCTATCATATAGTGATTTATTTTTATTTAGTAATTAATGTATGAAAAAGAATAATATCAAATTTAAAAAGTGAAAAAAATAATTAATTATATTTCCTATTGTATATCACACTCTTTCAATTTTTTTATTTTTTTATTCATACATGAGTGGTGATTTAACTACTTGGATAAGTGAATACCTTCTATATTGGATCATAGATTCAGTAAATATTGTCCCACTTATCTTACTTAATATATATATATATATATATATATATATATATATATATATATATATATATATATATATATTAAAATTTTATCCATTTAATTATTAAATTACAAATTTTCATTTTTAATAGAGATTAGATTTTTTGTGTGTGAGAGACAATCCTATTCTAATTGGGTATGATTATTATGAACAATAAAACTTTTTTTTTTGAATATTTAACAAAATTACATATCCAAAATTTGAACTCAACCAATAATTTAACAAGACGAGGTTAATTGATCTATACTATCAATGATAAATTTAGTTTTAATTTAGATCAATTTTATAAAATTTTATACAATATAAAAACTAATTAATACTTCATCAATCAACTCCATTTTTGCATATAATATATTTTCTAAAATACAAATAAATATCAATTATTAAATTATAGTGTACTTACGTGTGGTTTCTATAAAATTTGCTATGCACAATGACTACGATTATATTTTATTATTCAATGATAGAATTTATTAAATTTTTAATTTTTTTATTAAAATTTGGCTAAATTATAATTTTGTTCCTATATTTTGTTTTAAAAATTTCCTCGAATTCTTTTATCTTTTAGAAAATATTATTTTGATATTTTAATAATCAAATTTGAAAATATTATCTTTATGAAAAAATGATCGTTTTCAATTTAAGAACACAATTTGAAACTATTTTTTTTACTGATTTAAGACACAAAACTTGTCTCATTATTTATATATATATATATATTAAAATTATAGAAATCAACTAACATTCAAACTAAAAAAAATTCATAAATAAAGTAAAAATCGTGTAGTATCTCATAAACAACTTGAAAATTGAAAAATCTTATATCAAATTCTTTTGTGGATGCTCGTGAGACTCTCTTTTCAAGTAATTTTTACCATGTTCACGACTCTTTTTATTTGAATATTAATTAAGTTTCATAGTTTATGTAGATAAATCCAATGAATAAGTTTTCATGTTTTGAATTAATAAAAAAAATAATTAAAAATGATATTCCAAATTAAAAAAAATGATCATTTTTTCATAAAGAAAAAAGAATAAAATTATAATTTAGTCTTAAAATTATAAAGTAAAATAAATGTTCAAGACATTGGTTACGTGTGTTCCAACATTTTTTTACTAAAAAAATTATTTAAAATTAAATCTCAAAATAAAGAACTTTAAAAATAAAGTAAAAAATATTTGATAGTTTTTAATTTTTCTTTTAGTTTAAAAATTCCTTGTAAGTTAAAAGTTGTTCGGTAAATTTAAAAAAAAAAAATCGTTTAAAATTAATTATCTCACTTAATGGAAGAACATATTTATAAAATAAAAAATGTTATATGAAATTAATTTAATCAACATAAAGTTTTTCAAATGACAACAAAAATATCTAAAAGTATTAAAATATACACATTTAAAACTTTTAATTTTATAAAAAAGTAAAAAATTATTTTAATTAATAAAAATTAATTTTAAATATGATTTAAAATAATTTATTATATATAATGTTAATTAAAGAAATTTAAATATTACTTACAAAAGTTATAATGTTTAAAAACTTCTATATTATTGTTCAATAATATTTTTAGAAGATTAAAAGTAATTTATTTAAACAGAATTCAATTATGTCAAATTATTTTAAAAAGTATTTGATAAACAATCCAATTTTTTAATAAATATATTGATATAATTAAGAATTTAAAAACTTAACCACAAATTAAAATTAAAAAAAATAAAATATAAATTAAATTTAAAGAATAAACAATATAGATATTTTAAAATATAAAATAATTAACTATATTGTTTGTTCATTTCAGTAAAATTCTTTTATTAGCAAAAATTAAAAAATATTTAATATTTAAAATAATAATTTAAAAATAAATTAAATTAAAACTGGAGAAGCCGTGAAACACTCTAATTGGAAAGGCTGTGAAAATTATGAAAAAATATTTTAAAGTAAGTTGGGATTCATAGAAGAGACTGAATGAGTAAGTTACAAAATAAGGAATAAAAATATTAGAATTTTTTTTATTTATTTGATCTTATATTAATTGGTATATTTTATATTAAGATATGAGTTGGATGTATAATTTAATATATTTTTATGTGAACTCAATTTTATTAAGCAACCAAATTTATAATTTGAAAATATTATATATTTATGTATTTATTGAGTCAATTCCAATAAGCAAGTGTCTTGATTTTGTATATATCACCTGATGGATTTAATATCCATTGTAGATAAATATTAGGTTACTTGCTTATTTAAAAAAAGATATGATACTCACTTAATTTTAGTACTATGTGATGGCTCACTAGTACATCAAAGAGTTGATTTGTTTGAGATGAAAGATTGATAGGAAGTTCATGTTCGTGACATATACCTTTCTGCACATGGTTATGTAAGATCAAATTATTTCTCTAAAGAATGTCTTCAAGAATGCAACTTATGAGTATCATAGTGATAATTTTGTGGGTATTATAAATTATAGTATAGATCCTATTAATTCTTATATTTCCTCCTACAAACTTAACCAAAAGGTCTTTTTTCAAAAAAAAATTATGAAAATAAATCATTTATTTTTTTAAAAGTTAAAAAAAAAACACATTTGGTTCCATTTCTTATTCTAAGAAGATAAGATGAAAAAAGAGAAAATAGATTATGCATGAACAATATAAAATAATTTTAAATCATCATTAAACTTCCAAAAAAGAAAACAAACACATACTTAATCCTAAAATAAATGAATTCATTAATGTACTTTCTCTTAGAGTAAATGTTAATTTATTTTGTCTAATTACCTACCAGGGGATAAAACTTTATGAATCCAAATATTAGGTTGAAAGGTTTTATTAAAAAATGCAAGTCCATAAATTTTATATCATATAAATTAATTAGAAGTGATAAAATAATTCATTTATATCGTTGGAGTCTAATTCAGCTGGACAAGGAACATGTGTGAGTGTTATAAACTCTCTGGTATTATCTTCAATTTTTATGGATAAAAAAATCATTTATCCATTATTCATCTAATATATACACTACTAATTCATCCACTACTATTAATTGATTGGATCCAATTCCTCCATTTAATTTTATAAATAGTTAGTGATTCATTTATTATTTTCTAAAATTCATTAGATTACAATAAATGAAAAAATAAATTCATTGGATAAAAAAAATTGTACATGAATGAACTGAAGGATTTTCAACCAAAGTCTAGCCAAAGATTTTTCTATCAAAGTTCGATAAAGATTTTTCAATCGAATCATAGAGATTTTTCAACAAAAGCTCAACCAAAGATTTTTTGGTCAAAAATTTTTCAACCAAATCCTAGAGATTTTTCAACCAAAGCATGATTGATGATTTTTCGACTAAATCCCAGAGTTTTTTTGGCCGAAGCCTAACTTGTTTTTTTGGTTGAAGCCTAACTTGTTTTGGGGCAAAATGTGGCCAAAGATTTTTCAATCAAAGCTCAACCAATGATTTTTTGGTTGAGTCCAAGCAGAATTTGGCTAAGTCCCGATCAAACCTCAAACAAAAAATTTTCGTCTGAATCCCAATCAAAGATGTTCTACCCAAGGCTGAGCAAAAAATGCTTGGATGGAGGCCAAATAAATGATGCTTTAGTCAAAGCTGAATTAAAGATAACATGATTGAGATCAAGTCAAAAATATTTTTGTAGACATTTGAGAAAATATTTTTAAAATACACATTTTTTAATTTTTAAATTTTTAAAAATAACTTTATAGATGGATTTGATATTCATCTATAAAAAAAATATTAATGAATATATTGGATTGGGTTTTTAAATAGATGATGAATGAATTGAAATTTTTTTATTAAAATTTTAATGGATATAAATAGATTAATGCATTACTTTTAATTTATCCATTATAATCTAAATAAAAATGTATCTAATTTATTTATTTGCTTCCCTAAAATTAATTAATATTTTATTAATTTACTTCATTGTAACATTATTTTTATATTTTTCTTATAACCAATGCTAAGAAGATTATCCTTGTAGTTTAGTATTGCTAAAACACATTTAAGGTACAATATATAGTTCACTACATTTTTAGTCCACTTAAAAAAAAAAAACCTTGAATGGTTGTGGTTGGATAAAATGGTGATACTTCTAATCATAACTTCTAAACTAATTGGACCTATGATTGATTGGTTCATTATGAAATGACCACTCATTTAGTTTGGAACTGTTTTGTTGGATGAGTTATGCATGTGAGTAGAGAGAAAGAAAAAATAATTTTAACTGTTCAAATACTATGATTAATTTTCAACCTGCTCCACTTGTACTAATGTACTTTATATGCATGTGATTAAGATAGCCTAACCAGCAGGAACACCTTACTACATATACATCAACCCATTAAAATTTGTCCATCCTTTATAATAGTCTGACAAATAATTTATAATTATACTAATAATCGACTAGACAACTTTCAACTCATTTTAATAACTTAATTTAATGTTTCAATAAAAAAAAATGAAGTATAAGAAATAAAACTGTTATTAACATCAAACACTCATTTAATTAATTGCAATTGATTATCAGCATGTTAAACATAACTAAATTTAACGTGATTTTTCACTTCGTCTTGAAACAATTAATTATAACTTTGACATCTTTTATCGATTTGACGTGATTTTTTATGTTTTCACGGTAGACTATAAGGATTTGAATCCTTTCATGTTGAATAATATGATATGACCATATCAAAGGCAGAAAGATAAAGACCTACAATCATTAATTAGTTGTAGAATTCATTAGTTAAATTCAATAAAATTGTGTTTTCTATTAACGGTAGACTACATTATATTATTGAAAAATGTGAGCGAATGCAAATCTTGATCCTAATGAATATGTGATGATGCAATAGGGCACGTTGTTATCATCTTTATTGTACCATAATCTTTAAGGTTTGGGTATATGTTTTGTTCAAAAGATGTTTAACGAGTGAGTTGTTACCTATATTTTTAATTTTTTAAATATTACCATTTTATTTAATTTTTCATTTAAAAAATTTGTAATCTAATCTTTGCAAAGTTATTCCTCTCTTATAAATTTATTTTGCAATTCCCTCATTGTTTGGTTAAGTGTGTGCGTAGTTATAAACAATAGAAAATTACATGAAAAAATGGTAAAATTTAGAGAGAATAAAAAATAATACTTCAGGAACAAAACAAATAGAAGACTAATACAAGGATTAAATGGAGAAGGAAAAGCATTTGTGAGACTATATTTAAAGGACCGTAAAATTTAAAGGAAAAAAGAATCATTTATTCTTTATATTTACCGCACATACTATGTTATTGTACTAGCCACTCTAGAGATTTTTTGGCTATCTAAGTCATAACGATTGGCTTATATGAGACTTTCGTTACATTACGTGGATATTTAATGTCTTCAGTGTTAGAAATTTATAATTTCTTTTAATCTTTTAGGCATTATATTTTAATATACAATTATACCAGTTATTTATTTAAGGTGATTACAATCTTAAAAGTGATTCAACTTAAGTAATAAAATGGACTTCTTAAAAGGACTCGATATGGGCTTAATGAGTGAATATCCATGTTGATCCGTTAGGGGATAATGAGAACCCTATATGTAGGCTAATGCATCAGAAAAGGTTATGGTCCCCAATACACCAAACCAAGAAATATGTTTTTTTTTTCTCCCATCAAAAGAAAGAAACGAAGATCCTGAAAGAACTAAGGTGGTTTGGTTGAGAAAGACGACAAATTAATTGCTCGTGGTTGTCAAAGGTTTGCATTCTCCAATCAACTATCATGGATCCACGAGAAAAGTAAATGAGGAACCTAAGAGTAGAAAGTCTAACATATAGAGGACATGACGTAAGTAGAAATCATGATGAATGGTCTTTGGCGCATGGAGGAAGGTTACCTAACTCCGGACAAAGACGACATTTGATAGGTTTGTTAAGGAAAGGAGAACATAGAAGGAAGCCTACATCCCATCAATCACCATCATTCTCAACGGGTTGAGAGAAGGCAGAAGAAGTATAATAACAAGGTCAAAACTAAGAAGAAGGGAATGATACTATGTATACTATGTTACTCATGTTTACAGTTACAAACGTGAACAGGTATAAACTATGAGTTTCCTTCGTTCCTCATATTTAACGGAGCTTTGTACATTTCTTTAATTGATAATTTCATGCTAAAATTTACATAATAAAAATGCTCTTATACCAAGAAAATGATTCACTCACCTAATTTGTATAAAAAGAACATTATTTTAATCATAAAATAAACTTTATATATATATATATTCTTTACTTTGATAGATACTAATTTAAGCATTCAAATATTTATATAGATAAATGTACTAATTCAATCACGTGAATATTAAATGTTGAAGGACTCATTATTTATTTACATTAAATATTTAAGAATTATAAATGAAGTTATATAGTTTTGATTGACGAAAGTATACATAGATTACATGGAATTTGCAATTAAAATTAAAATTACATATATACCCATGCAAATTGATCGCACATATAAGGCGCATCCAAATGTCTCAATTCGTTTGTTCCTCTTTGTTTTTCACTTTAAAAGAAAAAGAAAAGGAGAAAAGTTCCTTTGCAATAAAGTAAACGACTAGTAGACAAAAATATACAAGAGTAAACGTTTACACGGGACATTGGTTTGGGTTAAGTAAGCATGTTGACCAATGTCTTTACTACACAAGTTGACCCATGCCCAGTTCAAGTTTCGCACACGCTATTATTTAGTGCAAAATATTACTAATATATCCCTCTGATGTAAACATTTATATAAATCATTTTATATAATATAAAAACATAATAAATAATTTAAATATTAGCAAATCCAATCAGCTTAATATTAAATATCGTTAATTTATAAATACTTTGTAATAAAAACTTGACGCAATTGTATTGAAAGCTTATTTTATATAATTATTTAAATTGGAGGATAGTTACACCAAATGAATGTATATTTTGCACTCTTGTAGTAAAAAAAAATAAAAGAAAGCGTAGCCTGGTATAAAAAAAAAAAAAAAAAGAAAGCGTAGCCAAGCTAATAATGCAACCAACCAATCTATTAAACATGCCAAAATTCTAGATTTAATTATAACTTTCTAACAACAAACACAAGAATCTCACAATAAATAATTACGATATAATTTTTTTTTTTTTTGTATTTTTTGTTTTTCAAGTCTTTCTTTTAATTTTTTATTTTAAATAAACTTTAACCAACAAAATAAAAATGTGCAAAACATAAACTGAACTAGACTGTTTCAAAATCAAAGCTAATCAATGATATAGATGAAATCATCCTGAAAAACAAAATGAACTGAACTACTATATAAAAGTAATTTTGATATTATCAGCGTAAATAAATCTTGATCTAAACCGTAAAAACTGAATATACACAATTTACTTAACCAACCGAATCTAGCTCAATTCCTTAAACAAGGGTGAGTATTGTAAATTTTTTATTAATATATTTGATAAAAAAAATCCAGTCTACTTAAAGAGCATAAGATTATCTTTCTAATAATACGCTACTGTACACAAAAAGAGAAAATAAAATATTTGAAAATAATACACGCGTTGAAAACAGGAAAGCGTGGGTCTCCGGGCGAAGCTGCAAGCCAATTTCCGCAAGCTTTTACATGGACATCCACAGTATGAAAATGTAAAATTAGAAAGAAATATATAATTGAAAAATAGAAAAAGAAAATTAAAAGGAAAGCGCGTCAATAGTGGCGACTACAACAGGCGCATATAAAGCATTCAGCGTAACACTTTCTCATCCGTCAAACTCCAAGAAACCCTTCAGAACCTTCCTCACTCTTTCTTCTTTCTATAAACCTAACCTAACCTAACCTAACCATGACCCCTTTCATTCACTAATTATCATTATTGCTCATCTTGTTTTTCTTCCTCTTCCTCACTCACTCTCACACATGGCTTTAGAGGGAAACAACGAACCCAAACCCAAATTCAAGGAGAGTCCAATCCCTGAAGACTTCGATGCAAAGAGTTACAGCCTCAGCGGCAAAATCATGCTCTCCGCCATAATCCTTCTCTTTTTCGTCGTCGTTTTGATGCTCTGTCTCCATATATACGCGCGCTGGTACCTCAGACGCGCTCGACGCCGCCAGCTCAGCCGTCACCGCCGCCGTAGTCAGCTCGTATTCTACAACGACACCGTCAACCCCGTCGCCGTCTCACGCGGCCTCGATGCCGCCGTCCTCGCCTCGCTCCCCGTGTTCTCCTACGACCCGAAGGCCGACCCGGAAAACGGGCCGGAGTGCGCGGTTTGCTTGTCGGAATTCGAATCGGGCGAAACGGGTCGGATCTTGCCGAAGTGTAACCACAAATTCCACACCGAATGCATCGACATGTGGTTCCACTCACACGCCACGTGTCCACTGTGCCGCACTCCGGTTGAGCGCGCGCCTGAACCGGAAGCGGTGATTATAATCGTTCGCGAACCGGAAACCGGTTCGGGTTCTTTGGAAGATGAAAACCGAACCGCTTCTTCTTCTTCTTCTTCGGTTGGGCCGAGGAAGCCCTCGTTGGTTGGCGTGACAGTTGAGGTACCTCCGAGGGACGAGAATTTTCGGGACGAGTCGGGTTGCGACTCGTCGTCGTTTCGGTCGCCAATGAGTCGCATGTTGTCGTTTACGAGAATACTCAGCAGGGAACGGAAGGGGAGCGTTTCGCCGTCGTCATGCGGCGGTGCTTGTAGCTCGGCGGCCGAGTTTGGCGCGGAGCGAGGTGGACAAGAGGAAACTCAGTGAGTCGGTGAGTTGGGTGCTAACGTGGCGCTTGTTGCGGAAGCCAAAAACCTGTTCGGCGCGTGGCGGGGTCTGTATATGGATTATTTTGTTGTTGAACAGTAATGTGTCTGGACGGTAGTTGGGGCGGTGTGCAGCGCGTGAGTATAGGTGGCGCGACAGTGGCGTAGAATGTTTTGGGTTCAACATAAATACTAAATAGATGTACTTAGTTATTTGTTTATATTTTCTTTTCTTTATTTGTTGCTTATTTCCGGACTCCAAAAATAGTAAAATAGAATACGAAAATTGGTTGGTCATTTTGTACATAGACTTGAAAACAATTTGAAAAAATAGTTGACTTATTAGTAATGATCATTTATTATTTTCTCTTAATTTACTCTTTTTATGAATCAGTTATGTGATTATTTTATTTTATTTTTATGTTCTGTAAAATATTATCGTTTATATTTAATTAACACTAATTTGAATCTAAACTTTGATACAAGGTGTCAATTTATATGGTTTAAAACCGCGACTCTCATTGTTAGTTTAGTACTTTATTTTTAAAGAATACAATTACTTTTTGCGAGATACAATTACTTACTTGAATAAAATAATACTGTGTCAACATTATGTTAATAGGAGTAAATTTGTATTTGGATATTTTAAATAAAGTAAAGTCTTATGTTTGAGCTTTCTAAATAAATAAATAAAGTTGTTGAAAGTGAATGTCTAGTTAAAAGCAGATAACTAGGTTTTTTTTTAGCAGTAATTAGTCATTAACTAATTTGACTATGTTTTGTTACTTATGACATGATAATTTTAAAATTTTGATATTAGTGTAAAATTGAAACAGGTTTTTTAAATCTCTATTATTAATTAAAATTGATTAAAGTTACAAAAATTGTGAGTTTTATTTTTTATCTAATAAACTTTATTTATGCTTATTTAATTTTCAACTATTAGTAAATTGTTATAAAAAATGTTTTGTTAGTGCTTTTTTTTTCTAAACGCATTCTTCATTTCGGGCGAGATGCTACCGAAGAGGTGGTTGTCGTCTTGGATCGTAGTTTGAATGGATCTATTGGTGACATGACATCAAGAATAGTTAGGATTTTCATTACCACACATGTTGAATGACAACTTTGATATCCTATTCAGTTTTAGCTGAAGACCAACTTTATGAATATTTAGAATTTCAAATTCGAATAATAGACTTGAAAGTTGTGGTTAAAATGGCATGATTCAAGTTTTAAGGAACAGGGAAGAGAAAGCAAACCATGATCCACTTCCCAACGCAAGTTAACTTTGACACGGTTAATCACTCGAAATGCGCTTTTCATTAATAATCTTGCAAACAAATCATAATTTTAGGAATGGTATGTGTTCAGGTATGTGTGAGAGAATTGTTTTCAATAGTTCATACAGTGTTTGTCTCTTTACTTTTCCTTCCTCACGCTTTATATATCAATCTTTGGAAAGAGCTCTTTTTCTTAGGTTTCCAAATCTGATCATGGAAGATTCGTCTCCTGTTCCCTGCCTCTGTGTCCCCTCTTCGTTAATCTTAGGGTGGCTTGTGTCAATCCTAAGAACAAAATGACGGACAAATTGACATATGTTCTTGAGTCGCACCCTCTGCCCTCTACTTTTGGTTGTAGGTGACTTTTCCCAAGACAATAAATGAGAGGAATACAAATACTCTAGGTATTAGGTCAGTTATCTTTAGTGGATCTGTGGTATCTCATTGGCCAAGCAGCTACATAAATCAGTATCTAGTCAATTATCTTTATTAAGACTGGCTAGCTCCCCGACCCACGTGTCAGATCGGTTTACAATCCTCAAGTACCGAATGGAGCAATCAATGAGTGTTTTTGCTATTAGGAACATCCTTTCTTTGACTTGGTCTATTGTCAACCAGGTCTATGCAGGCCGATTCCCCAATCCACATGTCAGACCGGTCTATAATCCCCCAAATATCAAATGAAGTGATTGATACTTTTGTAAAACATCCTTTATTTGACTCGGCTAATTATCAAATCAATCTATACAAGCATACTCTCCGGTCCACATGTGAGATCAGTACAATATCGTATAGAATCTTATTTATTATATAATAAAAAATTAAGCTATTAATGAAAAAAATTTCAAGATAGATTTATAGATAAATTAATATTATCAATTAATTTAAAATTATTTATTTTATTCTCTGAAATAAAAATAATAATAATTTTATTTATATTTGTTGTTATCATGAAAGGTATAGCAGTAATTTTATCTATTTTAAACTCTTCATTCCTTTCTTCCCAAGTTGAAGAGAAATTTTTTTGGTATAGGACACTATTTTTTCTTTCTTTTCTTATTTTCTTGTATGCTAAAAGTAGAAAGTTTTTTTAATAAATGTGTTTTTTCTTCACTCTTTTTCCCCCGTCCTTTTCTTCTCTTTCAAAGGGTTAAAGTAAACATGAAAATCTGATTTCCATTTTGAGAACTACATTTTGTTTTATTCTAATGTCATAATACTTATGGTTCAGATTTTACTACCTGCAACCCTACACATGAAATAACATTTCTCTCTTGGAATAATGAGAGCTCCTTAGCGTAAGAAAATTATACGTATTTGATAATGGACATTGTCCAATAGGGCCCGAGGCTGTCAATAGAACCCAAATAGCACGTAGTTTTGTTCTGTGAATTCTAGAAAACAAAATTATGTTCTATTTTGGTTCTAGAGTCAAACTTCGGGATTTGGGGTAAGAAAACAATGCATGCTTAAAATTGCTCAATAGGGCCAGAGGCTATCACTAGAATGCAAATAGAAGGTAATTTTGTTCAGCCAGACTAAAGGCTATCACTCGAACGCAAATAGCGCGTAAATTTGTTCTCCGTGCCGTCTAACTCCATTGGACAATGTCCATTTAGTTTTCTATCTTATGCATTAGGTGCATATGGCAAGAGGTTAAAAATTGAGATTTTTTCTTTTAAAAAAAATTATTACATCTAAAATAAAAAATCAATTATTACATTGGAAAGTTTCTATTTTTGTGTTTCTTAACCTATGCGTGAGATTGAAAAATCAGTTTAGTTATGGGTCCCGTTTCAAGGTGGGTTCAAGATTGTATAGTAATATGATGGACCAAAGAATTGAAGTAGGTAAAAGTAGTTGATTGGTTTTGTCCACAACCTCTTTATACTGTTACTGAGAATCTCCGGTGCAATTGGTTGTACTTTGCTTCAAAAGCTACACATACCAACTGCCAAGTTCCATTGCTTTTTTCCGAAGATAATTTGTTGCATAGTTGTTGAAACTCTTATTTCCCGTGCAACAAATGCATATGCAAACCCATGTTCCTTCTTCTGATCCGTACTTATTTTATTTAATATAAACCATAACATTTTATATGATTCAGATGCTTTTTTCTGTCCCTCCCTCGCATGAGGAACTCAAAAGTATTCCCAGAGTATTATTTGTTAGTTAAGATTCGATCTAACTTTATTTGTAAATTTAATCCAACAGTATTTTATACTTAACATGTTAGATTTTAATGAATCGTGTTGTATGCAAGAGTACGTGAATATTTCTCCTAACTACGAGCACAAATGCAGAGTTAGCTAGCAATCACAAGATTTTACCTTCAACCTGATGAAATTGTGTAGGGAGGGATAAGTGAAGCTGACTGACATCAAGATATTGGGTATGGACACAAGTTATTACATTGATAAAGAATTCATGGTGTTACATGGGGATATCATTACATCAATATGTTAAAATATCATCAACAACAATAATGATACAGGGTAAAACATGGATGTTAGTATTTAGTGATAACTAGGACTATAATGACTACCATAACTTTACTAAGCCTAAGACATCTAGCAAATGTCTTGAATCATTCAGGGGAGCAGTGTGGAATAAGCTGCTGCTATTGTCACTGTCACCCTGCTGAATGTAAGTTAACTGGTTCTACATACTGAGATCTACGCCTTCTCTTGGCTTCGGGAGAGAACTTTATGGCACTCACCTTTCCAAGCTTTACAGAAAACTTGCAATTTGCTGATGGTGACAACTCTGTTGATCCATATTTCCTAGAAGAAGAGGGAGACTTTTCTCTTACAGTTTTGTTCTTGTCACCTTTTGTAAGAGGGTTTTTTGTTGGAGACTTCGCTCTCTTTTTTGGCAAACGAAGCTGCGCATCCTCCCGTCCCTTGCCACGCTTCAGGAGCCTAACATGAAAGGGATTAACAGATGTGTAGCAGAAAGACTTCCCATCAACTCCATTTCTTTCTAGAGCTACTTCTCCATTGTTTACCTGGAAATTTGTAGAACTCACATTATAGATTGAAATAATGACACGGGGATAATCCAATTAATTGGACTCTTCAACGTCAAACATCATGAAGTAAAAGTTCAAGAAGTGCACCGGATATTGTTAACAAAAGAATTACCAGTTGAAGAAGGGAAGAAAAACTCCGGGCTACATCGTACTTTTCTTGACCCTTAACCAAATCAGAAAAGGATAGAGCACTGCTACTGCTTGCTTCAAGGGAGAGCAGGGAGAACTTGTCAAGAATTCTCTCACCATAATCTTGGATATCAAATGGTGGATGTGATTCCTATCATGCCAAAACAGTCCATTCAATTTAAAGCACTGAAAAGAGAGGAAGGACACCCAAAAGATGAATTCACCTGTTCTTCCAAGTTGTGCTCAATTCTTTGTTTCCATGTTGAAACCCTAGCAGCCATTTCAGTTTGCTTCTCAGTTTCAGCAATGCTTGCTAAGAGAGCATTCTAGATGAGGAAAAATGGTAATCATTTTAGTAAAAGATATACTAGTGCAGGGAAAACATATACTGCAGAATTCATCATATACAGGGCTACAACTCTGGAACTCAAGTTCCTTCAAACTATTGTGTAGAAGCATACGGCTATATATATACTGGTTGTTTGATGTTTGCACTTCATTTAAGTGAATTGCATATCTTCTCCAAACAACCATAAGCAAATACATATCCTATACTGGGCTTAAATTTCTATTGGGGTTTAGTAAAATAAATTGCAAATTGGACAGGGCAGGGCAGTTGATAAATAAAATAACTACTCATATACCTCAAAGGGTCAAAGACAATGGCACTCTTACCAGGTGAGAGCGGCAAAGATCTTCCAAACTAGCCTGAGAAAGATCTACAGCTTCATCATCATTGACATGAACGTCATCAAATCCATCCTGTTAATTCAAGTAGATATCCAAATAATATAAGTTTCAAATGTCATTTAGAATATATAAATAGTCATATTATTGGTCTTCTCTCCTAACCTCTTTACTGCAAGGAGGTAGATCTTCTTCCATGTAAGCATTGTCTGGCATATCAAAATCAGGATTTCCAGTATCATATTCATTGTCATCATTGTCAGCTTCAGAGTTAAAAAACGTTCCACCAGTTTCATTCCCCTCATTAATAAGAGATTGCCTCAGCTGTAATTTACATATCACATTGTATACAATCGAAATTCATATATTGGATTCACCAAAAAAATAATTCATATATTGGTAAAAATAGAGAAACCATGAAAAGTACCTTTTCATATAATGGTGGTTGAGAATCCCTCTGTTGTTCATGGACATGATGTCGCATCTCCCACATTTCCATGAGCTCTGAACTGATTGGACCATGCAATTTTGCAAGTGGAAACAAGGTGCTAATAGTAACTGGTTGTCTCACATAAATGCTATTCTTTTTAAAAGCTTTCACTGCAGGTACAACAAAAAGATAAAATCTTAAAGGTAAATTACACAATTAAGGTAAGGCAAGCTGTTGATGAAGGACTTTTGGGGGGATAGGGGACCTTTTCTGAATGGCTTCACCCTCAATTTGCCTGGTTCATGAGGATTCAAAGGTTTCCACGGATCATCATTATCATCATCTGAATTGTCTGAATCCCTAGATGCATCACATCCACCATCCACATTAAATCCGTAGTTGCAGTTTTCAAGATCAGCAGAAGCAGGAGAACTGGGCTGAACATTTTTGTCATCAAAACTACAATTAAGTTTAGGGGAGCAGTTGGAATTAGCAAACTGACTCTTAGCAGCTGATAATCTACGAGCACTTCCACCAGAACGTCCTGGAGAAAGAAAGTTTTTACGGGTTGAGGTTCCTCTATTAGCATCATTCTGAGTTGTGGCAGCTTTGCTGCCCTTCAGAAACTCATGAACGGCAACAGCATCAGATGTGTCCAATAAAATAAAGTCTTGGTACAGGTCTGTGGTGGATAACTGCAACAAATCATCATATCATTAGTGAATTAAACTATACAAACATCACTAAGCAAACAGCTGCAAGCAATTAAGATACCAGAAAAGAATCCAATTCCCCTCCATCACCAACAGCATCCAAGCAGTCACCTTCAAGAACAACTAGATTTGCAGGAGGTTTTATAAAGTTATCCAAATTCACTTCTTTGCCTGTTGTACCATCCAAGGAATTTTTTTCTTCAACTGCAAAATAACAAAAATATGATATAGCCATTTGCAAATATTTATACTGAAATGAAGCAACAATTACATAAAAGAAAACTTCAATTCAACACACTTGACGAAGACTGATACGAGACACAAAAGACAGAATGTGCAAAAGATGAGAGAATCCCAGAATGAGAGACATTCTCATTTCTTAATAAATCTCCAGTTTTGACAGAGGCTCAAAGCATTGAGAACCTAATTTCAGCAATACCATGATAACCCAAATTTAATTGATATTGTTATAATCTGAACCAAACAAGCCCAAAAAATCTTACCAATTAAAGAAGATTTCTAAATATATATGCTCAACTATTGGGTTAAACTAAATTTTGCTACATAAAACTAATCATCATAATAATAAATCCCCTTATGTCATGGTTCTTGTTCAATCATTCAATCATCTTCTCCATTAATTAGGGTACCTGGGATGTCATCTAAGCCCCAGAATTGATCATTTTCTTCATCAGCAACAGCACAGGGACCACTTTCTTCAGGTTGGACTGATGCCCCATCTATATGATCTTGCTGTCTGCCCAAAAAACATTAGTCAGATCAAACAATGATGCAAGTTTGTGAAAACTGAAATAAAAAAACCAGTCAAAACTCTTTATTACTTCTGACTTTATGTCACT
Source organism: Mucuna pruriens (assembly GCA_025330945.1). Taxonomy (NCBI): domain Eukaryota; kingdom Viridiplantae; phylum Streptophyta; class Magnoliopsida; order Fabales; family Fabaceae; genus Mucuna; species Mucuna pruriens. Next base: position 2,565,450 of record JAENHJ010000040.1, on the reverse strand, counting down.
TAAAATATGTTGGTTTTGTCAAGTACCAACACTCCAAAAAGGTTCAATTATTCAGTGAAGAGACACAATTTGTTTCATATCTTTAATAACATGCCTAGAACATTGGGTTTGAAGTGTGGGCAACGCACAAACAGAAGCTTGGTGCTGAAAATCAACTTTTTTGTTTAAAGAATGTAAGGGAAGAGGATCAAACTACTGACCCCATGGTCATAAAGGCCCTGATAATGTTTCAAGGATGAGTTCTCCCTAAAGCTTAAACTATTAGCTGAAGGTATATGATTGGTTTTGTATTTCTTTCAGCCTAACTGGATCTATCAACAGGTTTATTTACAGTCACCTTCCTTCTTCTGAAATCATAATTACTGGGAAAATAATCAGAACATGCATCTAGAAATCATGGTATCAGTAAGTATTGTAAACAAGCAAAGATTTTGATACAATGTTATTAGACTGGTACAGTAAAGAACTGAACTTATACTTACACACTCTTTGGTTGGAGGAAAATGGATGTGAGAAGAGGGAAAATAAGGAGGCTAAATCCCTCTCCAATATTGGGGAATTTTATTTTCACTCCCATCCCTTCTCCACATTTGAACCAAAGATATGGTTAGGGTGCACACTCCTACATTTGATAATGACAGTTCTGACAGAGATTATCTACTTCTAGATTCCAAGTTTAAGTAACAAGAAACGAACAAAAAATGAAAAGACTAATATGTGCGATACACATTGATTGTCTCCCTTTAAAACAATCTATGGTACCTGACAACCTTCATATATGAAATATTGATCCCTGGCCATTGCTTGTGTTTATAGTTTATGCTTTATACTACATATATCATAGATGACAACTTCACTTGTATATACCACAGGTGGTGTTTTAGCTGTTTCAAATTGATTGCATGGAGGTTTTATATCTATTCTTCTACCATTTTTTATTTAATATTATGATTCACAATTTGAAATAAAACAAATAGGAATAATAAATAAATTGTCCAAATGCAAAAACTGAATACATCAGCTAAACTTTGAGTTCTATTTTATCAATTGTTTCCAACCAATTCTTAAGAAAGATCTCAACCAATTGTATCAGAATCAGTGAACTGACAATACCAATCAAACACACCTATAATATCACTCAACATCTTTGTTAGTTAAGTTTTATTGCATGCTTACCTCTAAAGCAAAAATACTGCTAAAGTCATGTCGTACACATACCAGGTATGTACCAGCAGTACCCATTAGGCATTATGTGTTGGCGTTGGGTACTCATGCCTGATGGGTGCATACTGGGGTGTAACACAAAAAAATTTCAAAAAATAAAATGGAAACTCAGTTTGGGTACTCTTTCTCTTGACAAACCAAATTTAAAGGTTATTCTTTACCCTAGTGATGGACAAGGAAATGACAAGATTAATATTTTTATGGTGTGATATCATAGTCCTGCTCAGGTTCTATAATGTTGATTGTAAACAATTCACGAATTATAATTTTTTTTGAGAATTTTTTTATTATGTCGAAGTATTTAATCTCCTTTTATTTTATGCTTATTTGTGTTTTTATCATTTATACAGTTTAACCATGTTTATACAAAATTCTATTTTCGTGTATATGTATATTTTTTTAATTTAAATTTAATATAAATGTACCCATATCCTAGATTTAAAAAAAAAAAAAAGTATCCCGTGCTTGTACCCAGTACCATATCCACATCCATGCAACCTTTCATAAAAAAAATGTAGCCATGATTTCAAATTTGACTAAAGGAATCAAATGTGATGCAACTATGGCACTTCACGTGTGATACTTATTCATCAATTAACATGAAAACTTCACAACAAGGTAGAAATGGAAAGCCGGAACAATTGTTTGCCTCTTACATGTAATAAAAAAGGAAATTTTCAAATACTGGAAGTTTTTAAAATGCAGATAATTCTATTGTTTCCCACTCTTAGTACCTATGTTCAAGGTTTTAAAAAATGAGGCCGCAACCACCATTTCGGCCATAACATCATTATTTTTGGGTGTCTGCGACCCCCACCCCCTCAACAAATAAGTGAGACAAAGAGAGAGAATGGCAAATTACATAACAAGATGCAAATAAAGGTTGAAACTTTACAAAAAAAAAATCAAACCTTTTCTGAGAAAGGAAGTCCAAAGCACGCAAGACCAAGGTGTAGAGATACTCCACCTTTCGACTATACACCTGTATGGAACCCTGAAGCAACAGAGCAGCTACAATTACCCAGAAACAGCTCATTCAGTTGAACACAAATCATAAGCATTAAATGGGAACTTTCAAAAGACTATTGAGTACGATGTACGAACCTTCGGCGAAATTTACAGGAATATGTCCCTCTTCTTCGCCAGTGATCTCGCCGGAGCAAATTTTCAGCAGATACTCCTCAAGCTTCTTGGCGAGGTCAACTTCCCAATTGGATTCTAGGTCACGCTCTGCGTGAACCGCGTGGAAGCCACCGCCTCCACTCCCCCCCGGTTCCGAGGTCCCCTTAGTCATCTTCGATGGACGAAATTGCCACGCAAATCATGGTAATGTCACAATTTTCGACGCCAGAAACCAAAAGGGGGGGGAAACCCTAGGGTTTCAGTTTTACAGTGAGGAGTTGGAGAACTCCGAAAACGATAAATAGGGTTTTGAAATTCCCCAGGAAACGTAAAATGGTGTGCTGACAAGTCCGAAACTTGTTTGTATGCAGAGAGGAAGGGTAGAGAACTGTGGCAGCAAGAGGGAGAGAGAGAGAGTCGATACGACGGGAAAGAGAAAAGAAGTTCAAATTTTTTCGATTTGTTTTTCCCGCTCTCTCCTCGTTCACAAATCAAAGGAAAATTGGACCTCACTATGGGCCTTGCTTTAGTATCAACCCAGAAAAAGACATAATATTTACACTTCCTCTTTTTAATATATTTTTTTTAATTCTAAATGTTCTTTTATTTATTGGAAAATTTTAAATAAGTTTACCAAAAATTACTTTTTGAAACAACATATAAACTTATTTCTAGAACTATGTTTCCAGAAATTACATTTTGAAATATATATGATTGTTATGAAATATATTTTTCAATAGAATTAAAAACATTACAAATTTAATTGTATCTTAAAAAACGCTAATAAAAATAATAATAGTTTTTGAAAATCAATGATCATCGTGTCCAAGAAAATGAGCATTATAAACAAAGTATAAGTGAAAAAATAAATTGAAAAAAATAATATCTTCTTACGTGAATTTTAAATTGTCATCAATGAAAAAAATATTTTAATACATTAATCCATAAATTGTATTTAATGTAAGAAATAAAACTATAGTAAAATTTTATTAATTTTTATAGAGAAAAAAATGATAGAAACTATATGTAAGGAGTTTGAAGAATAATAAAGATAGAGAGGACAAAAATAGAGTTAAAAAAATTAATGATGATGAGGTATAAAAATAGAGTTTAAAGAATGGTGAAAATTGAGTGTAAAAATATGATTTATATTATTTTTATATAAAGGTATTTAAGTAATAATAAAATATAGTATAGAAAAATAATGTTCACATTATTAATAAGAGGAGATGTAAATATCATGAGTCCCAAAAAACTTAAAATAAAAAAGATTTATCTCTAATTTTTTTCTTCATTTTCTTTTTATTTTAATTTGGATTGACAATGGGTTCAAACCAAGTAAGCGAATATTACTTTTATTTTTTGTAAAACCCATAATTTTGTTATTACTCTCTCACACTTGAAAACTATTTAGTCATTAAAATCAATTATATAGGTCTTACATTTCAATTAAATATTCTCTATTTTATGTTTTGTAAAACCCCTATTTTTTTGTCAAAAAAATTATTATTATTAGTTTTAAGAAGGCTTCACCTCAAAGTCCACTTTGGGTTTTAAAAATATATTGGATCAACCTTACCTCTTATATAACTTTCTATTTATCTTTTCATGAACACACGTACCTTTTCCAATATACAATTACTTAACCTCGTAAGCTTTAGATGCATCCCAAAACCAGATTAACTATTCCGCTACCCTCTTTGTATGTAGATTACTAATGCCTAGGTCCTCTAATTGCGGTGAAGATTCTTTTACGAGTAATAATAGGAAGTGCAAAGGTATCATTAACCTCATTCTTTCAATTTCCCATAGCCCAGTCCTAGAAAACCATATTCCAAATTTCTTGACCCTAGTATTTTGTTTTATAAAAACACACACATAGTGTCCCCTACATCATCTCATTGTGTCCCACAACATCTCCTATTTCTCCCTTTGACTAACTAGATAACATCAACAACTTAAACCACACAATCACTTGCCCCCAATTCCAACAATAATAAAAAAATAAACTATAAGAGTGGTTACTCTTATCAACCAACCAAACCTAACAAATTCTACTTCTACAATCATTGTAAGCTTTCCCAAAAGAGGAGTACCAATGGCATTAGAATGTTGGGTGTTGCACTCCCAAGAAATGAGAAGGAATTGTTTTCTACAATTGACATGTTGGTTGTTATTGGACTATTATAGGACATGCTAATTACAAGTTTTTAACTTGAGTAAAGATGGGTTGGTGCATTTCTGTAATAAAGAAGAAGGTTCTTTTCTCTATACATTGTAGTGGATATTGGGGATACATAAGGGAGTGTGTTTAGGAGGGCAATTTTGGGGGGAGGGGGAATGGTGAAAAAGGGAAATGTATAAGTAAAAATGAGTGTGTAAATAACAACTATCACTTTTTTTTCGTTCATTTTCTCACAATAATCTCAAGGTCTCAAAAAAAAAAAACATTAAACATTGTTTTAGTAAATCATGCATAATACATACATTGCATATGTGTGTCTGAAACAAACATTTAATAGAAATTATTTATCATCACATCAAATAAGTGAGTAAGATGATGTAATAAAATATTCAAATATTATTAAATATTTATGTAAAAATATTTTATATCAATAAAGTATATAAAATAAAATTATTTTTTGAATAATAACTTCTTTCTTATTTTACTAGGAAATTATTTCAATACAAAAATTAAAACAAAAGTTCCATGTTACACTTTTTACCCCCAACTACATTTTATTTTGATAATAGAGAAATAATAAATAATTCAAAATCACATACACCTACTCATTATTAAAATTGAGAAACAAATTCCTATTAGCACTCCAAAGGCTAATTTAAACTAATAACATTCAAATCCAAAAATCATAAATACAATCTTAATAGTAATTGATTATAGATCACCATGATTCACATGCCCTATTAAAGTAAAACTCAGAAGAAATAAAGAAAACAAACCAAGAGAGTTGTGATTCATTCTTCATGTTCTACTCAACGTTACCTACAAATGGCGATCAACCCAAACACAAGCAAATACAAACAAATAGGAAGTGAGAAACACATCTCACTCAAGCTTTATATACAAGGTATAACACATTGGGATCTACTCAACTTTTATCGTGTGTCCTAACTCGTGGGAGCATCACAATCATTAGTTTTTTTGTACTGAGTATCCCCTAAGAGCTCTAATGACCTTATCATTTGACTTATGTCTACTTTCTTTCAACAACTGATGCATTAAATGGTTCATGTTCACACAATTTGTTCTCACCTTGTTTAGGCTAAGTTGCTCATCTCATAATCCACATAAATCAACGAGCATCATCTTTGTCTCTTATAAGCCTAGGTAGCTTAATAGACAAGTGTCTTAGGTCCTAATCTTGTCACCTCATAGGCTAGGTCACCTATCACAACATTCACCCTCATTACTTCTTTTCATACTTTATATCTCATATGCTCATATGTAAAACATATAAACTTTCCATTAACATGCATACTCAAAATAGAATCACAACAACATAATTTGTTTGGAAATGCAATAAATTCAAAAAGGAAAATCCTAGAGTTTTTCTACGTTCTTCACACACAAACATTTCAAATGATTCTATACAATAAAATAAATAGAAATTCATCATAATCTAGGAAGTTTATCCCATTCAAAAACCTTTAAGAATGTAAAATTTTCAATACAATACTATTCAAAGTAATAAATCTAATCTAGAGTGTTTAATCACCTATTTAGAGACCTTGAAGAACTTATAATTTTTAATATAACAATATTAAAACAATAAATATAATCCATGGAGTTTAACCTCCCCTTCACAACCAAAGCATTCAATTTAGGGGTTATAAATGTGACCCCTCTCCCATGTTTATCCTTATACCTTTAATTCCTTTAACATCCTTTTTGAGGATTTCTACTAATGTTTTCAGAAAACTAACATATAACACTAAGGGTACTATTTTTCACTCCTTTATATAAAGTCATTTTCGTGACTTCTACTTATAAAAATCATGTTTTAAGTTCAACACTTACTTTTCAAAATATACTTTATTTACTAGTGATAAAATATAGCATAAACAACCAATTTCTTTTATAGAGTAACTACAAACAATAATATTAATACTAGTATGAAAATCTAGGTGTTACATTCTTCATGATGGGTACTTACAAATAAATAATACTTACACAAGAAGGAGAATAACCCACTAAATGAATATAGGTCTAATATGGATAGTTTACCCATGTACAACTCACAAATCTTATTTTAATGACTTAACTATTTGATGTTAAAATTTAAAAACCACAACTCCTTATAATATAGTTTCTTCATCTTGTGGCTATAATGTAGTGTTGTTGCAAGGTCATTTTTGGATTTGGTTATTGACCATCTAACTACTTCATCTTTACTAATAGTATTAAAGTTGACAAAAATGGCTCGTGGAGCAGGTCGAGCTACTGTAATGAAGGCCCGAAAGCTATCAAGTTTATTTGACCTGATATTTTATTTGTTTATCTTCTCCTTATACAATACATAAAATGGCATGAAAAAGGGCTATGTTTGGCTTGACTCGAAGGGCTAATAAAAATGTAGCTTATATGAACATCGGTCCAACCCATTTTTCACACTTTGGTCTACCATGTTGATTGACTCATTTTGCCAACTCTAAATAGTATATAAAGGTATTTGTAACCAAAGGATATAAGTATAGATATTAAAGTTGTTAATTGATAGAGCACTTTTGAGGTATTCAATGGTGACTTATGTTAAACATATTTGACATCTTTTATGGTTAATATTGACACATTTGTTAATTCTTGAATTATTGGACCTAATTGGCTTAGTTGCTAATCTTTACTTATTTTTGAATTTAATTCTCATTATAATGTTTCTATCTTGTACAGGCCATATCTAATGCTACAGACCTTCAAATTGGACAATCTCAATGACTTTGGAAAGCTAAGAGAAAGGTTACAACTTTTCTCTTTTGGATTCAATCCAGGTAGACCATCTTTAGAGTCAAAAGTCCACTTAAACTTGTGGCCACTACACCTACTTTCTTGGGGCCTTCCTTTGTATATTCTAGCCTAATTTTAGGACTTTTGTTAGTGGATCTTTGGGCTGCAAAATCCTCTGGTCCAAAACATATTCCTTAACATTCAGATAAAGTATTAGTAAAATTTGGGGTTAGAATGGACAGATTTTACGCACTTAGTTTTTTTAGGTTTCTTGGATAACAAGTTTTCTCCCTATTCTCTATTTTCTTCTAGGTTTTTTTTGTGTTTGTGTTGAGTTTTCCATGACGATTTCCATGGAAGACTAGACTCTCTTATCAATTCAAGGTTTCATGATTGTGGTTAGGCTTGAGTTCTTGAATTCTTATACAAATTCTGCTATGCCTCTATTTTCTTTCAAATTCTTGACTCGTTTTTATGATTATATTTTGCTTGAGGTTTTGGATTCTGTTAGGTTAGGTAATTGATTTATCACCTAAATCAACCAATTAAGCGCTTGAATTCATGCTAATTAGGAACTGTGATTGTGATATCAATTTGTATGAACGAATGTTAGATGATTGTTTAATGAATCTTACCTTGATTTGAATTTGCATTCTCATGAGAACTGTGATAACAAAACTATATGATTGGATAATTGGATTGGTTTTCCACATTTTTGTTACATTCAAATTTTTTCTGCATAATTATGCAATTTTACAGTTTCGTTATATGTATACAAACCTCGTTTTGCATTCAATTCAATTTCTATTTAATAAGGTTAGACATTAAAAGATAGTGTCTTTGAGAGGTTTAACATAGGTTAGTCCCTATACTGCAAATATAAGGAAATTTTAGTAGTTTTGATAATGTTTCAATAGCATTATCACTAACCATGCGACAACATGCCTAAAGAGAAGATTTTTTTTAAAAAAATATAGGTACATAAATGGTTCCATAGCACTAAAATTTATGTAGGTGTCATGTCGAATCAATATGTATTTTTTTATTTTTATTATTTCCTTATTATATTTTCACAAAGTAAATCACCAATTTGGTCTTTGAAATTGTAATAATTGATCAAACTGGTATCTAAAATTAATAAAATGACAAAATGATCCTTGAAATTATATATTAACAATCAATTTAGTCCCTTAATAAATAAAATGGAAAAATAGTCTCTAAAAATTATAAATTATCAATTTCATTTTTGTAATTGTAATAGTGGATCACGTTGGTCCCTAAAATTGGAAAACTTAATTACATTGTTTGACTCTTAACTTTTAAAATTTGTAAATTTTGCACATATTTTTTTCTTTGTGCATTTTGACCTAAACTTATAGAATTTTTCTCTCACCCTCATTTTTTCATGCATTTTGTTCCTAAGTCTTTTAAAAAATGATAAAAATGCTATAGTTGAAGTTTTAACCCTTGACACCTTCCTTCTCCACAACTACAAAATGTTAGGTTATTTTTGGGCTCCCAACTATGTGGACAAAAGCTCAATACTCTCAAGCCCACTAGGTCTCTCTTTATAAGAGGAGAAGGGGTTAGGTTGGCAGACAAAGAGAAAGAGTGAATTTTCACAAGGCAAAAGAGAGAAGAGAGAGGGAGAGAAAGAGAGAAAGAAGATGTTCTGTTTTCATCTCAACATAGAACAATCACATCAAAATTATGATATCTACTTCGTTAACCGTTGGATCGGGCTAGAAATACGATAATAGGTTCAACACACATAATTCTACATCTTGACCGTTCAGATCTTAATTTGGAATCTTTGGTGTGAGAAATCATGTTCGCACAATAGCTCATGGGTTAATTACTTTCTTGTCCCTTCATTTTGTTCTTCATCTACAAGTTTTGTTTGCTTACTTGTGCTGGTTGGTTGTATGAACAAACATTGTTCTTGAATTGAACACTCTTGTATCCTTATTTGATTATAGTAGATTGATTTCTTTGGTCTAGACGACTTGTGGTTTTTACCTCTCACGTTGAGAGGGATTTTTCTACGTTAAAAATATTGGTGTCTCTTGCGTGATTCTTCTTATTGTTACTATCATTCTTATTTGTGGTTATTCCTTAGAAATTCTTGCAAGTTAGGGGAATTTATATCCGCTGCGTTGTGGTATCATTGCATGTGCCTTATTGCTTTTTTCCCATCAGAGTGGTATCAAAGCTCTCTGGTTTGAAGGGTGTTCTACTTTCCAAAATAATGAAGGGTAATACAAATAGAATGGTGAGTCTGAATGGTATTAACTATCACTTGTGAAAATGGAAGATGAAAGATTTATTATTTGTGAAGAAAATGCATCTTCCTGTTTTTGCTACTCAGAAGCCAGAATCTATGTATGATGAACAATGAGACTTTGAGCATCAACAAGTATGTGGTTTTATCCGACTTTTTGTGGATGATATTGTTTATAATCACATTGCAAGTGAGATACATGCCAGGATTTTGTGGGAGAAGATTGAATCTCTATATGCCTCAAAGTATGGGAACAACAAATTATTTTTGTTGAACTCTATTATGAGTTTGAAGTTCAAGGAAGACACTTCCCTATCAGATTACTTGAATGAATTTCAAGGGATTATTTATCAAATGTCAAGAATGAGCATCAAGTTTGAAGATGAGATTTTGGGATTACTACTCTTGAATTCTCTACTTGAGTCTTGGGAGACTTTTAAGGTCTCTATCACAAATTCAGTCTCTAATGGTGTTGTCTCTTTGCAAATGGTAAAGGGTAGCGTCCTTAACGAGGAGATGGGAAGGAAGGCACAAGGTTCTTCATCTCAATTTGAGGTACTTGTCACTGAAAATAAGGGGAGAAGTCAGAAAAAGGAAAGGAGAAAAAGTAGAAGTAAATCCAAGTCCAGATACAAGATTGTGAAGTGTCACTATTGTCACAAAATAGGGTATATACAGAAACATTGTTTCTTGTGGAAAAAGGAGAACAAAGGCAAAAAGGGTAAGTCAAAAGAGAAGGATGATGATTGTGTCACTACTGCTACAAGTGATGATCTTGTCATTCTTCGAGACTTTGAGTTGATTAATTTTGTATCCGATGAGAGCATGTGGATTATTAATAGAGGTGCTACACTGCATGTTACATCAAGGAAGGATTCTTTAGATCTTACACTATAGGTGATTTTGGAGTGTTGAAAATGGGTAATGATGGTGTGACCAAGGTGATCGGTGTTGGTGATGTTTGTTTGCAAACCAACATTGGAATGCAATTGTGGCTTAGAGGAGTCAAACATGCTCCAAATGTTCGCTTTAACTTGATATCTGTGCATATGCTTGATGATGGTGGTTATGATAATCACTTTGGTCATGGAAAATGGAAACTCACCAAAGGTAACTTGGTTGTGGCTAGAGGGGAGAAATTTGTAAATTGTATTGGACAAAAGCTTTGGTTGCTAAAGACAATGTGAATGTCATGGATATGGATGCATCTTTGTGGCACCAAAGGCTTAGTCATATCAGTGAAAAAGAGTTGAATTGTTTAGCCCAAAAGGACATGCTTCCAAGATTGAAGAATACAGAGTTGGAGAAGTGTTCTCATTGCATGGCTGGTAAGCAGACTATAGTATCATTTAAGAAGCATCCTTCCTCAAGGAAGTTAGAGTTGCTAGAATTGGTGCATTCTGTTGTTTATGGCCCATTGAAGGTAAAGTCATTTAGTGGCATACTTTACTTTGTTACCTTTATTGATGATTGTTCTAAAAAGCTCTAGGTCTATGTTTTGAAGACAAAGGACCAAGTGTTGGAGAAGTTCAATCAATTCCAGGCTTTGGTTGAGAGACAATCAGGCAAGAAGGTGAAATGTATTCGTATTGACAATGGTGGTGAATATTGTGGACCATTTGATGTATATTGCAAGAAGTAGGGTATTAGACATGAAAAGACTCCTCAGTTGAATGGATTAGCAGAGAGGATGAACAAGACATTGATTGAGAGGGTTAGGTGCATGCTTTTTGAAGCAAAGTTACCTAAGCATTTCTAGGGTGAGGCACTTTACACAACAGTGCATGTTATGAATCTCAATCCTACAGTTGCTTTGAATACTGAGGTGTCAAACAAGATTTGGTTTGGCGAAGATATCAAGTATGATCATTTACGAGTCTTTGGTTGTAAGGCCTTTGTGCATGTTCCAAAGGATGAAAGATCCAAGTTGGATATGAAGACTAGGACAATGTATCTTCATTGGGTATGGTCATGATGAGTATGGTTACAGGATGTATGATCCTATTGAGAAGAAAATTGTCAGAAGCCATGATGTACAATTCATGGAAGATCAAACCATTGAAGACATTGATAAGGTAAAGAAGTCTACACCTGAGAAAGACAATAGTTTATCTGAAATTGATCCAGTTCGGATGCCTATACAGGATCTGAATACTACTAATAATAAAGTTCAGAATGTTGAGCAACATAATTATGGTAATCAGGAACTTGGAGATGGCTTTGCTGTTTCTCTTGATGATGATGCTGAAGAGGAACAAGAGATGTCACAAGATGAGAGTCTGGGTGATGCTCTCGAACCACCTTTAATTTAACTCAAGAGGTCTAATAGGCATAGACAATCATCTACAAGGTATACTTTTGATGAGTATGTGACCTTGACAGATGGAGAAGAACCTGAATGTTACCAGGAGTCCATGGGGAGTGATGAGAGGCAAAAGGCTTGGCAATCTAAATTGCAAAAGTGTGTTGTTTTGTCCACTACCAAGGCAGAGCTTGGTTTTGTTCAAGATGAACATTGGTTATTCTGTGATATTCAAAGGGCAATTCATCTTGACGGTTCCCAAGAGGAAGTTTGAAGCTCGTTGTGAGATCGTCGGACTGGCGATTACCTCCACATAGTTGTGAGGGGGGAGATTCTTATTTGTGGTTACTCCTTAGAGATTCTTGCAAGTTAGGAGAATTTATGTCCATTGCATAGTGACATCATTGCATGTGTCTTATTGCTTTTTTTCTATCATAAAAGTCACTAAGTCATTTGCACTTTTGGTATCCCAAGTGTTGTTTTATATTTATTAGATTTTAAATTCTTGTGTTGCATAGGTTCGTTTAAAGTATAATTTTTTTTATATTTATATTTTCTATTTTTTAAAATATATGTACATAAATAAAATTATCAATTTTAATATATTTAACAAAATATTAAATATAATCACATAAAAAATTATATTTTAAATTGAGTATATGTTATCTTTAAAATTATTAAATCTATTCAAATTTATTATATTTGTTCTTTATCTTAACAGTAATTGTGATGTAATGGTGTAATACATATATCAAATGTATAAATTATAAAAATAAAATATAATAAATATGAATATATTATTATTTAAATTTGAGTATTATTTTGCTATTATGAATATTATGTTAATATGTAATTGATCAATGTATGTTCATAATTAGTAATTTATTTTTTTATGTGTGTGAGATAGTTTATATGTATTAATTTTTATTTTAAATTTAATTAAAAGTTGACACAGTCTTTATTTTTAACTATTATTGTTCATAAAATAGTGTGAGAGTTTATATATATATTAATTTTTATTTTAAATTTAATTAAAATCCACAAATCTTTATTTTAACTATTATTGTTCATAAATTATATTTTAAAGTAACTAATTTAAAAAATAAAATAGATTTATCTATATACAAAAAATTATTTCTTATTTTCTATCCTTAGTTGTTAAATAAAATAAAATACTATGAATAATTTTAAATTTAATTTTGTTACCATTTTAAATTAAATGTTTGTTTATAAAAATAATTACTTTTAATTATTATTGTGAAATATATTTTAATAAATAATTGAAATAATAAAATATAGTTATATATATACATAATAATTTATTTCTTAATTTATATCCTTAATTATTAATTAAAGTAAAATATTATAGATTATTTTAAATTTAACAAAAATATTTATAAAATCATTACTTTTAATTATTATTATTAATAAAATTTATTTTAAACTAATTTGAAAAAAAAAATAATGTTAAGTATAAGTACTAATATAGTACTTAATATTATTACATAGGGTAAGTGGATGACCATTAAATTTTTTTATTATTATTATCATTACTATTATTATTATATTTATATATTTAATTTTTTTTCATCTTTTAACTTTTGAAATATATGTTATCAACTTACCATTACCTAAATTGTATAATAAATATAATTAATTTGAACAATTTAATTATGTATCAAATATAATTAGTGTAACACCCCTGTTTTTATTATTATTTATTATTGCATGTAACTATTATATTTTATTAAAAAGTGCTTTTAACTATTTATACTTGGTAATTAATTCAAATAAAGATTAATTTGAGGGTTAATATGCATCTGGTTTTAAAATTGATTTTAATTGATTAAATATGAGAAAATAATTTTGGCCTTGTTTTGGTGTATTTGTATGTTAAAAGTGAGTGGACGTGATCCTTATGCATTAAAGTTATTTGCTGTTGAGTTAGTTTTCTCTTTGAACCGTTTTTTTAGCAATAGAGAGAGAAAAATGGGAGCTTGTAGAGGAAGTACTAAAGGATCATCAAGAGGAACTTTGAAGTCGTTTTTGTCACTATCTTGTGCAAGGTAAGAAGGAAAGTGAGATTGTCTCAATATCTTAAATTTCCTTTATGTAAGATGAGTAGCAGGGTTGATCCTAGGATCCTTATTTTATATGTATTGTTGCATGACTTGGTGGTATATAAAAGGAGATTAAGCCCCTAGATTAATATGAGTCTTGTGTCTAATTTTCGTGTGAAATTACGTATTCAATTGTTGAATGTTATTTCTTGTGCGTTTTATTATGCTAAACCTATAAAGTATAAGAGAATTGAGATTGGTTAGGTTTTACCATTTAATTTTGAGAATTGGGATGAGTTTTTGCAAAATCGCAAAATTGTGAATTACTAAGAAAAGGAGAAGTTTTCCTATGTTGGGCTTGTTCATTGGGCAAGTACGACACTCATTGAGCAAATATGAGCCCTAGAGCTTTTTATGGCTCCTTTTGTCAAGCAAGTAATGAGTTTTGTTAAGCAAGAGTGTTAGGAACTAAGAGTAATGCTCCTTGTGGTCCTACTCGGTGGGCAAGTAGTGAGGCTTGTCAAGTGAGGGAGTGAAACAAAGAGTTGAAACTCTCTATGTAAAGTATTTGTTGAGCAAGTCAGTGCCTTGTTGAGCAAGAGAGCGAGAGCTAAAGAGAGGTAACTCGTTGTGGCTTATATTCGTTGAGTAAGGGCAATGTCTCATTGAGCAAAAGGAGAGTGCAAGACCCTTGGGTCCTAACTCGTTGAGTAAGGCTGTACAATAGAGAGTTGGGTGTGTTCGTTGGCGAGTGAAGGAACAGAGAGTAATGAAACTCTCTATGGCTCCTATTGTTGGATGAGAGTGTGTACATTGTTCCATGTGGCTCTGGCTCCTATTGCTGGATGAGAGTGTGTACATTGTTCCATGTGGCTCTAACTCGTTGAGCAAAAGAGTGAGCTTGTTAAGCGAAAGTTAAACTTAGTGAATAGAATTCCCTTATTTGTAAGTATAAAATATGCATGTTTTTGAGAGCTCGTGTATGTCATATTATTAAGATTGTGATATGAATTGATTGAGATATAGCTACCATTGCATTAAAAGATATAAGTATGACATATGAGAACATGAGTAAAGATGAGTGGTTGATAGAGAGCTTCATAAGCAAAGGGTTGGTAGGAAAGGAACTCGGATGACCCTTATTAAGTGAGCAACCTAGGCCTTTGTGTGGATGAGGATGGTGCTTACTGTGTAGGTTATGAGATGAGGTAGCTTGCGACGAGTAGCATGGTCCTTATTGGCCCAATTTAAAGAGAAACTAATGAGAATATAAATTGTGTGATATTCATCATATAATGAAACTGGTGTATGAGAAAGTAGATGTGAGTCAAGCAATAAGGTCACTAGACCTACTAGGATCTACTCAATACAGAAACCCCAATGTTTGTGACTGATCTTACAAGCTAGGGCATACGGTAAAATCTTAGTAGACCCTAACATGCTATCGGAGGATATCATGCTAGCATGATATGACTAATTCTAGATATTGAGTCTAATAGTATTGTCCCTAGCCTACTTTTATGAGTTGAGTTAGTACCATATGCATTTGGAGTAGTGATAGGATGCACTACTATCATAGCATTGCATATACAATTATGGTGATTTGTGGAAGTGAACATGTGCATTGTGTCTATTTATGGTGGTGTTATGTGGGTGCTTCCTAGCCTTGTCGATATTACCTTGATAGTAGTAAGATGTATTCTCACTCTTCTTGCTATTTTTTCTTGTTTTGTTTTGGTTAAATGTCATTTGTAGGTGAAAATGAACAAGTACAAAACAACAAAGGACGCTTATATGTTGTCTTTTTATATTGCTTTTATTTGGGTTTTGTTAGCTCTAATAGTATTGTGACATCAAGGTTAAACATGTTATTTGAGTTTTATTATGTTATGTTTTTATGTTTTAAATATCGAGTAGTTGGATAACCTTTGGAGTGCTAGTAGGTTATATTTTAAATAATTTTTATGTTAAGATTACATATGATAATTTTAAGATATGTGAATTTTTTATCCCTTCAATTTATGTTTTATGAATTTTTTTTTATTAAGAAATAATTGCAAGACATTACATTATCAAACAAGTTCGGTGTTATCCACATTTAAATAAATTACTTAAATATTATTATCTAGATCACGATGTAAAAAGTTTCACAATTATATAGTAGTAAAAGAAAAATATAACAACATATATGAAAAATGTAACAATAAGAAGTGAAAAAAAATACACAAAGTGACACATGAAAAGAGAACAAAATAACTAATAAAATACTTGTAGTAATTAGAATTGAGTAAAAAAAAATTAATTATTCAGATAATTAAACTATATGAAATTCTTTAAATTATGTTAAATGGAATGCATACAAAATGATAACAAAGAAGAAAATTAATGAATACAAAGTAAGGTTTTACACTAATATATTCTATTTATGTCTTGCTAAACAAAATAAAACTATAAGTTGAATATATAAAGTAAAATTTAGATTATTATTTTTTATCAAAATGAGAAAGGTTAAAAAATTATACATATTACTTATAATATAGTAGTAAAAAAAAAATAAGAACATATATGAATAACGTATAACTAAGATAAGAAGTGAAAAAAAGAAAAAGTACATAGGTGATACCTACAAAGAGAAAAGAAAAAAGAAAAAAAAAGAGATAATAAAAGACATATAGAGATGCGATATATATATAATCAATTATTAATTTGTTATGAGATGTTAAAATAATGTGTTTGTTTAACCCGATAAGTTGACGTAGTGGTTTAAGATACTATTATATTGACATAATTGAGAATGATAACTAGAGACAACTATAGGTCCACGAAATGGGAATAGTCTTTGACCTAGTGAGTATGAAAAAAACCTGTGGGTGACAAAAAAAAAGTATTTGTTCCAAAAAAAAAAGAATAAAAAAGAAAGGAAATGCTAATCCAAAAAAATAAATAGTAAGCAAATAAAAAATAAACAACACACAGACTAATTGACCTTAAAATCTTAATAGTGGAATATACAAGAGAGAATAAGAGCATAATAAAAATCATTGTTTATTTAGTTTTATGAAATTGAACCAATGAATTAATTGGACCTAAAAATGACATATTGGATCTTAAAATGGTAGTACATATTAGTGGAGAAAAATTATGTTAAATAATGGTAATTTTTTATTTTATTTTTATTGTAATTTTAAATAGTAAATTTATCTTAAATAAATATATTTTACTTAAAATATAATAATAGTTTAAATTAATTTTTAAATTTAAATATAATAAATAATATATAAATAAATAAATAAAAGATGAAGAAGCTTATTCGGTCTTAGAGAAAATGACTTGACATGGGGATAATAAGTCTCCAAAATATTCCAATTTTATACACTTTAAATCAATCATAAGATAGAAAAGGAATCAAATGAAAGTTCGAAGGCTAGGAGGGGAAGAAAGTGTTCTATCCAAAATAAGTGTGCTATCCAAAATAAGAGGAGAATGATAGGTTTAAAGTCTCCTTAGATCTTAGGTTCATGGATTATGGACTAAGGTTTATGAGCTTTAAGTCACTTACTAAGCTATTTTTTTCAATTTAATGTTTTTCTCCTCTATAATTCTTGTAATCTCTATATTCAAAATCTTTATTATTATTTTTAATTTTCCAACTCCTTATTCTTATTACTAATATTACTATTATTTTTATCTAATTATTTGATCATATAATTAATTATTTTTCTTTTAACTAATTACATAAATAAATATATTTTCTAACTTATAATTTTCACAATTACACAATAAAATAAGAAAAATCATATTAATTCATTTAAATTAAAATTTCATAACTAAAGTTAAATTTTCTCTACCAAATATATTCAATTGAGTTAATACTATAGGTTAATAAAATGTAGGTATTACAAAATTAATAAATAGCATTATCGATTAAATGATACATCCAATTGTTGATGAGTTTGGTCCATAATTAAATCAATCCAACCAGTTGGTTCAAATTAGTTTTCAAAACACTACATCTATTAATAGAGACTATCATCTTAAATAGATCTTATAGTATTTCGAAAAATTCATCTTTAACTCTTAACTAGTGGATACCCTAGGTTAAAAACACAAAAATAAAATCAATAAATATTATTTATAAAAGTTATTATTATATTAAAATATTTTAAATAATTTTTATCAACTTTTTTATCTCTACCTAAAATAAAATAAAAACAAAATATAAAACATATATATATATATATATATATATATATATATATATATATATATATATATATATATATATATATATATATATATGAAAATATATTCATAAGACAAACACGACAAGTAATAGTATGATTAGGACCCTTGTGTAAGTAGGATAGAATGATGGTCCTCACTTTTTAGAACTTAAGAGATAGCGTAACGTATTTTTAGATTTAAAACAAAATTTAAGATAAGGTCTTTTTTAAAACTAATAACTTATTTTAATAAAAACTAATAACAATATTATATTAAAATGATTATTTTTTTCATGAGAATTAGTATATTAAGAGATAACATATTTAATTAAAATTAATAACTAAATAATTTTCAAATAAAAAAAAATTCAAGAATCTTACAAAAATATAAGTACCTTTTCCGGTTCAAACACCATTCCCTAAGGAAAAAACACAACTTAATTATCAATCCACTAAACTATCTAATGATAATAATTATATAAATATATACAAAATAAAAAGAAGTTTGGGCAGCCTTATGCTTTGGGCCGACACTTTAGGACTTTGGGTTGATCCTGAGGACTTTAGGCCGACGGTGTAGAACTTTGGGCTTTCACAGGGCCGAAAGAGCAGGGTATCCCAGCTTTAGTAATCCAAGAATCCTTATCAGCTGAATGAGCAAGGTCAAAGAACTTGTCGGGATAATAATTAGTTGCTTCACCAGAGGTTATCACCTTAAAACTTTTCCATTTAACTCTGGATGATGTGCTAGCACCAGGGCCCTTGTTATTATACTCGTAAAATGAACATGTGTCCTGGAATGCACTTCCCATCCATTTCATGTACCCTTCTGGTGAAAAGACATCATCAATTTGAGAGTCCATGATCACCACCTTAGAGTATGCCGTCCATGGCCTTCCAAGGAATGCTAACTTTTGCTTCGCAGAAATCATTTTGGGTTCCCCTGTGAAGTGACAGCCTTGGAACACAAGGGCATTGAGACTGTTAGCTTTGGTTCTGCCACTGGCTGTCACCGTGCATGTTTGTCCGGGTAAGGGTTCTCTCACTGTTAGTTTGCAGTTTTGGAATACTCCAAAGGCGTCCCCTAAGATAAAGTCGACGGTGCCACTAATGTTGCAATCACGGTAGAATTGACGTTGGGATTGGACAAAAAGGCTATCTTGGAACCCATCAATTTGACATTTATAGAATGCAGATTGGTCCGCTGTTACTAGAAGTGCCACCGCTTGGTTTTTCTTAGACCCTGCTGTGTTTTCAAATCCAATATCTCTAGCCACAAAGTTGGCACCATGAACGCCTGCCAATTAATGCTTTAAAATAAGTTAGGTAACCAAATATTAGTGTCTCACCTCATGTGTGAAGAAGAGTAAAAAGTGAGTGTTGTCCACAACATATAGGTATAGTTACGAATGAAGAGTCAAAGACACCCTTTTTACATTACATTATATCTATATCTATGTTATTACTTATTAGAAAACTTATGATCAGACATGTAATGGAAAAGAAAAAAGAGATAAAGAGAAATACGAAAAGAACATTAAAATATGAGTGTATGTGAAATAAAATTTTATATTAAACTATTTGAATATTTTATTGTAATAACAACGATTTAAGATGTGTTTGAATTACGATTAATAAGTTATAGTTTAACTCTCTATATTTTTTACTTTTACTCAGACCATGATTTAGTATAATTAAAATTATATTGAAAAACAATTGTAATTTTGTCAAACATGTCAATTTATAAATAAAATTGTTTGTATTATATTCAATACTATCGTTTTAAAAAAATAATATACAATACTATACCATACACATTAAAGGGGTTTTGGTCAAACATGTCAAAAAATATGTCCTTTATATATTGTATAGATAGATATTCAATACTAACGTTTAAAAAAAAAAATATACAATACTATACACATTAAAGGGGTTTTACGATGCTTACTAAAGGTGGCAGTGTTGTAAGTTGGGACACCATCAACGGCGTTTAAAGTGCCAGTGAATTTAGTCTTTGTAGAACCATCTCCAATAATTGTGACGTGGGTCATGTCCCTGGACACTTTGACATTTTCTTTGTACAGACCAGCCTTGACACGAATTATAAAAGTTTTAGAATTCTTGGGGGGAACGGTCTTAAGAGCTTCAGTGAGTGTCTTAAATTGGCAGGATCCATCTTGTGCGACTTCTGCATTGGGCGGAGCTTCGGGCGGGGCATCGTGGAGAACACGGCGTTGCGCTTCGTCCACCCACGAAAGGGAACTATCAGTAGGTGTCGCTTCCCTAGAGAGAAATCTCCTATTGCCAAATTTATTCGGGTTAAGACGCTTGAGTATTTTAGATACCTTATTGATCATATCCAACGCATTGCTACTAAACTCCAAAGAGGCACGCATAAGCTTAGTCATTGACTCACGGACCTCTGTTGATGTTTCTTTGTTCGTAAAACCTTGCAAGCAAGTTTGTTGGTGAGAAATGCTCCCGGTGAGCCAAACCTTGAGGTCAAAAACATGTTGACCCAACTGGCTAAATTCAAAATTGTCCAATATCTCAGTGGATTTGAGAATACCATCAATCGCATACTCCAATACTTCCATGCAAATATCTATAGCTTGTTTTGTCATATTACCCAAATATCTCTCGAAAACGGGTGGAGTCTTTTGTGTGGCTTAAAAGTTCCAGCACCGTTGCATTGAGCCCAGCTTTTAGGAGCTTCTTCAGGTCTGTGTCTTTGAAAAATGAATTCCCAAGGCTTTTCTTGCAGGCTTCCTGGTACTCTGTTCCTTGGCAAAGCGCTTGTCCACTACTCTTTTCAGCTTTTAAGCCAGTTAAGCCATTCCCTTCTCCTTTTGTTTCATTTCCATCTTTTAAACCAACAGCCACCACCGCAGGCACCATAGCCACAAGGAGGATTGAAGAGATGCTAAGAATGGCAAACCTTGTTACTTGTTCATGGCCATTGTTATGTCCACCCATATTTCTATTCACACATGAAATTCTAAACTAGAAATTTTCTTCTCTGTTGCTTTTTTACCTTCTGCGCTATGCTTTTCAAACTTGTAAGCAATTTATTCTTTCTAACTTGTGACTAAGATTTTATATTTACATGCTCTAAATTCTCTGCATAACCACTAATTCATTTCTTAAATGGAAGGTAGGAAACGCTCATGAGACAGAGGGTGTTCGTAATGACACGTTCGACACCTAATTCCTAAACTTGGTGCACAACATCAATTAAAATGATCAGTGGTCATTGTCTAATTTTGGCCTGTAGTTGTTAAAAAAGAATGGTTAAAGAAATGTGTAATTTAAAGGATCTCCTTGAATCAAAGAACTTTCAGTTTTTAATATGTATGCTGGTATGACCTTTGAAGTTTGTTGTTGTTTTGCTATGTAGTTATATTAATCTTGATTTTTTTTCAAATTCTAATTTTTATGTCTAATGTTTTTTTTATCACATTATCTATCATATCTATTACTTTTACTCCTCGGATGCCTGGAGTGTATGTATTCCATAGGAGTGTGAGAAAAACTTTTTATAGTTATGTAGCAATCATATTATCATTTGTTACCTAGAAAATGATAAACATACTTCATTTCCTTTCCATGTACAAGAAATTAGTAGCACATCCCAAAATGCATTTTCTTTACTTTGCCATTGCTACTCACGTGATGCTACCACCCCCTATTCTCATAGTAACTGGTTGTCTCACATTGATGCTATTCTTTTTTAAAGCTTTCACGGCAGGTACAACAAAAAGATAAAAGCAGATAGGTATATTACACAATTAAGGTAAGGCAAATTGTTGATGAAATATTTTGGGGGTGGAGGGACCTTTACGAGTTGCGGTTCCCCCTATTAGCACCATTTCGAGTTGAGGGGACCACTTTCTTCTGGTTGGACTGATGCCCCATCTGTATGATCTTGCTGTCTGCCCCAAAAACATTAGTTAGTTCAAACGATGCTGCGAGTTCGCAAACTGAAAAAAAAGTCAGTCAAAACTCTTTATTACTTCCTACTTTGTCACTTAAAATATATTGGTTTTCTCAAGTCCCAACACTCCAAAAAGGTTTAATTATTAGGTGAAGAGACAATTTGTTTCATATCTTTAATAGCATGACTAGAACATTGGGCTGTTTGAGCAATGCACAAACTGAAAGTTGGAAGAAGGTCTTCATAGCACACATGGCAGTGTGTTCAAAATATACCGAACAAATATTAAAAAAAATTCAATATATATATATAAAATTTTCTTTAGTAAAGTGAAGATTCTACGCCTATTTACATATGAAACAATTAGTGAAACTATATAAAGTAAAATAATCTTTCACTCGTTTGGAGTCTATGAGGGAAAAAAATGAAAAGTGAGAAATTTTCCTCTATGCTATTCTATAACATTTGAAAAACAATTTTTAATCTTATCTAATAGAAATAAATTGATTTAGTTAGTTGCTTTTTCAAATTTTAAATAATATTTAAAATTATTTTAATTAAGTTAAAATCTTGTATCTTTTAATAATAAAGAGTACTCATTTCAAATATTTGTATTAAATATTTGATTTTCAAATATTCTCATGGACAATTTTTACGTTTTCAAAGATATTTTATTATATTTATATTGATTATATTATTGATGTTAGAAAAGAATATAATAATATATCACGTAAAAAAATTATTTGTTTGAATTAAATTAAATTTATCAAATAAAATAATATTTTTAGTAAAAATTGCACACCCATTTGTGCATAATCCCTTAAGTTCAACACTAAATTGACAGTAAATTAATTTATTCTAACAACACTTCTTAACATTGTAAGTATGAGCTAATTTTTTTACAAGAATGACTTAATATTTCTTTTCATCATTTCTAGTCCCACATAAGTTTAAAGTAAGATATATATTTCAAACTCCAATAAGTTAACCCCATGTATTTATAACATGAATGATTTAAAGAAACTTTTTTCTTCCTTCATTCAATTGCTTTTACCAATATCTTAATCTTATCAGAGAGTTTAAACTCATTACTAAAAGTTGATGGATTCCTTCTTGGTTAATTATTAATTTTTCAAATATTTAATTATATCTAATATCTATTTGACTAGTGCTTAAAAGCCTTATGTGTTCAGATTTAAATATAACAAATAACTTGTTAATTACTATGATAATCTCATGTCAAATAAAACTAATATATTTCTTCTTGAGAATTTTTTATTGACAATTTAAGATAATATTAAGAATTCTCAATTAAGACATTTTAATCATCACTCACATTCACATGTGTATTATCTCTCTATATAAATTAATAAATGAAATCTATCGTTAGTTTTTATCACATATGTAATCTTTCTAGATTATTATGTCAGGTTTACAATAATAAAATTGTAAAAAACTTATTTTTCATTATCATAATCTCTATTATGATAATAATTCTTAAATTTTAATAATTTTTTTATTAAATCAACTATTTAATCAAATAATAAAATATAATAATAAAAATAAAATAATATTTTATTATTAGAACTAGAATCAATATGTAATGAATTAAATACTGGGCATCAAACATTTATTCCCAACACAATACCAACTTTGAGTTGAGAATCAACTTTTTGTTTAAAGAATGGAAGGGAAGAGTATCAAACTATTGACCACTTAGTCATAAAGGCCCAGATACCGTGGCCTAACTGGATCTATCAAAAGGATTATTTACTGTCACCTTCCTTCTCATGGAATTATAGTTACTGGGGAAAAAATCAGAACATGCAACTAGAAACCACGATATCAGTAAGTATCGTAAACAAAGCAAAGATTTTGATACAATGTTAATAGACTGGTATAATAACAACTGAACTTATACTTACACACTCTCTCTGGTTGGAGGAAAATGGATGTGAGGAGAGGAAAAATGAGGAGGCTAGAATCCCTCTCCTCCAATATTAGGGAATTTTATTTTCTTTCTCATCCCTTCTCCTTTGAACCAAAGATACAGTTAGAGCGCACGTTTCTACATTTGATAATGCCAGTTCTGACAAAGATGATCTATTCTAGATTCCAAGTTTAAGTAACAAGAAACCAACAAAATATAGAAAGACTAATATGTGCAATACACTTTGATTGTCCCTTCAAAACAATTTATGATACCTGACGATCTTCATATACGAAATATTGGTCCCTGGCCATTGCTTGTGTTTATAGTTTATGCTGTATACTACATATATCATGGATGACATCTTCACTTGTATTTACCACAAGTGGTGTTTTAACCGTTTCAAATTAATTGCAGGGAGGTTTTATATGTATTCTACTCCCCTTTTTATTTAATATTATGATTCAAATTTGAATTGAAACGAACACGAATAATAAATAAATTGTCCAAATGCAAAAACTGAATATATCAGCTAAACTTTGAGTTCTATTTTATCAATTGTCTCCAACCAATTCTTAAGAAAGATCTCAACCAATTGTGTCAGAATCAGTGAACACACAATATCAATCAAATACAGCTAGAATATCATTCAACACCTTTGTAGCATGCTTTCCTCTAAAGTACAGATACAGCTAAAGTCACGTCGTACACATACCAGGTATGTAATAGTACCCACTAAGGCCATTACGTGTTGGATACTCACCGCTGATGGGTGCATACTGGATGTAGCACAAAAAATAAAGGAAAAATTCAAAAATAAAATAGGAACTCAATTTGGGTACTCTTTCTCTTGAGAAACTAAATTTAGAGGCAATTCTTTACGCTAGTGATGGACAAGGAAATGACTAATTAAAGTTGTTAACGTGGGATATCATAATCCTGCTTAGGTTCTATAATGTTGATTGTTAAATAATTAATAGTTTTTTATTGAGCTAATTTTTTTTTAATGTTGAAGAATTTAATCTCCTTTTATTTTATGCTTATTTCTGTTTTTATCATTTATACAATTTAATCATGTTTATACAATTTTTTTCGTGTATATGTATATTTTTTAAATTTTATATAAATGTTCCCATATCCTAGATTTTTTTTTTAAAAAAATCCATGCAACATTTCTTAAAAAAACTAGCCATGATTTCAAATTTGACTAAATGAATCAAATGTGATGCAACTATGGCACTTCATGTGTGATGCTTCTTTTTCGTCAATTAACACGAAAACTGCACAACCAGATAGAAAAGGAAAGCGGGAACAATTGTTTGCCTCTTACATAAAATAAAAAGGAAATTTTCTACCAATGAAAGTTTTAAAATACCAGATAATTTTATTTTATTTTCCCGCTCTTGGTACCTATTTTCAAGGTTTTAAAAATTCAGTCAGCCTCAACACATTTTTGGGTGTCTGCAACTAGCCTTGAAACGAGCATAGGATGAATTTCGTTCTACCTATCTCTATCTCCTCAAAAAGTGGGACAAAGACTAGATTAAGTTTATAAAAGGTAGGAATGAAGAAATGAAACCCAACCTTAATCTTGTTGGGTTTTATTGGGTTTGAAAAAATACATGAAAAACTCATTCTATAATTTTTTAATTTATTTTACTTATATGGTTTTAAGTTAATAATTTTATTTTAACTCAAACAATATATAAAAATTAATAAATAATATAGAAATTAAAATTATTTAAGAATTAAATTTTATTTTTAGTTAAATATATAATTTTATTTTTGTTATTTAATTATTATTATTATTTTAATTATTAACTACTACAACAATTCATTTATATTTTAATAGTTATAAAAAATAAAGTATAAAAATAATTGTATAATTAATAGTTATATATAATATACATAATTATATATATATATATATATATATATAATAATGACTAAAAGAAAAATAAAATAAAAAGATAAAAACAATAATAAATAATAAAAGAAAAAAAAGAAATCAAACTCTCTGGACGTGCGTCCAAAAAACTAAAAAGGAAGAAAGAAAGAAAACAAAAATAAAGCTTTGGACGAGCTCTTTGGATGTGCGTCCAAAGAGGCAAAGGCTGCATCAATCTTGAGCCCTTTGGACGAATGTCCAAAGAGCTAACTACGCCCACATTGTTACTACGATTCTCCCCTCCCCTTTTGACAAATGTCCAAAAAAGGGTTGGTCTTGTTCTACCTGCTCTTCTCGTGTCCCTTAAATGAGCAACCTTGCCTGCACTTTCTTTGTACAAGAGTCCAAAGGAATTTTACACTTTCTTTATCCCTTTTCTACACTTCCTTTGGACGAAGAATCCAAAAGATTTTGTCCTTTTTCTACAATTTTTTTGGACGAGAGTTGAAAGGAATTAGTCTTCTTTCTGCAATTCCTATGAACCGAAAATTTATCCTTTTCTGCACTTCCTTTGGACAAGAGTTTAGAGGAATTTGTCCTTTTTGCATTCCCCTTTTGGATGAGCATCCAAAGAAGTTTGTCTATTCTGTTGCATCTCTTCCAATCCCTTTGGATGAGCTCATCTATGCTGCTATACGTAACCCAACCCTTTTAGATGAGAGTCCAAAGAGATTCACTCTTTGTACACATATAACTGTTTTGCTATACTCTATGCCAATAACTTCAACTTTATAGACAAACGCCTTTTTCCTTTTCTTCTTAACTTTCAAAATAAACTTTATACTAAAAGAATATTTGTAAGAATGGTAGCCTATATCTCTAGCAAAATTCTAAAAAAATAGTCAAAAATAAAAAAGTAATATGAGTCAAACTTGTAACAATGTAGTAACCCTATTTTAAAACTAATTTTTCTCACTCTATTATTAATGGATTTATGAAAACTTTATATCTATAAATAAGCACTTGAGGTCTACTTTCTACTTTTGTAACTCATTTTTCCTATTTCTCTTTGTATAGAAAGAAACATATATGTTTCTAAAACATTTTCTACGTAGAATGACATGATCTTAAAATTGGACTATCTTGAAAGCAGACGAAAAGAGGAACTTGACTCTAACCGCGACCTGCCAGTAGAACCAAAGTTATCAGAAGTGCGACCATAACCGCGACTTGCCGGTAGAACCAACACTATAAAAGTTCTTTAATCTAAGAACCAAAGGAAAAGTGCTCACAAATAAACACAAATTTTATTCAAATTATAAATTCTGTCCTTTTGGATAGTTACAAGAGTTTATTTATAGGCTTACTTAGACAATCTTGAAATCAATGCCCATTAATATTTTATAGGCATAAAATCCCATCCATTAGATCTCCCCACTAACCTTTTATTTCCATCATTAATGACCTTCCTATTTTTCCACCAACTATCCAACTTTTCCTTTTTCTACCAACTATCAAAAAGTGATTTATGTGAAAATACATGTAAATAAATCCTAATTAACTACTCAGCTCAAATTACATGACAATGAATTTGGGCTTTAGATATGTTCTTCAATATGGGCTTCAATCTTCATCAACTTGTAATAAAGTGACCCATTTTGGTACAGCCTCTGATTCACTTTGCTCTAAACTTTCCGTAATTCCCAAACTTAGGCCTGGCAATGATTGCTTCATTATTTGGGTTTTGGGCCTAGTCATGAGACCTCCAATGTCACGCAAATTATCTTTGACTTTGTTGGTTGAGTCTCTATCATCCCCTCCTTCTTCAAAAGGATTTGTCCTCGAATCAAAGTCCTCACCTATAACAAATAAAGACAAATCAGCAACATTAAAGGTAGAACTTATATACCATATGTGGTTGGTAAAAATCCAGCTTGTAGGCGTTGTCATTAATCCTTGCTAAAACTTGAAAGGGTCCATCTCCTCTTTGTTTCAACTTGGAATTTCTTTGAATGGGAAACCTTTCTTTCCGCATATGAACCCAAACCTAATCTCCAGGTTCAAAGGTGACTTTAACACGCCCTTTATTTGCTTGCCTTGAATATTGTTCATTCATCTTCTCAATGTTAGCTTGAACTTTGGCATGGAATTCTTTAACAAATTCTACCTTCTGCTTTCCATCCAAGTTAGTATACTCATTATTTGGCAAAGTTAAGATATCCAAAGGAGTCAATGAATTAAAACCATACACAACTTCAAAAGGGGAATAAGAAGAAATAGAATGAACAACTCTATTATATGCAAACTCAACACGGGGTAAACATTTTTCCCAAATTTTCAAATTCTTTTGAATGGTTGCATGTAACAAGGTAACAAGAGTTCTATTCACAACTTCAGTTTGCCCATCGGTTTGTGGGTGTGCAACAGTGGAGAACAAGAGCTTAGTTCCTAACTTATTTCACAAAGTCCTCCAAAAATGACCTAAGAACCTAACATCTCTATCACTTACTATTGTTCTTGGTAACCCATGCAAGCGCACAACTTCTTTAAAGAACAAATCATCAACATGTGTCGCATCATTGGTTTTAGAACATGCAATGAAATGTGCCATTTTACTAAATCTGTCCATAACAAAAAATATACAATCTTTTCTACAATGAGATCTTGGCAATCCTAATATAAAATCCATCAAAACATTAGTCCAAGGTTGACTAGGCACAGGTAAAGGTGTATAGAAACCATGAGGCATGACTTTAGATTTGGCTTGCTTACATGTAATGCATTGACTACAAATAGATTGCACATCATGTTTCATATTAGGCCAATAAAAATGCTCACTCAGAATTTCTAGAGTCTTCTTTACTCCAAAATGTCCCATTAATCTCCACCATGAGTTTCTCTAACTAGCATTTCACGCAAGGAGCAAGTAGGCACACACAATTTATTTTTCTTAAACAAGAACTCATCATGCCTATAATAGTCTCCAAAAGCATGTTTAAACAAGAATTCCAAACCTGATGAAAATCAGAATCATTAACATACAAGTCCTTTATAATATCAAAACCAAGTAACTTAGTTTGCAAGGAAGTAAGCAACACATACCTTCTAGACAATGCATCAACCACAATATTCCCCTTACCTTTCTTGTACTTGATCACATAAGGAAACATCTCTATGAACTCCAACCACTTGGCATGTCTCTTTTGAAGTTTACCTTGAGATTTTAAAAACTTCAAACTTTGATGGTCATAATGGGTTATGAACTCTCTTGGCCACAAATAATGCTGCCAACTTTGCAATGTCTTCACTAAAGCATACAACTCCTTGTCATAGGTACAATAGTTTAACGTAGTCCCACTTAGCTTCTCACTAAAATATGCAATTGGTTTGGATTCCTGCATCAATACAACTCCTATTCCAACACCAGAAGCATCACATTCAATTTCAAAAGCATTATCAAAATTAGGCAAACAAAGCACAAGTGCATTGGTCAACTTATCTTTCAACAAATTAAAAGCTTTCTCATGCACATCATCCCACTTGAAGACAATAGATTCAAGACAAAATGAACACTTTTTGAGATTTCCACACAATTTATTTTCTCTTAAGACATTAAGAGTAGCATGCAAATATTCAACATGTTTATCTAAGGTCTTGCTATAAATCAAAATATCATCAAAATAGACTACTACAAATTTCCCAATGACGATTCATTATCCTCATGAAGGTGTTAGGAGCATTAGTTAAGCCAAATGACACCATTAACCACTCATATAAACCATATTTTGTTTTGAAAGCTGTTTTCCATTCATCATCTTCTTTCATATGAATTTGATTGTATCCACTACTCAAATCAATTTTAGTAAACATACAATAACCAAACAATTCATCAAGCATATCATCTAACTTAGGAATAAGATATCTATACTTTACAATGATTTTATTAATGACCCGACTATCAACGCACATGCGCCATGTTCCCTCTTTCTTTGGAATCAAGATAACAAGAACAAAATATAGACTAAGACCTTCCCTCACAAAGTCCTTTTGCAGCAACTCCTTCACTTGCTTTTGACTTTCCTTTATTTCCTCGGGATTTGTTCTATAGGCTGGTCTATTTGGGATTGGACAACCAATAATGAGGTCAATTTGATGCTCAATACCTCTTAAAGGAGGTAATCCATGAGGTACTTCATCTGGAAAAACATCAGTGACTTTCTGTAACAAAGAATCAACTTCACAAGGAAAAGAAGGATGAAATTTTTTAGTGAAATAAAGATCCTTGTACAGGAGTACAAGTAGTTTTTCTTTTGCTAATAACACACTCTCAACCTCTTTTTTCTTTTCAAATGCACTCATTTTCTTAATTTTGTCTTCATTGCACTCAATTTCATGTTTTTCTTTCTTCTTCTTATTTTCACTCATATTTTCCTTTCTCTCTTTTTCTTGAATGCTCAATTGCTCTTCTCTCAACTTACACTCTCTTACTTTCCTCATTTTTATTTGATCTTCACATACTTGCTTTGGAGAAAATGGAGTAAGAGTAATTTTCAACTCATTGTAAATAAACGACAAACAATTGGTATACCCCTTGTGGGTCACCTTGCGATCAAGCTGCCATGGGCGACCTAAAAGTATATGCCCTGCCTCCATAAGAACCACATCACACAGTACTTCATCTTTGTAATTCTCAATAGCAAAAGGCACTGAAACTTGCTTGTCAACCTTTACTTCTCCAATATTACTAAGCCATTGCAGCTTATAAGGCCTAGGGTGTTTGGCAGTTTGCAAATTTATTTTCTCCACTAGAATAGTACTAGCCACATTGGTGCAACTCCCTCCATTTAGAATCATGCTGCACACTTTTCCTTGATCAAGGCACCTAGTATGAGAAATATGCTCACGTGGCTGCACATCACCGTCTTCCTTAGGTTGTATGCTAAGAGCACACCTAGTATTAAGTACAACTCCATCTACAGGTTCAACAACTTCCACATCACTAGAATTCTCCAATGGTGGCATTTCATCATCACTTGAGCTCTCACTTTCTACTTCTCCATTATCCATCATCATCATTGCTCTTTTATTTGGACATTAAGAAGTAATATGTTCAACTCCTTGACACTTGAAACACTTGATATCATGTGATCTATATGATGTATCAATGTTAATTTTACCTTTAGGAGGAGCATTTGAATATTTGACAATCATATCTTCTTTAGGATTTGTAACAGTTGTACTGTTCTTCCAATTTGATCTCCATGAAGAGCTAGAAGATGAAGCAAATTTGGAAGAACTTTTAGACTTCAATTGCCTCTCCACTTGAATTGCTTTGTGCAATAATCCTCTATCTCCATATAATGCTGCAACTCCACCACATCAGCAATCTCTTTCTTTAAACCTCCAATGAATCTAGCCATAGTTACCTCACATTTTTTCCTTCACATTGGCTCTAGTCATGGCTATTTTTATCTCCTTATAATAATTCTCCACACTGATAGAATCTTGTGTCAAACTTTGCAATTTTCTGTGCAAGTCCCTATGGGAGGATTTTTTTCTATCTAACTTGATTTTTGTAGTATTTTAATCATGAGTAGAGAAGAAGGAGAACGGGATGTTGATCTCAAATTATTCATCAAGATTTTTCAAGAACAATTCAAAGCTGTAAATGCCAAGTTGGATGATTTACAACCTATACCCAGGTATAGGAGCCCTACAAGTCAACACAATGATGAGGAAGAAGAAGAGTAGTACTCAAATGGAAGATATAATGAAAATGAAAGGAGAAGAAGAGGTGAACCAAGATGTGACAATTACTTGGGTAATATTAAGATGATAATCCTTGTATTCTAAGAGAAAAATGATCTTGAATTATACTTGGAGTGGGAGAGAAAAGTTGAACATGTGTTTGATTGTCACAACTACTCAGAGGAGAAAAAGATAAAATTAGCAGTTGTTAAATTTACTGACTATGCTAATATTTGGTGGGATCAATTTGTGATTAACAGGCGTAGAAATGGAGAAAGACTCATTCGTACATGGGAAGATATGAAGTCTATCATGAGAAGGAGATTTGTACCAAGCAACACACTCTCTCACGTGTTTACGCTCGAATTATGTTGTAATCACTCGTGTATCACTCAATTTGGCTTTTTTTTTATTTCACCACTCTCACCTTTCACCACTCAACTTTTCCTTATGAGCCCTTAAGTAAGAACCTTTAAAAGTGATGGTACACAGCAAGAAACAATAAGGATTTGGTAATTTGATAACTTTAGAGAACAAGAATTAGCAAGAAACAAATAATTCTAGATTGTTTGACACATACAATGAAAGTAGTGTAGATGCAGGGGGGAATATGACAAAAATTCAAACTTTTCTGTTTAGTTTTTTTTTTGCAATATGCAAGACAAAATAACAAATTGACTACTAGCCTTTTTTTTTTGCTCTTTTTTTTCACCTTTCTTTTTTGTTCTTTTTTTTGTGTGTGATTTTTTTAATCAAAAGAGGAAACAAAATAAGTGAGACAAGGAAAGATGACAAACTTAATGAGGTAAATAAAGAGATATGAATGCACACGAACAACTAGAATAAATGGGATGACAAAGCAGGGGAAATATAAAAAGAACTAACATATTTTTTTTTATAATAAATTGAAAAAAAATAGAGACATAAAGGATAGAGAACAACTGATTTCAAGAGCCGAAGCTCTGATACCAAATGACAAGATCTTAAAATTCGATTGTCTTGAATGTAGACGAAAAGAGGAACTTGACCCTAGCCTCGACCTGTCGGTAGAACCAAAGTTATCAGAAGTGTGATCCTAACCGCAACCTGCCGGTAGAACCAACATTATAAAAGTTTTTTTAACCTAATAATAAAGGAAAATTGCTCACAAATAAACACAAATTTTATTCAAATTATAAATTCTATGCTGCTTGATGGTTATAAGAGTTTATTTATAGGCTTAACTAGATAACCCTGAAATCAATGCCCATTAATATTTTAATTGGCATAAAATCTCATGGATTTAATGTCCATTAATACTTTAATTGGCATAAAATCCCATCCACTAAATCTCCCTACTAACCTTTTATTTACATCAGTACTGACCTTCCTATTTTTTCACCAACTATCTAACTTTTCCTTTTTCTACCAACTATCAAAAAGTGATTTATGTGAAAATACATGTAAATAAATCCTAATTAACTACTCAGCCCAAATTACGTGACAATGACTTTGGGCTTTAGATATGTTCTTCAATATGAGCTCCAATCTTCATCAACTTGTAATAAAGTGACCAATTTTGGTGCAGTCTCTGATTCACTTTGCTCTAAACTTTTCGTAATTCCCAAACTTAGGCCTGACAACGATTGCTTCATTGTTTGAGTTTTGGGCCTAGTCATGGGACCTCCAATACTACGCAAATTATCTTTGACTTTATTGGTTGAGTATTTATCATAGAATAAAATTTAAGCATACTGCACATCTCTCTAAATATATAAGGGTTTGATATAGCAATTAATATAATTATAGAGTGGGTGATATGTCATTTGAAACCTTTGTCTATTTGCTAAATCTATCTTCTAATGTTTCATTCAATTTTACAAAGTTTACAATCACATAAACACCATGCAGTAATATAACATTTAGATATCAATTTTCAATCAATTACGAGCATTTCATAGTCCCTTGAGTATACTTTTAAGACATATATAGATTACTCGCATATCATTTTGTACATAAAGAGTAATCACGGATTTCCTATAGCATGTTGTTGCATGAATATATCATTCTAAATAACAAACTCATCAAAGATACATATGATTTACCATCAAGTCATTCCACCAATTAATCAATTTAATAATAAGAAAACAAGAAAACAATACCATATCATGAATTTAATAAAAAAAATAGTGAAGCTCTCCGTCAAAGTGTAACATTTTAATAAATGAGAAAAAAAAAGTGAGGACCATCGCGCTACTACCATTCTTAGACAAGGGTCATAATCATATATACTATTACTTGCTACGTTCGTCTTAAGCATACTCATAAAATATATTTTCTTATTTAATATTATATATACGTGAGCTATATTTTGTTCCTATTTTATTATTTTATGTTGAGATAATTTTTTTATTATTTAATAATTTTATAGTAAATGAAACCACCGTGTTAAAAATTATTAAAAACAGTTTAATATAATAATGAATTTTACAATTTTTTAATATATAATTACATATGCTCTAATTTTTTTTTTATAAATTTTTATTTTTTAAGTATTTATTGGTTTTATTTATATTTTTCTAAACCTAGAGAATTCCTCAACTGTTAGTCAAGAATTAATCTTGCGAGTTACTAAGATATATTTAACGGGCAGACCTCTTTTAATAGATGTAGCATTTTAAAAACCGGCTCAAACCGGCCAATTAGATTGGTTAATTGAGAATCATTCTCATCGGCAGTTTGCTTGTATCACTTGATAAAAAAAATGTTATCTATTAACTTCGTAATATCTATATTTTATTATTCCATGATTTTAGCTTGATTGAATATAATTTCATGAGAAAATTTAAATTTAGTTACGGAAAATTTAATTTAAAGAAATTAATGTAATTTTTCTTGTTTTATTGTGTAATTGGGATAATTTTAAATTAGAATACATTTATTTATGTAATTAGTTAAAAAAGAAAATAAATAATTATGTGATAAAATAATTATGAACAAATAGTAATATTAGTAATAAGAATAAATAGTGGGAAAATTAAAAATAGTGATTAGGACTTTGAGTAAAGAGATTACAAGAATTATAGTGGAGAAAAATATTAAATTAGGAAAAATAGCTTAATAAGTAACTTTGAGCCCAAAACCGGGGGCTCATAACCCATGAACCAAGTCCTAAAGAGATTCTAAACCTACCAATGACCTCTCATTTTGGACAACACACTTTCTCTCAACTTAGCCTCCAAATTTCATTTTCTTCCTTTTTCTTCCAACTTATCCTCCTCCTTTCAAATCATTCTCTTAGGTTGGATAACCTTTTTCATCTTTTCCTCATCACTCTCTTGACCTAATTAAATTCTCACGTTCACCTTTACATTTCTTTATTTCTTTCATGGACAAGTCTTGATTGGAGTTTTGAAAAGGATTCTCCAAGAAAAGTGTATATTGAAGTTGATCCTCCATTATCTCATCTTCTCCCAAAGTTATAGCTTGTAATTCTAACCTATAAGACTTAAGTATAATATTTTTTAGTCTTAAAATGAAGTTTAAGATAAGGTCTTTGGAAAATTATTAACATTATTTTTTAAAAAAAAACAATAATAGTAATATTATATTAAAGTATTTTTTTCGAGAGAATTAATATATTAATAAATAACATATTTAATTAAAATTAGTGACCAATTAATTTTTAAGTGAAAAACATAAACAAAAATTGTGACCTTACAAAAGTAAAAGTAGTTTTTCCTCTAACAATGGTGCAAATCCCTTACTAAGGAAAAAACAACTTACTTACCACCGAGCTAGACCAATTAATAATAGTAATTATACAAATAATATCCACAATTTTTTACATCCTAAGAGACCAAAAAAAAGGGTTTGGACAACTATAAGACTTTGGGTTGACC
The DNA here is from genome assembly GCA_025330945.1 of Mucuna pruriens. Classification (NCBI taxonomy): domain Eukaryota; kingdom Viridiplantae; phylum Streptophyta; class Magnoliopsida; order Fabales; family Fabaceae; genus Mucuna; species Mucuna pruriens. The sequence continues at coordinate 2,529,894 of JAENHJ010000040.1, read as the reverse complement.
TCACAAAACTTCAGGTCGACGCCGCAGGACTTTAGCCACCACTCATAGGGCCAAGAGAGTAGGGTATCCCAGCTTTTGTAATCCAAGCATCCTTATCAGCTGAATTAGCAAGTTCAAAGAACTTGCCAGGATAAAAATTATTTGCTTCAGCAGATGCTATGACCTTAAAACCTTTCCATTTAACTCTTCCTGTTGTGCTAGCACCAGGACCCTTGTTATTATACTCGTAATATGTACAAGTGTCTTTGTTTCCAGCTCCCGAGAATGCCTCGTACCCTTCTGGTAAAAAGACATCGTCAATTTGAGAGTCCATGATCACCACCTTAGAGTATGGCATCCATGGCCTTCCAAGAAATGCTAACTTAGGCTTTGCGGAAATCATTTGGGGTACCCCTGTGAATATGCAGGATTGAAACACAAGGGCACTAAGACTGCTCTCTTTGATTCTGCCACCGGCTGTTACCATGCATCTTTGTCCGTGTAAGGGTTCTCTCACAATTAGTTTGCAGTTTTGGAATACTCCAAAGGCGTCCCCAAAGATAAAGTCGATGGTGCCACTGATGGTGCAATCACGGTAGAATTGGCGTTGGGATTGGGCAAAAAGGGTGTCTTGATATCCGTCTATTTGACATTTATAGAACAAAGATTGGTCTGCTGTTACTAGAAGTGCCACCGCTTGGTTTTTACTAGACCCTGCTGCGTTTTCAAATCCAATATCCTTGGCCACGAAGTTGGCACCATGAACACCTGCCAGTTAATGACTTACGATAAGTTAGGTAACCAAATATTTAGTGTTACACCTCGTGTAAAAGAAGAGTGAAAAAGCTGAGTTATACACAATTTATAGGTATAGTTATAGACGAAGTGTAAAGACACCTTTTTTGCGTTACATTTTACCTATACTATGTTATTGGTTTGATTAGAAAACTCATGATGAGACATATAATTGAAACAAAAGGATTATATGAAGAGAAATATAAAATGAGTATTAAGATACAGAGTGTAAAATAAAATTTTATATTATATTATTTGAATATTTTGTTGTAATAACAATGATTTATAGGATGTGTTTAAATTATAATTAATAAGTTATAGTTTAACTCAGAAAAATTAAAAGTTTTTTCCTTTCGCTTTTATTCATTCCGTGGTTTCATATAATATAAAATTATATTTAAACACATTGTAATTAGATTTGTCAAATATGTCAATTTATAAATTATAACATTGTTTATATTCTCTAAAATAATGCTGATACAAATTATAATGCGGACATGCAAAATCTCTTTTGTAAAGCAAGTGGTAAAAGGACAAGCTAGCAAAATTGGGATAGGTAAACTTTAAATTCAATTCTTTTAATTAGATATGTTTGAACTACAGATTCTTGTTATGACAACACATATCCCTTAATTAATTGTATATCTATTTAGTTGTAAGGGTTAATGTACGTTGAATAAACAATAATACAAATGTAAAACTTCTAATTAAGATTATACTCTAATAGTTAGCATTGAAAATTCTACTTTTAGAGCCTTTTTGATTAAAAGTTATAAAAAAAATTACAGGTAGAGATTTAGAATGTTTAATAGTATTGGTGTATTATTAAGAGTATATAGAATAGTATATACATAAAAGGGAAAGGGGTTTTGCGATACTTACTAAAGGTAGCAGTATCGAAAGTTGGGACACCATCAACGAAGTTTAAACTGCCAGTGAATTTAGTCTTTGTAGCACCATCTCCAACAATTGTGACATAGGTCATGTCTTTGGTGACTTTGACATTTTCCTTGTACACACCAGCCTTGACATGAATAATAAAAGATTTAGCATTCTTGGGGGGAACAGTCTTAAGAGCTTCGGTGAGTGTTTTAAATTTGCCGGATCCATCTTGTGCCACTACTGCATTGGGCGTAGTACTTCCAAGAGCAGCCTGGAGAATACGGCGTTGCCCTCGACTCACCCACGAAAGGGAACCATCCACATGTTTTGTTTCGTCAGAGAGAAGTCTCCTATTGGCATTTTTATTCGGGTCACTAACAGGGTTGAGTTGTTTAGAGAGAGTATTGACCATATCCAACGCATTGCTACTAAGCTCTACAGAGGCACTCAAAACCTTAGCCATTGACTCGCGGACCTTTGGTAACGTTACGTTGTTCTCAAAACCTTGCATGCAAGTTTGTTGGTGAGTGATGCTCCCCGTGAGCCAAACCTTGAGGTCAAAAACGTGTTCACTCATCTGGCTTAATTCATATTTGTCCAATATCGTAGTGGATTTGATAATACCATCAACCGCATAATCCAATACTTCCGTGCAAATATCCATAGCTCGTTTTGTCATGTTATCCGGGGCCATCTCATGAAAAAGGGTAGCGTTGTTTGCGTGGCTTAAAAGTTCAACCATCGTTGCATTGAACCCAGCTTTTATCAGCTTCTTCGGATCTGTGACTACGAAAAGTGAACCCTCAAGGGTTTTTTTGCAGGCATCCTGGTACTCTGTTTCTTTGCAAAACGATTCTCCACTGCTCTTTCCAATGTTTAAGGTAGTAACGCCAGTCGCTTCTGCTCCTTTTGTTTCACTTCCATTGTTTACACCAACGGCCACCACCGCAGGCACAATAACCATAAGGAGGATCAAAGAGATGCTAAGAATGGCAAACCTTGTTTCTTGTTCATGGTCATGGCCACCCATTTTCGATACATACACACATGCAATTCTAAACTACAAATTTCCTTCTCTTTTCCTTTTTTCCCTTCAAACTTGTAAGTCACTTAATTATTCTTTCTAACTTGTCGCTACGCTTTTATTTATACATGCTCTAAATTCTCTGCATTTATTTTAAATGGAAGGTTGGAAACACTCATGAAACCGATGGTATCTGCAACACATCCAGACACGTCACCTAATTCCTAAACTTGCTGCACAACATCAATTCAAATGACCAGTGGTCATTATCTAATTTTGCCATGTAGTTTTAAAAAATAATGGTTAAAAAAATGTATACATTAAAGGGTCTCCTTGTGTCAAGAGCTTTCCGTTTTTTATGTGTATGCTTGCATGACCTTTGAAGTTTGTTGTTCTTTTCGTGTATAGTTATATCAACTTTTATATTTTTGAATACTAATTTTTTTATTTCTCTTCCTTTTTTATCGCATTATCTATCATATCTATTGTTTCTTATATATAACATGCCTAGAACATTATCTATCATATCCATTGTTTTTTACATATAACACGCCTAGAACATTGGGCTGAAGTGTGGGCAACGCACAAACACTATGTGCTGAAATTCAATTTTCTGTTGGCAAGAACCGAAGGGCAGAGAATCAAACTACTGACCACTTGGTCATAGACTCATAAAGGCCCTAATACCGTTTCAAAGATGAGCTCTCCCTAAAGCTTAAACTGTTAGGTGAGGGTACATGACTGGTTTCATATTTCTTTCAGCCTAACTGGCGCTATCAACAAGATTATTTATAGTCACCTTCCTTCTCATGGAATCATACTTTCTGGGAAATAAATCAGAACATGCAACTAGAAATAATGGTATGAGTAAGCATTGCAAGAACTAAACTTATACTTACTCTTTGGTTGGAGGAAACAGACCGTTAGAGCTCACACTATTATGTACTATAATACTGAAACGACGGAATACATTGGTCTAATGTAGTCGTTAAGAGTAAAACAATTAATCTTCTAGTATTTGGTCGTAAAATCGGTGGCTATTAGCCACTAATTTTAGTTGCTAAATCATAGTGATAAAATATAATAAGAATACACAACCATAAGGTAATTACAAAAAGACTATCCTGATGTCATATGTCCTATTAGAGTGTAACCCCAAAACAAAAATAAGAATAAAAGAAAAGAGAAAAGCAATAACTAAGGACCCTTAGCTTAATCCCCACTCTCTTGCTCAACGTCACTTGTAAATGGTGTTCAACATAAACACAAACAACACACAATAAAAAGAAAGTAAGAAATGTACCTCACTCATGGTATAAGTACAATGTAAGTAGAACTCACACGCACAATCAGCAAATAATAAGTAATCACAATTGGTAGACAATAACAAACAAGTATGCATATGAATATTGACGATACATTTCTAGTATTACTTCGTATGGCATGTGGTACCAATTCTAGTCCAAGAAGAAGGCTAAGGTCAACCTTGCTAATCTGTGCCTCTACAATTAGTCATACCATGCTAGCATGATATTCCTTTAGTAGCATGTCATGTATTACTCGACTTGCATTGTTCGATCTGGCATGTGGAATCACAACCACTGGATTCTTTCACACCGAATAGCCTTAGGAGGTCTGTTGACCTTACCATTCATGTTTGCCTCTACATTCCTTACATACTTGTTTCATTAGATGATACATGAATATAGTTCAATTAAATCGTTGTTTTCTCTTTTCCACATTGGGCTGATGGGGACCATTGTTGCCTTTCACAAGCTAGGTACCTCATCTCTTAACCTATCATAGATTAGTGAATACCTTATGGTCCCTAATAGGTTATGTTACTCACTAGATAAATGTCCCTTAGGCCCATTCTTGTCTTTCACAGACTAGGTCACCCTTTGCATTTATCCTTATTATTCATTACTCATTTTTATATCACATCTTGTTATTCTCAATGCAATTTCAACAAAACAACAACAATATATTTCACACAAGCATATAGGTTAATAGATAAGTAGTAAATTCAATTATTATTCACAAACTCATGTAATGTAAATAAGGTAGCATGGGCGTGCTCCCATTAACATGAGTGTGGATAGTTAGCATGACTTTGCACAAGTGTGCACAAATTCTGTATGGGTATCCATAACTTGCACGAGTTGTTCTTCATGAGCACAGGTTGAACTTAAGATCCTTACGTCTCTTATCATTATAGTTCTTTTGCCTTTTGTATGCCACTCTCATCTTCTACTAAATCAATTTGACCTTGGTAATTTGCTAAATTACCTTAGGTCCTAACATTAGGCTTTCGCCTGATTCAAACCAACACAATGGAGTTCTACACCTTTTGGCCATAAAGGACTTTATAAGGTGTCATCTCAATACTAGAATGGTAATTGTTGTTATAGGTAAACTCCACTAAAGGCAACAAGCTGTCCTAACTACCTCATTATTCCAATGTGCAAGCCCTAAGGAGATCCTTTATAGATTGGATGGTTTGCTCAATTTGACCATCCATTTATGGATGATAAACTGAACTCAAACTAAGGTTGGTTCCTGAGGCTTTATGTAAACTACCCCCAAAACTAGAGGTAAAATCTACCTCACTAATGTACAAACTAGTTAGCTTCTCTAGACAATACCTCATGTGAATTGGGACAAATGAGAAGATTTAGTTAACTTGTCCGCTATAACCCCAGTGGAATCCATGTTCTTCTGAGTTTTACGGTACAAAAAAAATGTTTTTAGTGACCGAAATTAGCAACTAATTTCCATGGTGGCTAAATAGAGACGGAATTAGCGACGGAAAAATATTAAAAGAATAAAAAAAAATATATTAGCGACGGAAATAGCAACCAAATTTTAGAAAAATAAAAAAATACATTAGCGACCGAAATTAAAAAATCATAAAAAATTAAAATTTTTTATTAGCGACAGAATTAGCGACCGAACTTTTTAAAAATTAAAACATAAAAACATTACCGACCATTTAGCGTCAGATAATAAAAATATAAAAAATATTTATTAGTGACCGAACTTTAAAAAAATACATTAGCCACCGATTTAGCGAGTGAAATTAAAAAAATAAAAAAATAAGTAAATATTTATTAGCGACGAAATTAGCGATTGAAATTTTAAAAATAAAAAAAATAAATTAACAACCGATTTAGCAATCAAAGTGTAAAAATAAAAGTACATAAAAAAATATTTATTAGCGACGGAATTAGAGACAGAATTTGTAAAATTAAAAAAACAAAAAATATATTTAGCGACTGAGGTAGAGACCGATTTTTAAAAAAAGAAAAAATAAAAATTTGTATTAGCGACAAAAATTAAACAAAAAAATAAAAAAAATTAGCAATCGGTTTAGCGACCGATTTTCAAAATTCAAAATTTTTTTCCCTCCCATTTTTCCCTCTCCTTTTCCTTCTCCCTCCCTTATTTAAACACTTCTCCTCTCCTTCCTATTACTCCCTCCTTTCACTCCCTCCTCTCCTTCTCCGTCACCGCCACCACCACCGCCACTGCCACTCCCACCACCACCGTCGCCACCGCTACCACCGTCGCCGCCACATGCTTCTTATCCCTTCCTTTCTCTACTCTTCTCTATTCTTCACCCACCTCTCTTCTTCCACAACCCCCACCACCACCTTCTTTCCACTACTCTCTTTCCTCTCCTTTCTTCCACTCTTATTCCTCCTCCCTCCCCATTTCCCTAACCACCAACAATCAACCACCACCACCACCACCACCACCACCTTCCTTCCATTTCTTTCTCTCATCCCTTCCCTCCCTTTCATCTCCCTTCTCCCTCTCTTTTTCCCCCCTTCCCTAACTACCAACAATCTACTATTACCATCTAACTATTTAAAAAAAAAAATAGCGACCGATTTAGCGACCGAATTATTTAAAATAAAAAAACAAATAGCCACTGAATTATTTAAAAAAAATAAAAATAGCGACCGAATTAGCGACGAATTTTTTAATATATAAATAATTAAAAATAAAAAAGTCACCAGATTTTTTAATAATATAAAATAGCCACCGATTTAGCGACAAATTTTTAATATAGTTAGCCACTGATTTTGTTTCGGTCGCAAAATGTTTAGCGACTCAGCTTTTCGCAACGGAATAAAATCGGTCACTAATTCCGTCGGTTAAACCATTTTGTAACCAAAATATTACGTTAGTGTTCGAATTTCCAGCTTTAGCGACCGATATTTTCGGTCGCTAAAAATGAATTTTTTTGTAATGTTAGGCAAACCCAACACAAAATCCATAAAGATGTTATCCCACTTCCATGTAGGAATGTATAAAGGTTATAATTCCTTCTTCATATTAGGCCACTAAAACATCTTGAGATCCTATTACATATTTGTAGCATAAAGGTGCATAATGTTCCTCCTATAGGATTAACTTCTTACTTAAGATTAGGAATACCAGGGACACAAACTCGATCTTGGAGTCTTACAACTCTATCTAACCCCATCATAGAAATACTAGCCTTTCCCTAGGCTATGGCATTTATCTATTTCACTAGAAAAATCTTCTATTTGTTAACCTACCCTGATCTCATTAGAAGGCTACTAGTTTTCTTAAGCACACCTAACCTTACACTTTTGAGGGTTACCTAAAATCTACACTAAGGTCTATAAATTGCTCTATAAGGTCTAACTCTTTAACCATTAATGTAGACACATGTAATGTTTTCCTACTCAAGATATCAATTACTACATTGGCCTTACCTGAGTGGTAACTAAGGTCAAAATCAAAATCCTTAAGATATTCTAACTACCTTTGCTATCTCATATTCAACTCCATTTGATCAAACAAGTACCTATGGATCTTATGATCACTAAACACCCTAAACATTAGCATAATGTCTCCACATCTTTAGCGTAAACACCATAACCGCTAGCTCTAGGTCTTAGGTGGGTAATTCCTCTCACGAGTCTTGAGCTTCCTAAACGCATAGGCCACCACCTTGCCTCCTTGCATCAATACTCCTTTTAAACCCATCTTAGCTGCATCACAACACCATAGGTTCCCTTAGGTTAGGTAACACAAGCATTGAATTCGATGTTAGCCTTTTCTTAAGCTCTAGGAAACTGCTCTCTCACATAGAGCTCCAAACAAACACTTGAACTTTAAATGTCAATTGGGTTAATGGTAAAGCAAGCTTAGAAAATCCCTTTATAAACCTCCTATTGTAATTGACTAGTCCTAAGAAACTCCTAATCTCTAAAACTGATCTAAGTGCATCCCTATTCTACTATAACTGCTATCTTTGAGGGATCCACAACAATTCCTCCTTGAGATATGACATGACCTAGGAAACTCGTCTCCTCTAGCCAAAATTCGCATTTCGACATCTTGACATACAAATGCTTGTCCTTGAGGACTTGCAATATCACCCTCAAATGCTTAGCATGCTCCTTCCTAGTCTTCGAGTACACTAAGATATCATCTATGAATACAACCACGAAGGCATCTAAGTAAGGATGAAAGGTCTGGTTCATGTAGTCCATGAACACACTAGGCGCATTGGTTACACCAAACAACGTAACCATGTACTCATAAGTACTCTTTGGAATATCCTTTGACTTTATGCATATCTAATGGTAATCTAACCTTAAGTCTATCTTACTGAACACATAAGTCCTAACTAACTGGTCCATAAGGTCATCTATCTTAGATGGATGATATCTATTCTTGATTGTCACCTTGTTCAATTGACAATAGTCTACGCACAATCTCATACTCCCATCCTTCTTCTTCGTAAGTAAGATTGGTGCTCCCTATGGGGAAACACTAGGTCTTACGAATTGTTTTTCTAAAAGCTCTTCCAACTATTTCTTAAGCTCGGCCAACTCTAAGGGTGCCATTCTATAGAGTGCTATCGACATAGGTTCTATCCCTAGGACATGGTCAATAGAGAACTCAGTCTCCGCTCTAGTGGAAAACTACTTATGTCTTCCAAGAACAGTTTCAAGAAATCCTTCACTATAAGCACATTGCTAGCTACCATTTCCTTCTCGACATTTAAGGAAGACAACATCAAGTATACTTGGGCATTCTCTTTAAAAATTCTTTAACTTGGTTCCCAGTTATGAACCTCTCATCTTTCACACTAGGGTTCCACTGGGGTTGTAGTGGACATGTTGACTAAATCTTCTCATTTGTCCCAGTTAACATAAGGTACAGTCTAGAGAAGCTAACTAGTTTGTACATTAGTGAGTTAGTTAGGTTATGGTGTATCCTCAAGTATAGTGTTAGGTAAAGACCCTAACTTTATCTTTAGATTTTGGGGGTAGTTTTTATAAAGCCTTAGGAACCAACCTTAGTTTGAGTTCAGTCTATCATCTATAAATGAATATGCTGACAATGAATATGAACCTTTGGGGGTAGTTGTGAACCTCTCATCTTTACCCACAACATGTTTTCCAAAGACAATGAATATGCTGGCATAGTTTATCAAGACATGGTTGGTCGATAACCAATCCATACCAAGAATAACGTCTAATTGACTAAAAGGCAAATAGATCAAATCAACTAGAAAGTTTTTATCATGCACAATTAAAGGACACTGCAAACAGAAACTAGAAGTAGTGATCAAACCAATTGTAGGAGTATCAACAACAAGGTCATACATAGGTAACTTAAGTGAAGACAAGCAATCATGTGCTACAAACAAATGAGCTGCTCTAGAATCAAAGAGTGCAATGAGAGGATAAGTGTTTATGAAACATGTATCTTGTATCGAATTCTCGAACTCAAGGGCCTCATCATCACTAAGGGCAAACATTCTTTTGGTGGTCTTCAATCAAGTGCTTTGACAACTCCCTCAAACATTGGATGGTTCCTTCTTTGGGGCAGCACGGTCCCTTGCTATGTGGCCTTGCCACTCACAATTGAAATATTTGACCTCTTGATCCCAACACTTACTCGCATGGTGACCCTTTTTGCCATACTTCATACACCTAAGTGGAGCAGATGAAACACCTCCATTGCTACCCCTAATTGATTGGGTAGGCATGGACTTCTAGTTCCATTGATAACTTCCACCTTGCCCAAATGGTAGAGTAGGATAAGGCTTTGAGCGACTTTAAATTCCAAACTTCCTCTCCCTTGCTTTACTATACTCATCATATACCCTGCACCTATTCACCAGTATTGGAAACTGCTTGATCTCTTGGTAGTTAACAACTTGCTTAATCTCTGGACGTAAGTTGTTAATAAACTTCACACACTTTAAACCCATCCTCATTCTACTAAAGTGCGAACTACCTTGATAGTTCCTCAAACTTGGTTGAGTAATCAGCCACAAACATATTTTCTTGCCTCAACTTAAGGAATTTTATCTCTTTCTTGTTTCTAATGCTATTCTGGGAAATAGGTCTCCAGGAAAATCCTTTTGAAGTTCCCCTAGGTGATAGCCAGTCATTCAACCTCCATGCAAGCACGAATGTTCTCCCATTAGTACTTAACTTCCTCAACTAGGACATAGGTACCGAAGGTTACCTTCTGTGCATTAGTACATTCCATAGCGCAAAAGATCTTCTCAACCTCCCTAATTTAGTTTTGAGAACTATCTAGGTCATAGCCTCCCCTAAACAAGGGTGGGTTGCTTCTCTAGAAGCTCCAACCCTTAAGACATTGTTGGGCCTTGCTGATTTTGGTTCTGGTTATTATGGATAATGCTAGTCAGATCCATCAGAGTGTTAGCTATCACACAATCGTTTCTTCTTGCCATTTCTTCCTATATAGAAGTAAAGCAAACAAGGAAGTTTTAGCATGCAATTACTCCTTAGAGTACATACAACAACATACCAAGCACATAACACACACAAGGCTAAAAAAATCAACTTGCTTTGATACAACTAAATGTGACACCCTCTATCCCATTATAATTAACAATACTAATAAAATAAATAATAATGAAATTAAAATCGAAAATATGTATCGATTGGTAAAGGATTTATAGAATCTAATCATTACAGTAATTGAAAACAAATACACATCCCTAATGGCACTCCAAAGGCCAATGTCTAATGTCATAAAATATAAATTGACTACCCAATCATAAGGTAATTACAAAAAGAACAACTTGATGTCACATGTGCCTATCAAAATGTAAACCAAAAACAAAAATAAGAACAAAAGAAAAGGAAAAAACAATAATTGAGGAGACCTAGCTTAAGCCTCACTTTCCTACTCAAAGTCACCGACAAATAGCGTTCAACCCAAACACAAATAACATAGAACAAAAAGAGAGTGAGAAATGTACCTCATTCAGGCTCTCATGATATTAGCAAAACATAAGTAGAATAATAAGTAATCACAATTAGTAGACAGTAACAAACAAGTATGCACATGAATGCTAGCAATGCATTCTTAGTACTACTCTATATGTCATTTGGTACCAACTCCAATCTAGGAAGTAGGCTAGGGGCAACCTTGTTAATTTGTGCCTCTGTGATTAGCCATACCATGCTAGCATGATATCTTTTTAGTAGCATTTTAGGTACTACTCGGCTTGCATTGTCCGATTTGGCATGTGGGATCAGTCACAACCATTAGATTGTTCCATATCGAATAACCCTGAGGAGCTCTATATTCCTTACACACTTGTTTCATTAGATGATGTATGAATGCAGTTCAATTAAATCATTGTTTTCTCTTTTCCATGTCGTGTTAATGATAACCATTCTCGCCTTTCACGGGTTAGACACCTCATCTCCCAACCCATTACAGATTAGTGAGTACCATTCTAATATCTCATTTGCTAGGTTACACACTAGATAAATGTTCCTCGTACCTGTTCTTGTCTCTCATAGACTAGGTCACCCTTCACATTTATCCTTATTACTCATTACTCATTTTTATATCACATATGATTCTCAATGCAATTTCACCAATAATAATAACAGTATATTTCACACAAGCATATAGATTAAATGATAAATAGTAAATTCAATTGTTACATACAAACTCCTACAACACAGATAGGACAAAATAGGCATGCTCTCATTAGCAAGGTCATCCACAGTCTACACAGGCATGCACATATTGCACATGTGTCTATAACCTGTTTGATTTTTTTATGTTTTGCATACACAAAATCAATTACACACAATTAATTTTACAAATAAACAATATAAACAAGAAACCTAATCTAGGGAGCTCAGTCCCCTTTAAAGGATACTAACAACATAAAGTTTACAAAGTCAACTATATGATTATCAATACTCTTAACAAAAGGAAGGGTCATGATCTAGAGAGTTCAACCCCCTTGAAATAACCTAAGACACACAACTTTGTGGTTTAGGGAACCCTCGACCCATGACCACAAGGTTATGAGTCTTATATACTCCACCGATTGACACATATAAGAAACCACTAAGCGGGATCTAGGATCAACCCTTCTACCTATAGTCATACCCACGTCCTTGAGAAAAATTTGTCACTCCCCTTACTTAGAATGTCAACTCCCAAGTAGGATTCCTACTTCTCAAGGTTTTTTCCTGATTCTCAGGTATCCTCTTTGGGGTTTCTCCTTCACGACTCTCTATAGATAAAACCATAGTTTTGAGCAAATGATTTTCAATGCGACAGGTTCAACAGGTTGCTTCTTTATAAAATAGGAAAGTGATCTTCATTATGGTGCACGGACGTGTTCACTTCGCAGAACCTACACGGTGTGCCCGCTATCATGCTGGTGCATGACATGTATCAAACCATTAACAAATAATAAATGATACCTTTTAATTCTAAATAAAAATTTTTAATGTAATCATAGGTCAAATCAATCCATTTAAATAAAAATAATATTCCTATTTTAAAAATTCCTAACAACTAATTTGAAGATAAATTAATTAGCATTATTCTTATAATTAAGAAAGAATTATTTTTCCTTTTAAAATGCTAAGTTTCAATTCTTTAAAGTGTTTTATAATAAAGAATTCTTGTCAACTAAAAATTAGATATACACCTTCGCTCAAATTTCTGTGTCAATTTTATGGACATTATTTAATTATATGAAAATTTAAATTATTTAATTTGTTTGTTTAGATAAATTCAGCGTAGTTATTATATAATTACAATTATAGGAATAAATTGGAGAGAAGGCAGAATTCAAACGGTTGTAAAAGTATTTCGATTCGATATAAATATTTTTTTAAGAATAAAATTTCATTACATTTTTATTATATATATGGAGATAAATAAATTGATTTATCGATTTCAATAGACTACCGTTACAGGATCTAATCTATTTAAATAAATATAATTCGGAGAGAAGACAGAATTCAAATGGCTCTAAAAGGTATTTCTATTTAATATAAATTTCTTTTTAAGAATAAAATTTCATTACATTTTTATTATATATATAGATAAATAAATTGACTTATAAGTTCAATAGATTACTGTTATAAGATCTAATTTAATCTTTTTGAATAAATATAATTTTTCAAAAATCTAAATCTAGTCTTTTTATTAAAGAGATGAGGTTAAGTTTAAAAATAGCTAAATCATAGACTTCTATCCATCTCTAACCGAGAGATACTATAGCTTCACATAAAAATAAATAAAATCAATAGATACTTAAAATATTATAAAATAGATGATATTTAGTTATATATTATAATAATTTATTTGTAAAAATCATTATTATATTAAACTATTTTAATAATTTTTAACACGGTGGTTTCATTTACTACAAAATTATTGAACAATAAAAACATTTTTATCTCAACTTAAAATAACAAATTCTAATATAGCACGTATATATTTTGCGTTAGATTGTGTAAGTAGGGTAGCACGATGGTCCTCACTTTTTTTTCTCATTTATTAAATTGTTAAACTTTGACATCCCCACGGTATAGAACCTAAGCATAACATGTTTTTAAGTCTCAACGAAATTTAAGATAAGGCCTTTTGAAAATTATTAACTTTATTATTTTAACAAAAAACAATATTAACCATATTATATTAAAATGATTATTTTTTCCCGTAAAAATTAATATATTAATACACAATATATTTAATCAAATTAATGTCTAATTAAATTTTAAGTGAAAAATGTAAACAATAAAAAATTGTGGCCATACAAAATAAAAGTAGTTTTTTCTCTAACAATGGTGCAAATCCCTTACTAAAAAAAAAAAAAAAACAACTTCCCACTGAGCTAGACCAATTAAATATAATAATTACACGATATATACACTTTTTTTTTTATCCCAAGAGACCTAAAATAAGGGTTTGGACAACTATAAGACTATGGGTTGACCTCATAAAACTTTAGGACGACGCCGCAGGACTTTAGCCACCACTCATGGGGCCAAGAGAGTAGGGTATCCCAGCTTTCGTAATCCAAGCATCCTTATCAGCTGAATTAGCAAGTTCAAAGAACTTCCCAGGATAATAATTTTTTGCTTCAGCAGACGTTATGACCTTATAACCTTTCCATTTAACTCTTCCTGTTGTGCTAGCACCAGGACCCTTGTTATTATACTCGTAATATGTACAAGTGTCTTTGTTTCCAGCTCCCGAGAATGCCTCGTACCCTTCTGGTAAATAGGAACCATCAATTAGAGAGTCGATGATAACCACCTTAGAGTATTTCATCCATGGCCTTCCAAGATATGCTAACTTAGGCTTTGCGGAAATCATTTTGGGTACCCCTGTGAATTGGCAGGATTGAAACACAAGGGCACTAAGACCGTTAGCTTTGATTCTGCCACCGGCTGTTACCATGCATTTTTGTCCGTGTAAGGGTTCTCTCACAATTAGTTTGCAGTTTTGGAATACTCCAAAGGCGTCCCCAAAGATAAAGTCGACGGTGCCACTGATGGCGCAATCACGGTAGAATTGGCGTTGGGATTGGGCAAAAAGGGTGTCTTGATATCCGTCTATTTGACATTTATAGAACAAAGATTGGTCTGCTGTTACTAGAAGTGCCACCGCTTGGTTTTTCTTAGGCCCTGCTGTGTTTTCAAATCCAATTTCCTTGGCCACGAAGTTGGCACCATGAACACCTGCCAGTTAATGACTTATTATATAAGTTAGGTAACCAAATATTAGTGTTACACCTCATGTGTAAAAGAAGAGTGAAAAAGCGAGTTATATACAATTTATAGGTATAGTTATGGACGAAGTACGTATATCTATGTTATTGTTTAGATTAGAAAACTCATGATGATGAGACATATAATTAAAACCATAAGAAGATATAAAGAGAAATACAAAAAGAGTATTAAAATATGAGTTTAAAATAAAATTTTATATTATGCTATTTGAATATTTTGTTGTAATAACAATTATTTAGGATGTGTTTGAATTATAATGAATACATTATGGTTTAACTCAAACAAAAATTAAAACTTTTTTCTTTTACTTTTACTCATACCATGGTTTAATATAATCTAAAATTATATTTAAATACAATGGTAATTTTGTCAAATATGTCAATTTATAAATAGTATTGTTTGTATCCTCTAAAATAATGCTGGTACAAATTATAATGCTTTTGTAAAGCAAGTCGTAAAAGGACAAGCTAGCAAAATTGGGATAGGTAAACTTTAAATTCAATTCTTTTAATTAGATATGTTTCAACTACAAATTCTTGTTAGGACAACAAAAACTTCAAATTCTCTCTACACATACATATCCCTTAATTACTGGTATATCAAGCTATTTAGTTGTTAGTGTTAATGTACATTGAATAAACAATAATACAAATTTAAAACTTCTAATTAAGATTATACTCTAATAGTTAGCATTGAGAATTCTATTTTTAGAGCCTTTTTGATAAAAAGTTATAAAAAAATTACAGGTAGAGATTTAGAATGTTTAATAGTATTGGTGTATTATTATTAGTATATAGAATAGTATATACATAAAAGGGAAATGGGTTTTGCGATACTTACTAAAGGTAGCAGTGTCGAAAGTTGGGACACCATCAACGAAGTTTAAACTGCCAGTGAATTTAGTCTTTGTAGCACCATCTCCAACAATTGTGACATAGGTCATGTCTTTGGTGACTTTGACATTTTCTTTGTACACACCAGCCTTGACATGAATAATAAAAGTTTTAGTATTCTTGGGGGGAACAGTCTTAAGAGCTTGAGTGAGTGTTTTAAATTTGCCGGACCCATCTTGTGCCACTACTGCATTGGGCTTAATACTTCCAAAAGCAGCCTTGAGACCACGGCGTTGCCCTTGACCCACCCACGAAAGGGAACCATCCACAAGTTTTGTTTCCTCAGAGAGAAGTCTCCTATTGGCAAATTTATTCGGGTCATTAATATGGTTGAGCATTTTAGAGAGAGTATTGACCATATCCAACGCATTGCTACTAAGCTCTACAGAGGCACTCAAAACCTTAGCCATTGACTCGCGGACCTTTGGTAACGTTACGTTGTTCTCAAAACCTTGCATGCAAGTTTGTTGGTGAGTGATGCTCCCCGTGAGCCAAACCTTGAGGTCAAAAACGTGTTCACTCATCTGGCTTAATTCATATTTGTCCAATATCGTAGTGGATTTGATAATACCATCAACCGCATAGTCCAATACTTCCGTGCAAATATCCATAGCTCGTCTTGTCATGTTATCCGGGGCCATCTCATGAAAAAGGGTGGCGTTGTTTGCGTGGGTTAGAAGTTCAATCACCGTTGCATTGAACCCAGCTTTTATCAGCTTCTTCGGATCTGTGACTACGAAAAGTGAATTCCCAAGGGTTTTCTTGCAGGCATCCTGGTACTCTGTTTCTTTGCAAAACGATTCTCCACTGCTCTTTTCAGTGTTTAAGGTAGTAAGGCTAGCCACTTCTACTTCTTTTGTTTTACCTCCATTATTTACACCAACAGCCACCACCGCAGGCACAATAACCATAAGGAGGATCAAAGAGATGCTAAGAATGGTAAACCTTGTTTCTTGTTGATGGTCATGGCCACCCATATTTCTATACATACACACATGCAATTCTAAACTACAAATTTCCTTCTCTTTTCCTTTTTTCCCTTCAAACTTGTAAGTCACTTAATTATTCTTTCTAACTTGTCGCTACGCTTTTATTTATACATGCTCTAATTTCTCTGCATTTATTTTAAATGGAAGGTTGGAAACACTCATGAAACCGATGGTATCTGCAACACATCCAGACACGTCACCTAATTCCTAAACTTGCTGCACAACATCAATTCAAATGACCAGTGGTCATTATCTAATTTTGCCATGTAGTTTTAAAAAATAATGGTTAAAAAAATGTATACATTAAAGGGTCTCCTTGAGTCAAGAGCTTTCCGTTTTTTATGTGTATGCTTGCATGACCTTTGAAGTTTGTTGTTCTTTTCGTGTATAGTTATATCAACTTTGATTTTTTTGAATACTAATTTTTTTATTTCTCTTCCTTTTTTATCGCATTATCTATCATATCTATTGTTTCTTATATATAACATGCCTAGAACATTATCTTTCATATCCATTATTTTTTACATATAACACGCCTAGAACATTGGGCTGAAGTGTGGGCAATGCACAAACACTAACTTTGTGCTGAAATTCAATTTTCTGTTGGCAAGAACCGAAGGGCAGAGAATCAAACTACTGACCACTTGGTCATAGAATCATAAAGGCCCTAATACCATTTCAAAGATGAGCTCTCCCTAAAGCTTAAACTGTTAGGTGAGGGAACATGACTGGTTTCATATTTCTTTCAGCCTAACTGGCGCTATCAACAAGATTATTTACAGTCACCTTCCTTCTCACGGAATCATACTGAAGGGGGAAATAAAATCAGAACATGCAACTAGAAATAATGGTATGAGTAAGTATTGGAAGAACTAAACTTATACTTACTCTTTGTTTGGAGGAAACAGACCGTTAGAGCTCACACTTCTGAACCAAAGAGATAGTTAGAGCTCATCACACTTCTATATTTGTTAATGACTGTTCTGACAAAGGTGATTTATTTCTAGACTCCAAGTCTCCATGTTTAAGAAACAAGAAAAGAACAAAATATCGAAAGACTAATGTGTGCTATACACATCGATTAATTGTCCCTTTGAAACAAGCTACGCTACCTGTCATATATGAAATATTGATCCCTGGCTAATGCTTGCATTTGTAGTTTATGTTACATATCATTGATAACAATATATGACTGCACCGCCAGCACCACCTGAATAAATGGCAGCACCGCCATTTTATTTTCTTAAGCATTAATCATAGTAGTAACAACTATTTCTCCCAATTTACTTTGCAATTATGCATATTCTTTTAATATTAGTTTATTGCTTAGATTTTGCCAATAAATGGCAGTAAGCGTCCTGCATGCTACGAATTTAGTTTTGCAATCAAGTTATTGCGAGTCAATTAAAGTTTTGGAATAATTTTTTTTTTCCTGCGATGTGCTAAGTTATTTTTGAGCTCCTGGGACAAAAGTCCAATACTCTCAAGTCCACTAGGTCTTTTTTTATAAAAGGAGAAGGAGTCAGTTTGAGCATATACCGTGAGAGACACATATAAACAGAGATAGAGAGAAAGTGGATTTTCACAGGGCAAAAGAGAGAAGAGAGAAAAGGGAAAGAGAAAAGAGTAGAGGTGTGAGAAATCGTGCTTGCACAGTAGTTCAATTTTGTGGGTTCTTTTCTTTCAACTTGTTCTTCACCTGCAAGTTTTGTTTGCTTGTTTGTGCTGGTTGGTTGTATGAATAAATATTGTTCTTGACCTGAACACTCTTATATCCTTATTTCATTATAGTGGATTGATTTCGTTGGTCTAAACGACCCGTGGTTTTTACTTCTCACGTTGAGAGGTTTTTCCACGTTAAAAATATTGTTCTCTCTTGTGTGATTCTTCTGAATGTTACTATCATTCTTATTTGTGGTTACTCCTTATAAATTCTTGCAAGTTAGGGGGATTTTTATCTGTTGCGTTGTGTCACCACATTGGTGGTGCCTTATTGGTAGCTTTTTCCCCTTCATGATGTGAGTGTGATGCAATTCAGATTCTTTCTCTTGTCATTTGTTGCCTGTGTGTGAGTTTTATTTATGTTTCATTGATATTAAATTGATACAAGAATTTGGTAGTATTGTGAGCAGAAATTTTTTTTAGGATGTAAGAAATAAGAGTGTTTCTCATGTAAAATAATTTAGAATTTGATATATTTTGTAGAAATAAATATGACAATTAATTACATTATTTAGTTCGAAACTTATCCAGATGAGAAATTATATTTTAATTATTAAAATATTTAGTTCGACCTCATTTAAATTAAATGAGGAATTATACTTTAATTATTGAAATATTTTTATATCCACTATTTTAAGAAAAAACTAAATCATCTATATATATCTTTTTAACTAATTCAAATTCACAAGAATAACAGTTTGTATGAATTATATTTGGCAAAGTGTGTAGAGCTAGTACCATCTATTTATCTTATCTTTTATATAAAAAAAGTCTATGTATCTTCTTAATTACCAGCAAAGCATAAATCAATTAAGTGATCATAGTGTTAACATGCATTGCATTATTATTTTTAATTATACCAAAAATTCAAATGGTTATATTTTTATATGCATGGATTATTGCCACATAGTATATTAAATTCATATATAAGCAAGATGTCAATGGAGTAGACAATAATGGGAAGTACTACCTATGACCTCAATCCTAGTCATATTTTTTGCACTAAGACTATGTTTTGACATATTAACTAAAATATTTGTTTTATTTTATTAACGGTGAGTTTGGTAAATAATTTTTTTTAAGAATTTATGGTTTTTATTGTTTTTTTTAAAATTTTATGTTTTACTCTTTAGTTTTTTATTTTTATTTTTTTCTTTAAAATATTTATTAAATTTATTTATTTTTATCATTTCCTATATAAGACAAGATTTTATTTTATATATATATATATATATATATATATATATATATATTACTTTTCATCTTTTACTCATAAGATATAGTTATTATTTTTATATTACACTTTTATTTTAATTATTAAACTATTTATTTTATTATTTTAGCATTATCGTTACATAATAGATTATATGTTTTTTTTTATTTTTATGTTATTTATTTAATATTTTAATACTTTATTATTTATTTTAACCATTATACTATTTACCTTGTTTATTCTATTATTTTTAACATTATATTTCAATATTTGTTTTTCTACAATATGTTTTGTTTTTGGTACACACACTTCAAGATATTTTAACTACAACACTGATTAACATAAAATAAATTTTAAAAAATAAAAATATAAATATGTCAATTTTTATCGTTTCACATTTATTAACTACTTTAACATATAATTTTATCACGAGTGATTTAGTCCTTGAAATTGTAATGAACTGTTAAATTAGTTCTTTAATTTAATAAGGTAACAAAATAGTCCTTGAATATATACATATTATTAATATATTTAGTTCTTGAAATGGTACTAGATTATCAATTTGGTCTTTAAATCAATTTAGATCTTTAAATCATAATAGTAAATCAAAGTGATCTCTAAAATTAGGAATACATAATTGTAATTTTTACCTCATAAGTTTTAATATTATAAATTTTTTCATTGCTTTTTTACTACATATTTTGACTCTAAGCGTATAAAATTTTGCAAATTTTTCACCTTACTTTTAAATTTTCATGCATTTTGTCCCCATAAATGCAATTAAGCAATTAGAAAATGGTAAAAATGTTAGAATTAATACTTGAACCTTTTATCTCTTCCTCCTCCCCCAACTACTAAAGTCACTAAACCATTTAGCATATTTTTTAATTCCACTTTTGACCTCCTAAGTATATTTTAGATTTGTATGAAAAAATATTAAAGGTTGAGATAATCAATTTATTTATTAAATATTTTTATTTTAATAATACAAATTTATAAACTGTACAAATTTATTTATTCAAATATATAAAATTATTTATACATCTTCCACTAATTTATTTGAAGGGTAGTTGTTGAGAAATAAAACTATTTAACAAATAAATTTATAAGATAATGTATAATTTAACTAATAATTAATTTTATATAGTTTAATAAATAAACTTGTATATTTTATAAATTTAAATAATTAAAAAAATTTAAAAATAAATTTAAATATTTTCATATAATAAATATATACACTAAGAGTAAAAGTACAACTAATATGTTTATATATTTAAACTAAACAAGTCAAATAGTCTGGTAGTTTTGGTGGTTCTAGATAACGAATGAGTCAAGGGGTTTAAATCTCAAATCCAACACTTTTACTGCATTTTAGAGACTTAATTGCAATTATGGACAAAATCGGTAAAAATTTTAAAGTAAAGAATATAATTTGTGAAATTATATAAATTGAGGGTAAAAATGTCTGAAAAAAATTTTAATGGCAAATTTTGTGAAAATTTAAAGTTATGAAGCAAAAAGTGCAATGAAGTTTTTTAATTTTAAGGACCAATTTAATTTACCATTATAATTTCAAGTAATAAATTGATTGATAATTTACAATTTTAGAGACTATTTTATCATTTTATTTATTTTAAGAATCAACTTGACCATATATTACAATTTAAGGGACTAAAATGATTGATAATATATAATTTCAAGGGTCAATTTGCTAGTTTATTAATTTTGTGAACCAACTTGATTCATCATTACAATTTTAGGAACTAGAGTGACAATTGCTTCCTAGATAGTTTTGCTAAACATAACCTAAGCTATTTTCTTACTAAGTGAATGTTGATGAAACAATGAATATTAACCATTATCTATCAATAGATAATAATTCAAAATAAAATATAAATAAAATAAAATAAATTACTAACACAATGTGTCATTATTAGTAGATAACTTTGTCCTTAAGCATGTGGTAAGGAATTTGATTTTTGAAATTTGTGTATATAAAAATAAGTCAAACCATTCTAAATAGTTAAAATGAACACACACACTTACCCACACGCACACACATGCACACACATTATGCTTGTGGTATATACCTAAAGTAATTGTTTGACGTAATGTCACCCAAAGTCATAGGGTGTGAATCTGATTCCTACCAATGTAATTTTGTATTTTCCTCTCGCATACGTTGTGGAACTTTGCACATGCATTTCTAAGTAGGTTGATGTGTATAGAACAACAAGAATAGGTGAGTCAATAACATTTTTTTTATCAAATGATACAACTAAATTGCTGATGAATTTGGTTCTCTGGTTCAACTAACCAATCTGAACCAATTTGTAAAAGCTACATCTATGTTTTTTTAGGCCTGACTTGACTTTGTAAGAAAGAAAAAGGAAGAAACATTGTTTCTTGGTAAAAACTATTGTCTTAAAAGTAAATTTTGATTAACCTATGGTGCAACCCAAAAATCGATTTACTCACTAAGGTGTGCTTGAATCCGTGCACTTGAGGTTAAAATACTTTTGAGCAAACAATGCATAGAATATTTAAGAGTAGAAGAAAACTAGAGGAAATAAAGAGGAAAAAACAAGAAAAATAGGAAAAAAACTCTCTAATGGATCTAGAATCAAGTTGTCACCATTTGTTATATGATGTGTTGTGTATTAGAATATTAGCAAATATTAAATGATAACTTTTAATTCTATATAAAAAAGTTTTGATGTAATTGAATGACTAATTAATCTATTTGAATAAAAAAAATAATATTTTTATTTCAAAAAACGCTAACTGCCAACCTAAACATTCGAATTCAAAAAAGAATTTAATTGACATTATTCCTACAATCCTCCACTAATGGCAATTAATTTTTAAAGGAGAAAAAAGGAAAAATTTTAGGCAAGGAAAAAAAACTACAAAAAAATTCAAGATTAGAGACCGCAAAAATTGGTGGCTAAATCTTAGAAATCGGTCGCAAAATATGATATTTGGTGGCTAAACCCTTTAGCGACGGAAATAGCGACCGAATTGGGTCAGTGGGTGAAGCCCTAGTCGCTAAACGAATTAGCCACCGAATTTTATTCGGTGGCAAAATGAGCCAAGGAAAATTTCGGTGACTATATGATTCGGTAGGTAAATGTAATTGGAAATTTAGCGACCGAAAATGAAAGGCTATTTCGGTCGCTAAATTAATTACGAAATTTAATTATATTTAAATGATCGGTCGCTAAAATCGGTGGCTAATATATTTCAAAATATAATATTTCGAAATATAATATTTTAAGTTTCGAAATCGGTGGCTATTTCGGTCGCTAAAAAGATGATTAATTACAAAAATAAAAAATAAATTAATTATTCGGTGGCTATTTCAGTGACTAAAAATGATTAATTAAATTTAAAAAAATAATCAGTTGCTATTTCGGTCGCTAAAAGATGATTAATTAAAAAATAAAAAAATAAATTAATTATTCGGTGGCTAAAAAATATGATTAATTAAATTAAAAAAATAACCAGTCGCTATTTCGGTCGCTAAAAATAAAAAAAAATAAATCTGAATTTAACTATTTAGTCACTATTTCGGTCGCTAAAAACTATAAAAATATATATATTAATTTTTTGGTCAGTAGAAATGATTAATTAAAAATATAAAAATTAAATAAATTTTTGGGTTAACGAGGAAATTACCTAACTATTGTTTAGACATCATAAGTACCTTATCTCATTCAAACTTACATATGCATTTTTTTGCATACATTGCTGAGAACAAGCATTATGGAACTAAATGTACTAAATTCAGCATAAACAAAATACTATAGGGTCAATTAACACAATTAACTTGTACGTGGTAATTGTTTCATACACTATTAGAGTCATAGATTACATAAGCTCCCATTTCCTACCACTACCATTTTAGAGGAATAGAAAACATAGATCATGTACTCCAAAACCATATCCAACCAAGCCTTGATCTGGACATAATGGAGGGATTACTGCCTGACCATTCTTGAAGAAAAACATAGAGGACTTCTCAAGGTCAAATTCCCACCACCTGTTTAGAAAGAATCAAATAAACTAAATTAAAATCCTCTCATATTTTATCAAATGTTTTCCAAGGAACAATTACAACATCAGCACACACAAAAGAAGCCATTCCAGTGAACCAAAATCCTAGGACACGAAGATACTTTGGTCCTAACTAAAGGGGAAGTAGTTAGAATACATGACCCATTAATAGAATATAGAAACATTCTAGTATTACCAGTGTCCTGTGTTAAAAATTAGAATATCATGGAAACATAGAGCCTGCATCTATGTGCTTTCTGAAACAGCAATATCAACTCTAAAGCCCTTTCTAAATCCAATAGAATGATTATTTGGATATCATTGAATTAAATAACAAATAACTTACATTTTAATTATCAACTTATATGATAGCTTCATTGAAGATCAAACCCATTAAAGTTGAATTCTGTAACAGCAAAATGACAGGAAAAGGACAATATTATCAAATATTGAAGTATTGAAATATGTAAATAGTATGTAATAAGTCTGGTCTTTTTGGATCATAGTAGATGTTATAGCTGCTAGTCAGGAATTCACAAACAAGCTCAAATTAATGATACTCTTTTAGTATGTAAAATTATCAGATAATTTTGGTTATAGTAGGGATAATGGAAGTTGTTTTCATTGAATGATCAGTGACTTGTATTATGAACTTGTCATCACAACAGATAATTCCATCATGTACTCCTATTATGAACTTCTCATCAGAACATGTAATTCCGAAACTGATCAATAATCACCATTCCAATGACAAATTAGTTTCAAATTTAATTATTGTCGTCAACAAACTCGTGCACGATTGTTAGGGAAGGGTAAGGATGATGAGTGCAGAATAAAAATAAATAACAGGTTGAAGTAAAGCTTTGACCGAGTTTAATGAAACAATTGTAGAGTAAGTAGCAGCAACAACCGAGAGAGTAATACACTGCAAGTATATATGTAAAGAAAAGAATGGAAAAATAAAGTACACAATTAAATGCATTATGGAATTAAATGAATATTCTCTTATGGCATCATGTAAAGACAGCATGAGAAGAGAATATTCATTTTATTCCACTTCAATTAAGTTCCTAGCACGTGATATATAATGTATAAAAAATATAAAGAAGTATATAAATAGAGAGGAAAGTTGTTGTATACCTGCAATCCTATCTTTGGATTGAAATGTTGATGTCATTGAAGGTCTGAATCTAAGAAAGGGTAAAAACAAAACATGCATATGGCAAAGGTCATAGAATAAAGTATAACAAAATATTAACGATATTGCACTAAGGTAAGTAGCAATATCTTTAAATTAACAGAATAAAGTATTAATTCCATACTAAGATTTCCATTGGGTCATAAATGAAGAGAAATTGTTACAAAAAAATACATCAACCGTATTAATTCTTCTATTCACAATCATCAAGTTAAAAAGCACAGTTTAATATAATATTTAAACTCCATCCAACAACCAGCTTATAGTGTGAAAGTTTATCGCTAATCACAGAACATCCATACAAAAGACTTTTTGAGGTTTGGTTGAAGACGAGGAGTAACCTAATACATTGCCAATTTGATATTCAGAAATTAAATTTCAAAGCTGTCACCAAATCATTTCAAATTTTCAAAGAACTACGACTCGTTTGGAAACGAGCTGGAATAAAAGGAGGGATTACAAATTGAAAACATGGTAAACCATATATCATTTCTAGATATTTATTGAATAACACTCATGCTTTCTCTACTTTTCAAATAAACACTTGCATTTCCTAAATAATATTAAAAAATAAGTATAGTGTTATTTTATTAAATAAAATAAGATGTATAAGTATCATTTAAAAAGATATAAAGAATCAAATTTGGATACTTTATAAAAAGATATAAAATGTTATTTTATTAAATAAAATAAGATGTATAAGTGTAAATTTAAAAAGATTTCTAAATACAAATTTGGATGCTAGCCCTATATTTTTTTTTCTCAAAGATTATCAAGTAGGCACTTGTTTCCCCACCCATTAAAGTAGAACCAGCAACTTGAGGACACTACACAATCAAATCTCCTCAAGACATCTCTTTGCATTTCATCCCCTTCATTTTTTTTCTCTTTCAACCTCAGAAAGCATAACATAATAAACAGAAAATACAATAAAGCAGAAAAGAAAAGTAACATAATAAGAAGAGTAAGGTGTGGAAGGTACTGGTGCATTTGGTGTTTGGTGAGGCGTCTTTTGATCGCCCTAGTCTTCTTGGGACGCAGAACCAAAGTTAGTAGCATTAAATGTTTCAAGTGTCTAGGTAAGGGTCATATAACCTCTAAATGTCCTAATAGGCATGTAATGATTGTGAAAGAGGATGAAGAGTATGTGAGTGAAAGTTCTGCTGGAGAGATTAGCACATTCAATGAGTCTGAGAGCTTGAGTGATGGATCACACTATGAAGGGGACTTACTTGTAGTAAGAAGGCTAATAAACAGCCAAATTGGAGAGTCTTATAAAGAAGCTAGCTCTTCCCATTATGGTTCACCTTGGGTCATATAAACTCCATAGGCTAAGCAAGCTGAGGTCACTTTTACCCTAGGTGCTTATGAGGATAGGGTCGTGTGTGATGTAGTTCCTATGGAAGCCACATACTTGTTGTTAGGGAGACCTTGGCAATTTGACAAAAAGATGATTCATGATGTAGTCACTAACCATTTCATATTCATACATTTGGGGTAGAGGATTGTGCTTAAACCTTTGTCTCCAAGAGAGGTACAAGAGGATCAACAAAAAATGAAAATAGAAAGGGAAGTGAGAGAAAAGCCAAGAGAAAAATGAAGAAAAAGAGAGCAAGAGTGAAATAGAAAGGAGAAAGGAAAAGGGAAAAGAAATAGTGAAAGAGAAAAGCATGAGTGTAAGTAGAAAAGAGCAAAAAAAAAAGTGAGAAAAAAATAGCCCTCCTTGAGCGATAAAAGCAAAAAGAAAGAGGAAAAAAAGAAAGAAATCCATGTTAATAAGTCATAGAAAGGTGAAAAGGGTCTTCTTGCCCAAAAGAGAACCCTTGTTTGTTATACTTACTAATATGCTTTTGCATGATTTTCCTTATGCTACTATTATGCCTGTAGGTGAAGACAAGTTGTTGAAGGAGTTCCAGGATGTCTTCCTAAAAGATTTACTTTACGGGTTGCCACCCTTGCAAGGTATAGAGCATCACATAGACTTAATACTTGGAGCTACTCTACCAAATAGGGCATCATATAGGACGAACCTAGAGAAGACAAAAGAAATTCAAAAACAGGTTGCTAAATTAATTGAGAAAGGTTGGGTAAGAGAAAGCATGAGCCCGTGTGGCATGCCTATAATATTAGTGCCCAAAAATGATGGTACCTGTAGAATTTGCACTGATTGCAAGGCCATAAATAATATAACTGTTAGATATAGGCACCTTATTTCCCATTTGAATTATTTGCTTGATGAGTTGCATGGGTCGAAAGTATTTTCTAAGATTGATTTAGAAAGCAGATACCATCAAATTAAAGTAAAGGAGGGGATGGATGGAAAATAACTTTTAAGACTAAGTTTGGACTTTATGAATGGTATGTCATGCCTTTTCGCTTGACTAATGCCCCCAGTACTTTCATGCGATTGATGAACCATGTCTTAAAAAGCTTAATAAGCAGATGATATTTTGATTTATTCTACTTGCTTAGATGATAACCTCTTGCATATGAGATGTATTTTAGAAATTTTGAGAAAAGAAACTTATTTGCTAATTTAGAGAAGTGTGTGTTCTGTACCTGAGAGGTTACTTTCTTTGGTTTTGTTGTTGGCTCACATGGAGTCAAGGTTGATGAGGAAAGGGGAAGGTCATCCAGGATTGACCAAGGCCTAAAATCGTTGGGGAGGTGAGGAGCTTCCATGGTGTTGCAAGCTTCTATAGGAGGTTTGTCAAGGACTTTAGCACCATTGCATCCTCTTAAATGAAACTGTTAAAAAAATGTTGGATTTAAATGGGAGGAGAGCCAAGAGAGAGTTTTCCAAACCTTGAAGGAAATGCTCACTTAAGCTTTAATTCTTGCTTTACTTGATTTTTCTAAGTCTTTTGAGTTGGAGTGTGATGCTTCAAGTGTTGGTATAGGGGTTGTGATCCTTGAAAAAGGACACCCCATTGCTTACTTTAGTCAGCTCCATTAGGTAATTGCTTATGAGGGAGGCACATCAAGGTAGCCTTATAGGTCACTTTGGAGAGCTTAAGACTTTTGACATATAGAGTGAACATTTCTATTGGCCTCATATGAAGAAGGATGCTCATAATATTTGTGAGAAATGTTTAACTTGTAAAATGGAAAAGTCTTGGGTATCACCCCATGGTTTATACAGATCACTCCTTATTCCTACTTCCCCTTGGATTGATATCTTTATGGACTTTATACTTGGTTTACCTAGGTTTAAAGAAAGGTAGAGAATCTATTTTTGTGGTGGTTGATAGGTTTTCCAAGATGACCCATTTCATTCCATGTCACGAGCGATGATGCTTCACATGTGGCCAATTTATTCTTTATGGATGTGGTGAGGTTACATAGTCTTTCGAGAACCATTGTTTCAGATAGGGACACTAAGTTTCTTTGAAATTTTTTGAGGTCCATATGGAGTAAGCTTGGTACAAAGATACTTTACTCTACCAACTGTCATCCTCAAATGGATGGACAAACTAAAGTGGTAAATAAGACCTTAGGTAAACTTTTAAAATTTGTTAAGAAGAGTTTGGGGGTTGCGAGGATTGGATACCCCATGTTGAGTTCTCTTATAATAGGGTGTTTAATTCTACTATTTTTTACTCCCTTTTGAATTGGCCTATGGTTTCAATCCCCTTTCCCCAATTGACTTGTTCCTTTACCTATTATGCATAATTGTATTAGTGAGGAAGGGCTTTCAAGAGCCCAATTTATCAAAGATAAGGCTTGACTGAACATGGAATGGAAGGGAAAACAATATGGAAAGATTGCCAGTAAAGGGAGAAAGAAAGTCTTCTTTAAAGAAGGAGACTTGGTTTGGGTGTACTTGAGGAAAGAGTAGTTTCCTCACCTCAGGAAATCCAAGCTCCTCCCAAGATGGGATGGCCAATTTAATATTATAAAAAAAATTAATGATAATGCTTACAAAGTTGAGATGTCCCAATATTTTGGGGGAAGTACTTCATTTAATGTTATTGACTTGACTTATGTTGTAGGTACCTAGGCATCGAATTTGAGGTCAAATTCCCTGATTCATACCTCAAAAGCCACAGTTAAGAGGACAAGGTTGAAGAATCTACACCAGCACTTGAAGGCCCTATAACAAGGGGTAGGATAAAAAGGATCCACGAAGAAGTGCTTCAAAGGTTGGCTCTATTGCATAGCCAAGAGATGACACATGAGGAAGGTATTGTGTGTAGCATTTCCAATTGCCTTCACGACAATGTATAGAGCTGGAAGTCATAATTTCGTAGTAACTTTGTTTCATTTTACATAGGACTACGTAGCCCTCGGTCAAAGCCCTTCTCAGTAGTATTTTTTGTTAGTAGTTAGATTTCCTAATTTTTATAGTTATAACGGTCTTAGCTTTGACCAATAATTTTTGGGTGCGCATCTTTGGGCCTGAAGCAGGCTTTATTTTTTTTGGTTTGGATTAGGGAATGTAATTAGAAGATAATTAAGGGTATAAAAACCCTCCATGTAATTGGCAATAACAACATTTGAATGAAATTCAACTTATGTCATAGCACTTTTGAGAATGTTCTCTCTACTCTTGTCTTATGCAAGAAATTCAATTCTTATCAAGTTTTGATGTTACTTGTGATAAATCTCTACAATCTCTTATCTAATTCTTAGGAATTAGTGGTGAACCATTTCAATCTCAATCTGTTTTCTACTTTTCTTCTCTTAATTTTTCGATTATACGATTTTTGCTGTTAATTCTCGATTCTACTTGACTGAGTTTTGATTGTGGTTGCTAGGGATGCATCACTTACACACTTATTTCATTTTATAATACATGATTGTAGTTCAATTAAATCGTTGTTTCATCTTCTCCACATTGAATTAATAAGGATCATTCTCACCTCTCTTAGGCTAGGCACCTCATCTCTCAACCCATCACAAATTAGTGAATACCTTATAGCCCCTTCCAAATTAGGTTACTCACTAGATAAATGTCCCTTAACTCCATTCTCGCCTCTTATAGACTAGGTCACCCTTTGCATTTATCCTTATTACTTATTACTTATTTTTATATCATATATCATCATTCTCAATACAATTTCAACAATAACAACAGTACATTGTGTGCAAGCATATAGGTTAATAGATAAGAAGTAAATTCAATTGTTATTCACAATCCCCTACAACACTTATAGGGTAGCACAGGCGTGCTCCTATTAGCATGGGTGTGCATGGTCAACGTGATTCTACACAGGTGTGCACAAATTCTGTATAGGCATGCATAACCTGAACGAGTTGTTTTTCGTGAGCATGGTCGTGCTCAACTGCCTGCTATTGAATTTACCTTCGAGTATAAAAGAAAACATATAATTTTCTACATTTTACATACAAACAACCAATTGCACACAATTTATTCCACAACCAAATAATAAAAACAAAAAAACCTAATCTAGGGAGCTCAGTCCCCTTTAGAGGTCACAAAGAATATTTAGTTTACAAAATCAACTACATGATTATCAATACTCTTAACAAAAGGAAGAGTCGTATCCACGAAGTTCAAGCCCTTTTTAGAAAACCCAAGGCATATAACTTTGGGGTTTATAGAAACCCTCAACCCATGACCACAAGGTTAAGAGTCTTATACTCCACCAATTGACATAGACGAGAAACCACAAACACTAGAGGGGTCCAATACCAACCCCTCTACCCGCAATCATACTTATACCCCTGAGTAAGATTTATTACTCCCCTTTACATAAAATGTCAACTCCTAAGTAGGTTCTTACTCTTCAAGGTTGTTCCCCTAATTTTGATATGTCCTCTCTAAGTTTTCTCCTTCTTGACTCTCTCTAGAGGAAATCACAATTCTAAGCAAATGATTTTTGACACAGTGGGTTCAACAGGTTGCTCTTTTATAAAGCAGCAAAGTAGGTTTCCCTGCTCACTTTTTGGGTCGCAAGTATGTACAAGTGTACTTATCATGGTGGATGTGCTCACTTCGTAGAATCTATACGACATGCTCATTATCATGTTCGACCATGCACGACTACTACACATGGTCCACTTACAACTTAGCTTTAAAGCCTCATTCGTAGCCCAATACTTATTTTCTCCAATATATCTTTTCTAATTAGTGACCAAATAATCTTTTAAAACATGCACATATTTAAATAAATTATTAAAATATTATATAACACATACAATGAAAAACTAGGGTGTCCCCAAAAATTTATCTAAGGTAAACATCTCAAGGTACGAAGCTCTCGTCTAGCTCTTTATAGTTCCCATGTAGAATCATGGCTGGAAATCCTTTTCCACACAACCTTAATCAAAGGAATCTCCTTATCTTTTATCTATTTGATCCTACAGTACTAATTCCTTATATAGGTAACACCTCATAAGAAAGGTTATCTTGTACTTGTACATTGTCCAACTCAATCACATGGGAAGGATCGAAAACATATTTTTGGAGTTGAGACACATGGAAAACGTTGTGCAAGTTTGCAAGAATAGGGGTAAGGCAACTTCGCTGGTTCTTTTTATGATTTGGTAAGAACGGAATAAGGAGAAAGCTTGCGAGATTTTAAAGCCCTTCCAACCCTAGTCCATGGAGTGACTTTCAAGAACACATGATCCCCTTCTTGGAACATGAGATCCTTACGTCTCTTATCATGGTAGTTCTTCTACCTACTATGTGCCACTCTCATCTTCTCTTAAATCAATTTGACCTTCTCGATAGTCTACTAAACTACCTCAGGTCCTAACATTAGGCTTTTTCCTTACTCAAACCAGCACATTAGAGTCCTATACCTTTGGCCGTAAAGGACTTCATAAGGTATAATCCCTATACTGGAATGATAACTTTTGTTATAGGTAAACTCCACTAAAGGTAACAAATTGTATTAACTACCTTGTTCCAACGTGCAAGCCTTAAGGAGATTCTTTTAAGATTGGATGGTTCACTCAATTTGATCGTCCGTTTATGGATGATAGGTTGAACTCAAACTAAGGTTGGTTCTTAAGGATTTAGTGTAAACTATCCCCAAAATATAAAGGTAAATTTAGGGTCTCTATCTGACACTATGCTTGAGGATACACCATAACCTAACTATCTCACTAGTGTATAAACTAGTTAGCTTCTCTAGACTATACCTCATGTTAACTAGGATAAATGAGAAGATTTAGTCAACCTGTCCACTACAATCCAAATGGAGTCCATGTTCTTCTAAGTTTTAGGCAAACCTAACATGAAATCCATAGAGATGTTATCCCACTTCCATTCAGGAATGTGTAAAGGCTATAATTACTTCTTCATACCAAGCCACCAGAACATCTACTTGAGATTTGGTACATCTTTGTAGCACCAGGGTGCACACTCAAACTACTCTTTTGTCCTTCCTCTAGGATTAACTTCTTACCTAAGATCAGGAACACTAGGGACATAAACTCGGTCTTGGAATCTTACAACTCCATCTACCCCCATCACAAAACTACTAGCCTTTCCCAAGACTATGGCGTCTATCTGTCTTGCCAAAAAAAAAAGGTCTATCTGTTGACCTAATTTGATCTCATTAAAAGGCTACTAGTTATCTTAAGCATACCTAATCTTATACTCTTAGGGTTAACCTCAAAAATTAAACTAAGGTCTCCAAAATACTCTACTAGAACTAACTCCCTAACCATCAATGCAGACACGTGCAATGGTGCCCCCGTTTGCCACACGTCATACACCTAGGTAGAATGGATGAAATAACTTTACTGCTAGCCCCAATTTATTGGATAGGTATAGACTTCTAGTTCCATTGACGACTTCCACCTTGCTCAAATGGTGGAGTAGAATAAGGCTTTGAGTGGCTTTGACTTCCAAACTTCCTCTCCCTTGTAGAACCTACATTCTTGTAGTGTGTGGCCCTTGCTTTGCTATCTTCATCATATATCCTACACCTGCTTACCAGTATTGGAAATTGCTTGATCTCTTGGTAGTTAACAACTTGTGTAATCTTGGGACGCAAGTTGTTTATAAACTTCACACACTTTGAACCCATCCTCATTCTGCTAAAGTGGGAACTACCTTGATAGCTCCTCAAATTTTACTTTAGCTCAAGGAATTCCATCTCTTTCTTGTTTTTTATCTCTTTTGGGAAATACTTTTCCAAGAAAATCCTTTTGAATTTCCCCCAGGTGATAGCCCATCTTTCAGCCTCCATGCAAGCACGAATGTTCTCCCACCAGTACTTGGTTTCCTCAACCAGGACATAAGTATCGAAGGTCACCTTCTATGCGTCAATACATTATGTAGTGCGAAAAATCTTCTCTAGCCCCTAATCTAGTTTTGAGTATTGTTTAGGTCATAGCCTCCTTAAATAAGGGTGGGTTGCTTCTCCGGAAGCTCCAATCTTCGAGACATTGTTGGCCCTTGCTGATTTTGATTCTAGTTATTCTAGTTATTCTAGTTATTCTAGTTAACACGGTCAAAAGCATAAGAGTGTTAGCTATCGCACAATCATTTCTTCCTATATTGAAGTAGAACAAACAAGGAAGATTTAACATACAATTACTCCTTAGAGTATACACAATAACATACTAAGCACATAACACACACAAGGTTGAATGGATCAACTTGCTCTGATAGCATTAGATGTGACACCATCTACCCCTTGATACTTAACAATAATAATAATATAACTTAAAATGAATTTAAAATTGAAAACATGTATTAACTGGTAAAGTATTTACAAAATCTAATCATTATGGTAATTGAAAACAAATACGTGTCCTTAATGGTACTCCAAAGGCCAATGTCTAATGTCATAAAATATAAACTAACTACACAATCGCAAGGTAATTACAAAAAGAGTGACCTAATGTTACATGTCGTAACCCAAAATAAAAAATAATAACAAAAGAAAAGGGAAAAGCAATGCTTGAGGAGACCTAGCTCAACCCTCACTCTCCTACTCAACATCTCCTATAAATGACGTTCAACCCAAATATAAATAACACACAACAAAAAGGGAGTGAGAAATATACCTCACTCAAACTCATGGTATAAGCAAAATGTAACTAGAACACACACGCAATTAACATACAATTAGTAATCACAATTAGCATACAATAACAAACAAATATGCACATGAATGCTAGCAATACACTCTTAGTACTACTCCATATGTCACGTGGTACCAACTCTAATATAGGAAGTAGGCTAGGGGCAACCTTACTAATCTATACCTTTGCAATTAGTCATGTCACGCTAGCATGATATCTCTTTAGTAGCACTTTAAGTACTACTTAGTTTGCATCGTCCATGAATTCTTCTGCATCGAATAACCCTCAGGAGGTCTAGTGACCTTACGACTGGAGTTCGCATCTATATTCCTTGTATACCTGTTTCATTAGATGATGTACGAGGGCAGTTCAATTAAATCTTTGTTTTCTCTTTTCTACATTGGGTCGATAATGACCATTCTCTCCTTTCACAAGCTAGATACCTCATCTCCCAACCCATTAAAGATTTAAGTATCATTCTAACTTTTCACAAGCTAGGTTACTCATTAGATAAATGTCCCTCGAGCTCATTCTCATCTCTCATAGACTAGGTCACCCTTTACATTTAACCTTATTACTTATTACTCATTTTTATATTACATATTGTCATTCTCAATGCAATTCAACAATAACAACAATAGTATATTTCATACAAACATATACGTTAGATGATAAACAGTAAATTCAATTGTTAGACACAAACTCCTATATATCATATACAGGGAAAAACAAATGTGCTCTCATTAGCAAGGACATGCACAATTAGCGTGGTTTTGCATAGGTGTGCACAAATTTTGCATAGATTTTGCACAGATGTGTACAACTTGCACATGCTGTTCTTCGTGAGCATGGTCGTGTTTGATAGCTTGCATTTGAATTTTCTTGGATTTCTGCCTAGAATTTTGAATCTAAAAGGAAACCTATGATCTTTCTATGTTTTGCATACATATAAATATTGCACAAAATTAATTCTATAAACAAACAATATAAACAAGAAACCTCAAGAACATAAAATTTACAAAATCAACTCTATGATTATCGATACTCTTTAACAAAAGGAAGAATCCTGATCCAGTGAGTTCAACCCCCTTCAAACAATCTAAGACACACAACTTTAGGGTTTAGGGAAACCTTAACCCATGACCAGCGGGTTAAGAGTCTTATTCTCCACCAATTGACATTGATGAGAAACCATAAACACTAAGCAGGCTTTAAGGTTAATCTTTCTACATATAGTCATACCCATACCTTTGAGCAAGGTTTTTCACTCCCCCTTACATGGAATATCGACTCCCAAGTAAGGTTCTCACTCCTCAGGGTTGTTCCCCTAATTCTCAGGCATTCTCTTTGGGGTTTCTCCTTCTTGATCGTAGAGGAAACCATAAATCTAAGCAAATGATTTTTTATGTGATGGGTTCAATAAAAGTAGCGAAGTGGTCTTCATGGCTTAATTTTTGGATCACAAGTGTTCATAGGGTGTACTTATTATGGTGCAGGTGTGCTCATTTTGTAGAACTTGCACGGAGTGCTCACTATCGTGCATGACCGTACACGACCGCTGCACGTGATCTACTTACAACTTGGGGTTCAAGGGTCCTTTTTTTTTGTTATTTTTACATTAAAAGCCTCATTCATAACTTAGTACGTTTTTTTTCCAATATATATTTGCTAATAAGTGATGAAATAACCTTTTAAAACATGCACATATTTAATTAAAATACTATATATAAATACAATGAAAAACCAAGGTGTTACAAGTACAACTTTATCATATTCAAGTACTAATTCTATGCATTTCATGAACATACAAGACATTATTCAAAGCTAGAATTTTACTAAAAATGAGTATGAAAGGAGTTTTTCCTTTATCGTCTACTCCAACAACAATAGAGTTTCCCATGTATATAGTAGTCTCTTCAATATTTTTCTCAAACTCTTGAAACATCATCTTTTTTGAACAAATGTGTCTTGTAAGTCCTATGTCCAATATCCAATCATTTGCATTACTGACCATATTTTTGCTTCTACAACAACCACAAATCTATTTGAACAAGTCAAAAGAGAGAAAAACATAATTTGCTTTCAAATTGTAAGAAAGTAAAATGAAGAAATGTTATGTTGTGGTAAAAATCATTGTCCTAAAATCAAATTTTGGTAAACATTTGATGCAACCTAGAAATTGACTTGTTCCCCAAGGTTTACATAGCAACATGTTTGGACTAGTATACTCAAGGTCAAAACACATTGGAACCTCACCAACAATAGAATATTTAAAAGTAAAAGAAAACTAGAGAAAATAAAAAGAGAAAAATTTAGAAAATAAAAAGAGGATCCATCTTATGTATTTAGAGTCAAGCTACCTCCACTGATATAATATACTGCATGTCAAACCATTAACAAATAATAAATGAAACCTTTTAAATATAAATAAAAATTTTAATATAATTGAATGTGAATAAAAATAATGTGTCTATTTTAAAAAATGTTAACCAACAATGTAAATATTTAAATTTGAAAGAGAAATTAATTAACAGTATTTTTATAATTTTAAAATAATTCAACAAAGTTAAATAGATGAATAAACTTATTTTTATAAATTGTCTAGGAAAGAAAAAAAGGATAACTAAATTTACCCTTTTACAATATTATAATTAAGAAAGAATTTGTTAGCCTTTAATGCTAAGTTTGAATTCTTTAAAGTGTTTGATAATAGAAAAATTCTTGTCAACTAAAAAAATTAGATATATGAAATATCCTATGTAAACTACGTTTGCTCAACGTGTGAATTTTATGGATATAATTTAATTATATGAAATTTTACATAATTTAATTAGTTTATTTAGATTAATTCAGCGTAGTTATTACATAACTCCAATTATGGGAATAATTTGGAGTGAATATAGAATTCGAACGGTTTTAAAAGGTATTTCGATTCAATACAAATTTGTTTTTAAGAATAAAATTTTATTAAATTTTTATTATATATATATATTGAGGGATAAATACACTAATAGACTACTATTATAAGGCCTAAGCTTAGGTTTTGCCAAATTTAAAAATAATTAGATCATGGACTCCTGTCAGTGACTTGATATATTTTCATCTCTAACTGAGAGATACCATAGGTTGGCAAAAAATAAATAAAATCAATAGATACTTAAAAAGGAAAATAGTATAAAACTAGAAAATATTTAGTTATATACAATAATAATTTATTTGTAAAAATAATTATTATATTAAACTATTTTAATAATTTTTAACGCGGTGGTTTCATTCACTACAAAATTGTTGAATAATAAAAACATTTTTATCTCAACTTAAAATAACAAATTAAAATATAGCACGTATATATTTTGTGTTAGAATGTGTAAGTAGAGAAGCACGATGGTCCTCACTTTTTTTTTCTCATTTATTAAATTGTTACACTTTGACGTCCCCACGGGTAAAGGACCTAAGCGTAACATGTTTTTAGGTCTCAAAACGAAATTTAAGATAAGGTTTTTGAAAATTGTTAAATTTATTATCTAAAAAAAACAATATTAACGATATTATATTAAAATGATTATTTTTCCTGTGAAAATTAATATATTAATTAATACATAACATATTTAATTAAAATTAATGACTAATTAATTTTTAAGTGAAAACATAAAAAAAAAATTGTGACCTTACAAAAGTAAAAGTAGTTTTTTCCTCTAACAATGGTGCAAATCCCTTACTAAGGAAAAAACAACTTACTTACCACCGAGCTAGACCAATTAATAATAGTAATTATACAAATAATATCCACAATTTTTTATATCCTAAGAGACCAAAAAAAAGGGTTTGGACAACTATAAGACTTTGGGTTGACCTCACAAAACTTCAGGTCGACGCCGCAGGACTTTAGCCACCACTCATAGGGCCAAGAGAGTAGGGTATCCCAGCTTTTGTAATCCAAGCATCCTTATCGGCTGAATTAGCAAGTTCAAAGAACTTGCCAGGATAAAAATTATTTGCTTCAGCAGATGCTATGACCTTAAAACCTTTCCATTTAACTCTTCCTGTTGTGCTAGCACCAGGACCCTTGTTATTATACTCGTAATATGTACAAGTGTCTTTGTTTCCAGCTCCCGAGAATGCCTCGTACCCTTCTGGTAAAAAGACATCGTCAATTTGAGAGTCCATGATCACCACCTTAGAGTATGGCATCCATGGCCTTCCAAGAAATGCTAACTTAGGCTTTGCGGAAATCATTTGGGGTACCCTGTGAATATGCAGGATTGAAACACAAGGGCACTAAGACTGCTCTCTTTGATTCTGCCACCGGCTGTTACCATGCATCTTTGTCCGTGTAAGGGTTCTCTCACAATTAGTTTGCAGTTTTGGAATACTCCAAAGGCGTCCCCAAAGATAAAGTCGATGGTGCCACTGATGGTGCAATCACGGTAGAATTGGCGTTGGGATTGGGCAAAAAGGGTGTCTTGATATCCGTCTATTTGACATTTATAGAACAAAGATTGGTCTGCTGTTACTAGAAGTGCCACCGCTTGGTTTTTACTAGACCCTGCTGCGTTTTCAAATCCAATATCCTTGGCCACGAAGTTGGCACCATGAACACCTGCCAGTTAATGACTTACGATAAGTTAGGTAACCAAATATTTAGTGTTACACCTCGTGTAAAAGAAGAGTGAAAAAAGCTGAGTTATACACAATTTATAGGTATAGTTATAGACGAAGTGTAAAGACACCTTTTTTGCGTTACATTTTACCTATACTATGTTATTGGTTTGATTAGAAAACTCATGATGAGACATATAATTGAAACAAAAGGATTATATGAAGAGAAATATAAAATGAGTATTAAGATACAGAGTGTAAAATAAAATTTTATATTATATTATTTGAATATTTTGTTGTAATAACAATGATTTATAGGATGTGTTTAAATTATAATTAATAAGTTATAGTTTAACTCAGAAAAATTAAAAGTTTTTCCTTTCGCTTTTATTCATTCCGTGGTTTCATATAATATAAAATTATATTTAAACACATTGTAATTAGATTTGTCAAATATGTCAATTTATAAATTATAACATTGTTTATATTCTCTAAAATAATGCTGATACAAATTATAATGCGGACATGCAAAATCTCTTTTGTAAAGCAAGTGGTAAAAGGACAAGCTAGCAAAATTGGGATAGGTAAACTTTAAATTCAATTCTTTTAATTAGATATGTTTGAACTACAGATTCTTGTTATGACAACACATATCCCTTAATTAATTGTATATCTATTTAGTTGTAAGGGTTAATGTACGTTGAATAAACAATAATACAAATGTAAAACTTCTAATTAAGATTATACTCTAATAGTTAGCATTGAAAATTCTATTTTTAGAGCCTTTTTGATTAAAAGTTATAAAAAAAATTACAGGTAGAGATTTAGAATGTTTAATAGTATTGGTGTATTATTAAGAGTATATAGAATAGTATATACATAAAAGGGAAAGGGGTTTTGCGATACTTACTAAAGGTAGCAGTATCGAAAGTTGGGACACCATCAACGAAGTTTAAACTGCCAGTGAATTTAGTCTTTGTAGCACCATCTCCAACAATTGTGACATAGGTCATGTCTTTGGTGACTTTGACATTTTCCTTGTACACACCAGCCTTGACATGAATAATAAAAGATTTAGCATTCTTGGGGGGAACAGTCTTAAGAGCTTCGGTGAGTGTTTTAAATTTGCCGGATCCATCTTGTGCCACTACTGCATTGGGCGTAGTACTTCCAAGAGCAGCCTGGAGAACACGGCGTTGCCCTCGACTCACCCACGAAAGGGAACCATCCACATGTTTTGTTTCGTCAGAGAGAAGTCTCCTATTGGCATTTTTATTCGGGTCACTAACAGGGTTGAGTTGTTTAGAGAGAGTATTGACCATATCCAACGCATTGCTACTAAGCTCTACAGAGGCACTCAAAACCTTAGCCATTGACTCGCGGACCTTTGGTAACGTTACGTTGTTCTCAAAACCTTGCATGCAAGTTTGTTGGTGAGTGATGCTCCCCGTGAGCCAAACCTTGAGGTCAAAAACGTGTTCACTCATCTGGCTTAATTCATATTTGTCCAATATCGTAGTGGATTTGATAATACCATCAACCGCATAATCCAATACTTCCGTGCAAATATCCATAGCTCGTTTTGTCATGTTATCCGGGGCCATCTCATGAAAAAAAGGGTAGCGTTGTTTGCGTGGCTTAAAAGTTCAACCATCGTTGCATTGAACCCAGCTTTTATCAGCTTCTTCGGATCTGTGACTACGAAAAGTGAACCCTCAAGGGTTTTTTTGCAGGCATCCTGGTACTCTGTTTCTTTGCAAAACGATTCTCCACTGCTCTTTCCAATGTTTAAGGTAGTAACGCCAGTCGCTTCTGCTCCTTTTGTTTCACTTCCATTGTTTACACCAACGGCCACCACCGCAGGCACAATAACCATAAGGAGGATCAAAGAGATGCTAAGAATGGCAAACCTTGTTTCTTGTTCATGGTCATGGCCACCCATTTTCGATACATACACACATGCAATTCTAAACTACAAATTTCCTTCTCTTTTCCTTTTTTCCCTTCAAACTTGTAAGTCACTTAATTATTCTTTCTAACTTGTCGCTACGCTTTTATTTATACATGCTCTAAATTCTCTGCATTTATTTTAAATGGAAGGTTGGAAACTCTCATGAAACCGATGGTATCTGCAACACATCCAGACACGTCACCTAATTCCTAAACTTGCTGCACAACATCAATTCAAATGACCAGTGGTCATTGTCTAATTTTGCCATGTAGTTTTAAAAAATAATGGTTAAAAAATGTATACTTTAAAGGATCTCCTTGAATCAAGAGCTTTCCATTTTTTATGTGTATGCTTGCATGACCTTTGAAGTTTGTTGTTCTTTTTGTGTATAGTTATATCAACTTTGATTTTTTTGAATACTAATTTTTTTATTTCTCTTCCTTTTTATCGCATTATCTATCATATCTATTGTTTTTTTATATATAACATGCCTAGAACATTATCTATCATATCCATTGTTTTTTACATATAACATGCCTAGAACATTGGGCTGAAGTGTGGGCAATGCACAAACACTAACTTTGTGCTGAAATTCAATTTTCTGTTCACAAGAACCGAAGGGCAGAGAATCAAACTACGGACCACTTGGTCATAGACTCATAAAGGCCTTAATACCGTTTCAAAGATGGGCTCTCCCTAAAGCTTAAACTGTTAGGTGAGGGAACATGACTGGTTTCATATTTCTTTCATCCTAACTGGCGCTATCAACAAGATTATTTACAGTCACCTTCCTTGTCATGGAATCATACTTACTGGGGAAAGAATTAGATCATGCAACTAGAAATAATGGTATGAGTAAGTATTGTAAGAACTAAACTTATACTTACTATTTGGTTAGAGGAAACAGACCGTTAGAGCTCACCCTTCTGGACCAAAGAGATAGTTGGAGCTCACACTCCTATATTTGTAAATGACTGTTCTGACGAAGGTTATCTATTTCTAGACTCCAAGTCTCCATGTTTAAGAAACAAGAAAAGAACAAAATATCGAAAGACTAATTTGTGCCATACACTGATTAATTGTCCCTTTAAAATAAGCTATCTACCTGTCATATATGAAATATTGATCCCTGGTTAATGCTTGCGTTTCTAGTTTATGTTACATATCATAGATAACAATATATGACTGCACCGCCAGCACCACCTGAATAAATGGCAGCACCGCCATTTTATTTTCTTAAGCATTAATCATAGTAGTAACAACTAGTGCCCCCAGTTTACTTTGCAATTAAGAAAAGTCTTTTAATATTAGTTTATTGCTTAGATTTTGCCAATAAATGGAAGTAAGTGTACTGCATGCTATGAATTAGTTTTGCAATCAAATTATTGCGACTCAATTACAGTTTTGGAGTAAATTCTTTTTTTCCTGCAATGTTCGTGAGTATGTGAAGCAATTCAGATTCTTTCTCTTGTCATTCTGTCATTCGCTGCTTATATGTGTGGGTTTTATTTATGTCCCATTGATATTAAATTGTTACTAGAGTGTGAGAGTTTGTTAGCGGTGTGCAAGGAATAAGAGCGTTCTCATTTTTTAAAATAATTTGGAATTTATATTTTTTTTTTTAGAAAGAGATGACTATCAATTATAACATTGTGTGGTTGGGTCCTATCCAAATTAGATGAGAAATTAAATTTTAATTATTATTAAAAAAAATTATTCTACACGTTTAAAAATTCACAATTTTTGGAATTTTATTAAACTTGAGTTAGCATAAGGTGTTGATAATAATGTTCAAAGAAGAGATCAGTTGTTATTCATTGAGTTATTCAATTTTTGGTAAAATAACAAATGCTAAAACAGTTAAATAAGTGTGAAATACTTAGAAGTTATCATACAAAGAGTTGAGAAGGCCACATATCAAAACTACAATCTTTAAGTAAAAAATAAGTATAAAATGT
Source organism: Mucuna pruriens (assembly GCA_025330945.1). NCBI lineage: Eukaryota > Viridiplantae > Streptophyta > Magnoliopsida > Fabales > Fabaceae > Mucuna > Mucuna pruriens. The sequence goes on along the minus strand of JAENHJ010000040.1, from coordinate 2,487,537 downwards.
CCAATTTTAAATATATAAAATAGTATTTTTTTTATGTGTTACAAATCTAATAAATAAGATCAGATTACATAGAGAAGATATCCTCAAACAATCTTACCATTAAAAAAATTAGTAAATATATATACCCAAACCTGTTTTGGTAAACTAAATTTTGATACATAAAACCAATCGTTAGAATTATAATTCCCCTTATGCTATGATTCTTGTTTGATCATTCAGTCATATTCTCCATTAAACAGGGTACCTAGGATGCCATTTAATCCACAAAATTGACCATTTTCTTCATCGGCAATAGCATGGAAACCACTTTCTGCCTAAAAAACATCAGCAAATCAAACAGTGCTGTCCAGTTTGCAAAAACTCAAATAAAAATGATTTAATCAAAACACATTATTACTTCCTATTTTATGTCACTTCAAATATATGTTGTTGGTTTTGTCAATTACCAACACTTCCAAAAAAGGATTAATTATTAGGTGAATAGACATGATTTGTTTCATATCTTTATTACGACAGAAGATTTAAAAAAAAAAAAGTATTTCATGATGTGACCTTAGTACAGTGCGACTAGTATTTATACATGATCAAGAGCATAAAATAGAATATAACCAACTCTAATAAACTGTCCCAAAGGCTTACACAAAGAAATTAACACATTCAAACTAACTCTACTCCCAAACTTCCCCTTCAAATTCAAGGTGTGGTGGCAGTGCATACACCTTGAGTTTGTCCCGAAGAGCAAAAAGGGCAGAGAGAGTAGGGGCTTTGTCAAAATATTTGTTATATGGACAGTTGGAACATGTTGAACAAGAGTCTTAACACCCCTAAATAGCACAAAAGTTTTCACATTAAAGCAAATGAATGTCATATGAAATACCAAGTTCTTTCGAGAGGGGGGATTAAATCCACAGAACCTTTGCAGTGGTATGGGCCAGACTTTTATGCTAGGCTTCGGTGCTAGATTGACCAACAAGGGACTGCTCATGGATACTATATTAATAGACATCTAGATATCAAGGTGGCCCAATTTTAATAGATACTAGATATTGACCCACGACCGCGAGTTAATTTATAGATAAATGTATATAATATATTTTTGAGAAATTAAAAATAATTTTAATGTAAAATTGATATTTGTTTTAAATAATTTAGAAAGTTGCGAAAGGAAAAATATAGGTGAGTAAAAAATATAACAAGAGTGAAAAAAGGAAGAAAAAAAGAAAAAGAAAAGACCAAAATAAACATATATAATATACTTTTGACAAATTAGAAAATTAATAAGTTAAATAAAAATTAATGGCAAAATATTTGTTGAGAACTTGTGAATTAATAAAGTTGTCAAAGCCAAAGATAAATTGGACAATGATATAAAAAAATTTAAATGTTATAATATCAACATTTAAAAAAAATGAAAAATACTAGTGGTATGTTTTAATTTAATAAATTTTTAAAAGAAATTTACACTAAATTTTAATTTGATAGAGTTGGATTCATAAATTAAAGTTAAGATAAAAAATAGTTATGACTGGCGTATATCATTCCTCCTTTGCATTGTGTAATGTTAGTTAGTATTTCTTGGAATTAAAAAAATTAAAAAATAAATATAAATTATTTAATTAAGATAAAAAATGTATTTAAGAGTAAAAATATTATATTTATAATAATTTGAGTAAAAGATTTTAAGTCAATCACTTTATAAGGGTGTGTTAGGTTGGTTTATAGAAAGAAATTTGATTATAATGTGTTTGAAAAAAAATTTAGAGGATTAATGTGGAAAATAAATTGACAACAATATGAACTTTATTGATATAATATTTTATATTTGAAGAGAAGAAAGTATATTAAAATTTTAGAAAAACATGATATATGAAATATGAAATAATTTTGTGAATGATGTATAAAATTTACGAAACAAATGTTTACCTTTCATCTAGTAGTATTATTGTCAATAAGATATGATCTTGATAATTTTGTGTTGTAAAAAATTCAATAGTCAATTACTCAAACTTTGATAAACCAATAATCGTGATCTATGTTGAGGCCTTCAAGAAATTCCATTTTAATTTGTTGGTTTTTTTTTTTTTTTTGAAAAAATGAAGGTAGAGTAGAATTTGTATTTGCGGGACATCTTTCAATATTATATAATAAAGTAAAAAATTGAGAAAGTAATGTATTTAATAGGATTTGAATTTAAATTTGTATTGAATTCATCATTATATGTCTCCTGTGTTTAGAATATAACTTTGCAGTGAAAATTCATTTTACTCCTTTATTTTTTTAAATTTTATTTAGATTATTTAATTTTTAAAGTTGAATAAACATTGTCATTAAAAAATTATTGTTTTTAATTTTGAAATATGATTTTGAACTATTTTTTTATTATGGGATGACCCGTATCTTTGGAAGCGTGGCAGCGACCATGTCATTTGCAGGTACATTCCAGACTCTGAGATCAGCTCAGTCCTCCACTTTTGTCATGCAACAGTTGGAGGCAGCCATCATGGATCAACTTGGACAGCCTGAAAGGAACTAGATTGTGGGTTTTACTGGCCCACCATTTTCCGAGACGTCCACCACTTTGTATCGACCTGTGAACAATGCCAGCAAGTAGGAACGGCCATGAGTCGCCAGCATGAGATGCCCTAACAACCAATCCTATTTTGTGAAGTTTTCGACGTTTGGGGAATTGACTTCATGGGACCGTTCCCCGTCTCCAATGGATACTCATACATTCTGCTGGCCGTGGACTACATGTCAAGATGGGTGGAAGCAGTGGCCACCAAGACCAATGATGCCAAGGTAGTTGTGAATTTTCTCAAGTCTAACATTTTCTGTAGGTTTGGCATGCCAAAAGCTCTAATCAATGACCAAGGAAGTTACTTCTGTAACCGAGCCATGTCCTCCCTATTAGAAAAGTATGGGTGGCGCATCGGATTGCCACAGCATACCACCCCTAAACAAACGACCAAGCTGAAGTATTCAACAGAGAAATCAAGAAGATTTTGCAGAAGCTGACTAACCCAAACCGGAAGGATTGGATCCGCCACCTTGAGGATGCGCTTTGGGCACATCAGACAACATACCAAACTCCGTTGGGAATGTCTCCCTACCGGATTGTTTTCGGCAAAGCTTGTCACCTACCTGCCGAACTAGAACACCGAGCTTGCTGGGCAGTCAAGAAGTGCAACATGGCCTACGGCCAAGCTGGGGAAGAAAGGAAACTCCAACTACAAGAATTGGAGGAACTTCGCCTGGAAACCTACGAGAACTCCCGCATTTACAAGCAACGAGTCAAACAATTCCATGGCCGCCAAATTTTAAGAAAAGAGTTTCACATCGGCCAGAAAGTGCTCCTGTTCAAATCACGATTAAGGCTCATCACCGGTAAGCTTCGTTCCAAGTGGGACGATCCATTCATTATCACTAAAGCTTTGCCCTATAGTGCAATAGAATTACAGGACGAACTCACAAGAAACACCTTCCAAGTCAACGGGCAGCAGCTGAAAATCTTCCATGAAAGTCCCACAGCAACAGTCGGCAAAATGGAAAGCATCTCCCTAGTAGAACCGGCCATGGTGGCCGGCATGACCTGAGCAACACGACCATAAAAACCTCCTCCATAGTCCTGTTATGCATTGAGGACAATGCATCATTTAAGTGTGGGGGAGTGTTCCGTAGGAAGGGTGATGGTTCTATTTTGTTCCTTTTCTTTTTATTCTGATCTATTTGGTTCCTTTTCTTTTTATTCTGATCTATTTTGTTCCTTTTCTCTTTATTCTGATCTATTTTGTTCCTTTTCTTGTTATTCTGATCTATTTTGTTCCTTTTCTTTTTATTCTAATTCTGTTATTTTTGTTTAAATTTTAGTTTGCATTTTTGTTTTGCTAGCTGATTTTTGATTTCAGATTGACAATTACTGAGAAAACTATTTTGAAAAAATTGTTTTGAATGAATTTCCTTGAGTAAGATGAAACAGCATGAAGCAGTGCATGACCCTGGATAAGAGATTTTTAAACCTGACAGGGAGTGAAATTTTTGCATCCTTAGGCAGTAGCAAGTGAAAAAAACTGAAAAGATGAGCCATTAGTGACAAAGCAATTAACCGTGTGAGAACTTTTGAGCCTTGCATGAATGGCTTTGTATCTCGCCATTCTTTCATTTCTTGTGTGATTATTGCATCCATGTTGTTGGTTATTCTAGGTTTTGCCTTGATTCTCTGGATATAACTCACTTCACATGCAGGAATGATATGATCTAGGCCATCTTTCTTTATAGCTACTTAGCCAAATAAAGCCTACCTTGTGAATAATTCCTTTGGTTACCCCTTTGAGCCAATAACTGTTTCTTGATATGACAGCTCATTACAAGCCTAAAGCCGAAAAAACCATGATCAACCCAAACCTTAGGGAACGAAGGAGCTTTGGAATTGTTTTAGAAATAGATCTTGAATAAGTGTGGGGGTGACACCTAGAGGCATTATGAGAGTGGTATAGCTGGAAGAATAGGAAAGAGTTAAGGAAAAGAAAAGAAAATGGATACGAAAAGAAGAATAAGTAGCGGAAACAAAAAGAAAAGACTGCAAGTAAGATTGCAACAACAAAAGCTGCAAGACAGAAAAAGTGAGAAAAAGAAAGAAAAATATATATGGAAAAGAAGGATAGTGAACAAAGTCGCTTTCAAGAAACTAGTAATGTCTGAAGGAGATAATCCCCGTGCTTACATATTCATTCCCCATTGCTCCTCTTATCCCTCTGGTTATTAAAGCTCACTTTACCATCCTGAAACCTACATTACCCTAGCCACGTTACAAGCCCGAAAAGTCCTATTGATCATTTGTGCAGGTGTTTTTGAAGGTGTGAAAGGAGAGGATAGTCAAAGCTTGGCAGTGCTAGTTGACATAGGATGCTTGAGTGTATATACAAACCTAAACACTTGAGAGATTGAGAGAATATGTCCTGAGAGAGCTTAGTCACTTCTCGGTTGCTCTTAATATTTGCAGGTTGCTTATTTGTTTTTGGATGTGGAGAAAGTAACTTTCATAGATTGTTTGCCTACCTGGATTTTGGGATGAATGCTTGCTTAAGCTGTTTTGTTAAATCAGAGGAGTTTATTTGAAAATCCTAGTCCCTCTTTCAATCCCTTGAATGCTCGAATCTGATTTTGCCTAGGAGTGCAAAAGTGTAAGTGTGGGGGTCTGATGAGTCATATTTTATACACTTTATGTGGGCTTAAGATGGGTGTTGTTAAGAATATTTAATGATTAAGAGTCTTGTGTTAACCGAGATTTGAATTATGGGCCTGAAAATAGAAGAAATACAAGTACGTGCTAAAATAAGATTTTTAACTAACAAAAAGATTAAGACTTATTTTGCAGGCCCAAGCCGAGAACATCCCGCCCAGTCCAGCTCTCCCAGTCAAGCCAACATCAGTGACGAAAATCTTGCCTAAAATCACCCTAGCAAGATGCAGATATGATTTGTTAAGATGAAAATATGATTTGTTAAGATGCAGATATGATTTGTTAAGATGCAGATATGGTTTGTTAAGATGCAGATATGGTTTGTTAAGATGCAGATATGATTTGCTAAGATCAAGGAATTTGTAATTTGGGTAACTAGGAATGCAGATATGATTCTACTAGAAATTAGGAAACTGGGAAACTCCTAAGATTGAGGAGATTGTAATTTGTAATTCGAATTGGAATCTTTAGGATTTGAATTTCTGTTATTAGAATTAGATTTAGATTTATCCAGCTTGTGTATAAATAAGCACACCAGGCCATGTCTTCAAGTGTGGAATTTTTAGCAGAATTTAGAGCTAGCGCCGTCAGCAATCGCAGACACTCCAAGCTAGTATAGGGGTACACGAAGCTTCAATACGGTATTTCTCTTGGTCGAGGAGGTACAGGACCAGGATTTGGGAAGCTGGAAACCTTAAGAGGTGATCGCTCGGTATAGCCGACGCACTCTGTTGGACGGAAACCTCAACGTTTGGCCACCATTGGGGCATCACTGTCGTTCTTGGCGGTCATCATAGAAGGCGGATTCTCTAGAAACTCTAAATTCTCACCTTTGTATTCGATTTGGTTTTCAATAACATAACTGGTTTGCAATTTTATCTCTTGATTATAACTCCTATGCTTTAATCTGCTTTTAACTTTTCCGTGACACACTGTTAGGGGTAGATCACGTTAGACTACGGTCGGTCAGAGCTAGTGTAATAATCTGATTAGGTAGAGAACCTAAACTCAACCAAGTACATACTCCCTATCAACTGATAAGGTAGCGGTTGTGTAAATCCTCGGTATGGCAACGGATAAACGTTTGGCGGTCTTCGTAAGAATCTAAGGTTGATTCAGAATACAATTATAAGTAAGAATAGTAAACTGTCATGTTTTGAGTCCCGAATTGATACAGTAGTTAGTATAGAGTAGTTTAACATAGTTTAGTTTACTTTTCAGCACTTAGTTTATTTTTTGCACTTAAACACAAAACCCCCCTTATTTACTGCTTCATAGAGTCTGAGATCGAGTCAATCTGACTCCGTCGTGCCTAATCACTTTTGGCTGAAACCATATCGGTTCCTTGTTAGCCGAGACCGGATTGCCGAGAGCGAGTTGGCCTTAGCGTTGCCGAGGCCAAGTCGACATTTTCCTAGCCGAAGTCAAGTCAGCATTCCACAACACTTAGCGTTTCTGCAACACTCTTATTTTTATACTTAGCACAATTTGAACACATTGTGTCCTTGAGAGAATCGACCTAGGTTAGCTATATTATAGTTAGCTTTAGTTTTATTTGATGCGCGTAAGACGACTAAAAACTCGCTTATTAGTGGATTGGTGAGTTTTTCTTTCAAAAGTTCAAATGCTTTGAGGCAAGAATAAGTGAATTCAAACTCAACGTCCTTGGCTAGAATATCTATTTTAGGTTTGGAAATTTTGGAGAAGTCCTTGACAAATCTTCTACAAAAGTTGCATGACCTAGAAAGCTTCTTACCACTTTAACAAACATAGGTAGGGGTAGTTCTGTAATTACCTCTCTACCTTGGTTGGGTACACCTTGATCCTTTTGAAGGATACTTTGTGTCCTAACACGATGTATTCTTGCATAATGAATTGACACTTTACCAATTTAGCACTAGGTTAGTGTTCTTGTATCTTTTCAACATTATATTCATATTACATAAACATTTATCAAAACGGCCATCGTACACTTATAAAAGGTGGCAGAAGTGTTGTATAAACTAAAATGCATCCTTTTATATGCAAATATCCCGTATGGGCAAGTGAAGGTAGTTTATTCTTGATCTTGGGCTTCCACTTGGATTTTCATATAACTAGAATACCCATCCAAGCAACAATAATATTCATATCCTATAAGCTTTTCAAGAATTTGGTTAATGAACGACAGAGGGAAGTGATCATTTTGTGTAGGTTCATTTAGTTTCCTATAATTTATACACATATTCCACTTGGTTGTTTTCTTACTACTATAAGCTCTTTCTAGTCATTCTCCATCACTATGGTTCCCCTTTTCTTGGGTACACACTAGACAAGGCTAACACACTTGCTATCAAAGATGGGGAAGATGATTCCTACATCCAATAGCTTAGGTACCTTACCTTTCATTATTTCCTTCATGTTTGGATTGAGGCAAAAGTGAGGTAGTGCTCGAGGTTCATAGTTGTCTTCTATGTAGATCCTATGGGTGCATACGGTGGAGTTGATGCCTTTTATGTCATGAATGGTCCACTCAAAGGCTTCTTTATTGTATCTTATCAATTTTAACAGCTTGTCCTCCATTGGTCCCATCAATGCTGCAGAAATAGTCACAGGTAAAGAAGTAGGGGGTTTAAGAAAGATATACTTTTAATTGGTGGGAAAAGGCTTTAGCTCCAACTGAGGTAACTTTTCTAGAGATGGTTTTGGCTTGGACTTCTAGCCTTGCCAAATATCCTCGAACTTCTAATTTCTCCAAGGCCTTAGTCTTATTGAGGTTAAAGATACTTAAGAAGTTCTTCCTCTTCTTCATTCATGCCCTTGTCAAAGTTTCTCATGGTTAATACTTTTTCAAGGCAGTCTTTCCCCCTTTCTCTTAAAAGCGTGCTTATTATCAATGCCTCCATTTGGTTCAACTCCTATATAAAGCTGCAAGAAACTAAGGTAGAGGAGTTCTTTAGATAGTCAAAGACTCTAAATTCTACCTCCTCATCACCTAGCCTTAATGTTAGCTTTCCTTGTCTCACATCGATGAAGGTTCCTCCTATTTTAGGAAAGGTCATCACAGGATAATTGGGATATCCTCATCTTCCTCCAGGTCCAAGATCATGAAATCTGTAGGGAAGATGAATTTGTCAACTTTTACAAGGACATCATCTATCACTCTTCTAGGATGAGCTATTGTCTTATCTACAAGCTGAAGAGAGATGTTAGTAGGTTCGGGTTCTTGGATCCCCAACTTTTTAAACATATATTACCGAGCACTCTTCATTAAGTTCCACTAGCTTGAACTCTCCTAGTTTTCTTTTATTAGAGATGACTTTTTCAGGAATTTAGCATACTTAGGCATCTAGGCTATGGCCTCAACAAATGGAATATTTATGTGCAATTTCTTAAATATTTCCAAAAGCCTAACAAACTACTTATCTGTCTTTTCATCCTTTAGTCTTTGGCGGAAAGCAACACTTACTTGGTCTAATATTACCATGATTTTACCTTTGTCAAGGGTGTTAGTTGAGTCTTGAGTGATGGTCTTATCTTTTAGGGGGCCCACTTGAGTCTCCTTTCTTTAAGGTTTTTGGAGTTCCTTCTTGCTTCTAAGTGTCACGACCGTAATATCTTCCTTCGGTGTTGGCTCGATTTGGATCGATGGCGAGCCCTAGACTTGCTAGGTTATGAGGGTGGTTAGGGTGGAGATCTGAGCCTTCATTGCTTTGAGTCTTTCATCATTCTTTCCCATGAATTGAGTTATCATGTCTTGTAGGCTCAGCCTCTTTTCCTCCTATTTTTGTTGACCTATATGTTGACCTCCCTAAAAGAAGTTAGGGTGCTCCCTCCAACTTGTCTTTTATTGAGAGGATTAAAAATTGTTTTGGTTTTAGGCGATGACGTTTGCTTCTTCTATGGTCTTGGTGGAAAAGTTTCCCAACTGACAATCTTTTTCCTCATGGCCTACAGTCCTACATTGCTCACAAGTGAGAGGAGAGGATGGCACGAGCTCGGCCTGTGCCTACATCAATGACTCGACCTACCTGGTGAGGGCATTTGACTGAGATCTTTGGAGATTATTTTATACTCCAATTTGTCCAAGGAACTATAGAACATCCTTAGGAAAATGCAACCGGTATTGTAGCTAATCGAGTAGCTCTTGAAGCATGTTTACAAGCTCGAAATGAAGAACGTGATCTTGCTCGTGAAGGTAATGAAATTAATCGTGAGTCTTGCAGATGGAGTCCTTCTCCATTACACCTCTTGTTTCTACCAGGTATATCATAGCTAGCCTTTATGTCACAGGCCTATCACTTAAGGAGTATTGGTTGGTTTTGGAAGCCATGTCCTCTACAATAGCATATGCTTCACTTGGGGATTTCTTCTTGATCATCCCTCCACATGCTGCATCAATACTAGTCTAGTTTAGGGTGGAGAAACTATTGTAGAATATTTGGATCAACTGCCCCCTTAGGAAGTAATGATGGGAGCACTAGCGAAGTATCTCTTAAAATCTCTCCCAAGCTTTGTATAAGGGTCCCTACTCAAACTAAGAGAAGTTCATATTTAGTTTATTAGATTTAGACGAAGGGAAGTACTTGAGCAAGAACTTATATGTACACCTGTCACAAGTAGCGATGGCTACATGACTTTAAGCCACTCGAGTGCCCTATCCACCAATGAGAATGGGAAGACTCTCAGGTGGATAGCATTCGTGAGGACATCGATTATTTTCAGTGAAGCACGTGAACTTCTTCAAGTGGGAAAAGGGCTCTTCAATAGGTAGTCCTATGAATTGGCCTAAGTTATACACCATGTTGATCAAGGTTGGCTTTAGCTCAAAGTTGTTAGTTACTCCAATGGCTAGGATGAACTAGTCATGTATCATCCTCTTTGGTGGGATTTCTTCATGGTTACGAAGATCCTTGTGGTTTCCTATCATGTCCCTTTTTGCTTTCCTATTCTTGTAAGCAACCTTATTTCAAGGTCAAATTGTAGTTGTGATCTTTGGAATCGGGTTAACATAAACACAGACAATTAAGATAAAGAAATAGGAGGCTAAAACACACGTAAAGAACATAAACAAATAAATAGACAAAGAAATAGAGGGAATAAGGGTCTAATCCTACTAAGATTTCTCTTTTGATATCCCTACTAATCCCCGACATCAACGCCAAAAATTTCATGCAATTTGGTAAATGCTTAAGGGCAAGCATAACCTATCACGATAGTAATAAGAATATAAATCCAAATATTGTATCCAAGAGACTAGTATGTCAGATTATGAGAAGTTTTTATGTAGTTTAGATGATCAAATTTGGAAAAATATGTGTCGTGTGAAGATTAGAAGAAGAAACAAGTAGTAGAAAAGTATGAGAGTGAAGGAGAATAATTGATTTTAGTTCTTTTGAATTAAGGGTTCTGGTTTCATTATGTTTTTCCCTCTTGACCTTAATCTTATGCAATTCTCTTACCTTACCTTCATGTTTTACTAATTTACTTTTTCGTACTACTAGGGACTTTGGGTTAGTACCCTTAATAATATTTACCTTAGGATTGTTCTTATTTGGTCATTTAGAACACATACTTAAGTAAGCTTGAGGTTTATAGAAGCTAACTATTACAAGTCAAATTAGAAGTCTAATGGAAGAGGTTGTCCATGTAGTCCCCCTAAACCTAATTATCTTATAGTTCTACAAACTAATAATTAAGGTACGATTCATTCTAATTAGGTTATTAACATGCAAGAATAGCCAAAGGGATATGATAATTGAAGCAGTAAAAGGCAAGAAACAGAAAATTGTATTCAAAAGAGTAATTAAGAGTTCTAAGAACAACTATACCATAACTCATAAGAGTGATTTAGCTACTAATACACATGATACAAGATAAGCAAATTTAAAAACAAATGAAGAAGGACAAAAAACCCATAGAAGCTTAAGGTTTTTCTCTTTTACTTTGTGCCACGCTTTTAGCCTTGTCACTACCTTCAAGTGCCTTTTAGGGAGCCTTGGAGTCAATAGGAACACTAGAATGAAGAAGGTGATGAATTATAAAGTGTTGAGGAGTGGTGGAATGAAATGACATGTGTCGGGAATGATTTTCTAGCTCCTAGACTACATTTTTTATAATATGTGAAGTGGGCCTCCCTAGTGGCTTGTATGGGTGTGCACAGTTGAGCATAATTGTGTTGGATGCCTTTTGTGATTGTGCATAGACGTGTCGAGATGAGCACAACCATAATGAGTGGTCTTTTTGTTCATGAACAAGCATGCAAATATAAGAACAGTCATGTTAGGCTTGGTACAAACATGCTACATATCTTCTTGGCAAGTATGGTCGTGTTGGTTGACTTTAGAGTGATCTAGAGTGAACACAAGCATGCTTGGCTTTACACGGGCATGCTTGCCTTTACACAAGCATGCTTGGCTATGCACGAGCATGCTTGGCTTTGCACGAGTATGCTTGGCTTTGCACGAGCGTGTTATGTGACGTACGGGTGAGCACAGGTTTGCTGGAAGTTACATGACCTTGCTAATATTCTGTGACTTCCTTTTTTTGAGCAAAAAGTCTTGATTTTTTGTTGTATTTTTTTTCTTTTTTTGTTTGTGTCTTGTATTTCATTAATCTCAATAAAAAAATGAATTATGTGTGAGGAATATTTTCTCATGCTCATGCTCATCGTCACCTACAAATAGTATTTAACTCAAACACAGATAATGCACACAAAAAGGAGAGAAATATTCCTCACTCAAGCTCATGGTATGAGCACATAAGTAGGACATACACATATGCACATGCATAGTTAATTATAGATTGAGAAAATTAAAAAACCTTGTTTACACAATTAATAATTTAACAAACACTCATAACATCTAGCTGACAAGGACAATCAAGTATGCATGTGAATGTTGCTAATAAATGCAATCTTAGTACTACTTCATATGTCATGTGGTACCATCTTTAACTCATGAAGTAAGCTAGGTGTAGCCTTGCTAATCTCTGCCTCTATAGTTAGTCATGTCACTCTAGCATGATATCCCTATAGTAGCACGTCAAATACTACTCAACTTGCATCATCAGGCGTGGCATGTGGGATCAATCACGACACTAGGACAACATCCATACAGAGTAACCTCTAAGAGATTTGATGACCTTACCAATTAGGTTCATGTCTATATTCCTTTAACACTAGTTTCTTTACATGATGCAAAATGCTTAAGTTTAATTAGTTCATTAGTTCTTTTTTTCTCCACTTGGATTAATTAAGACCATTCTAGTCCTTCTAGGCCTAGGCACCTCATCCACGACCCATCATATACTTTCAACATGAAATACCCTTTTGGCCTCTTCCAGGCTCAGGTACCCGCAAGATAAATGTCAATCGGGGTCATTCTCTTTTGTCACGGACTACGACACCCTTCTTATTTTATTTTTACCATTTTACATGTTATATCATTATTCTCAATGTAATAGTACATATGATAGTATAATTCATAAAAACAAACACAGGTATTAACAGAAAACAATAAACATAGTCGAATAGGTAAGGCAGCCTAAGGGTGCTCTCATTAGTGCGTATGTGCATTACCTATGTGACTTTACATGGGTGTGCACAGAACCTACACAGGTGTATATAGTCTACATGAGTAGTGTGTACAGGTTCTGCACGACCATGCTCGATGACTTGCTATTGAAGTCTCTAGGGTTCTCGTCCGAAGTCTCGAACTTAAGGAGAACCTATAGGTTTTTCTACATTTTGCAACCATACAAACAATTTCATATACACAACTAATTATATAAAACTAAACTTAATCAGTTAAGGAGCTCAACCCCTTTCAGAGGACACCGACTAAACACTTTGGGATTTTGGGGAAACTCGCAACCTCTTGGCCACAAGGTGCTAGTTCACCATAGTTAGAAGAACATTCATACTTTGGGGTCCTAGGAACGATCCCTCACACTTTGAGGTTCTAGGGACGACCCCTCTTTTACCTATAGTCATACTCATATCTTGAGGAAGGTTTCTCAGTCCCTTACTTGGAATATCGACCCCTAAGTGGGATTTTCGCTCCTCAAGGTCGTTTTTCTTGTTCCTTGGTGGCTTTTCTAAAGGTTCTCCTCCTATCCCCAAGGTTGTTCTTATTTGTTGAAATTATGTATTTAGAAAAACTAATTTAGTAGCAGAGGTCTTTCCAGTTTCTCTAGTCACTCTTTTATATAACCCTAAAATGGACTCCAAAAATGAGTCTTGTAGCTTCTACTAATAACCTATGTAAAACCCAAACAAAGGGTCCTACAACCCTTGCAAAAGTTTTATGAGATGAACAAGATTTAAACTATCTAGTTCAATGCTTTGTATCAATTCCAACTTGTAGCTTCTACTAATAACCTATGTGAAACCCAAACAAAGGGTCCCACAACCATTGCAAAAGCTTTATAAGATGAAAAAGATTTAAACTATCTATTTCAATGCTTTGTATCAATTCCAACTTGTTTGGAGACTCTCTTGTCTTCCTTCTCTTGGTATCCAACTCTTTGTATAGGAAAACAAGGTGAGACATAGTTTATGTTGTCCGATATAGCACTTAAATTTTACTATTTGTAAATAGTCTATTTTTCTTAATTTAATTAATTAAAATCCAACTTATATTTCTCCAAAAGTATTATTTATTTAATTGTAAAAAAATTAGACTACTTTTTAATAATAATTAATAAACCACAATATTTACAACCAATAATAAATAAAATAAAAACTAGGGTGTTACATCTCAACTTTTAAAGTATGTTTTGTATCCTTCTCATGTGATTGAGTTGAATGATATACAAGTGAGAGATAACTTGTCTTATGAAGTACAAACCTTGAGAGTTGAGGAGCAAAGGGTTAAATAGTTCATAGGTAAGGAAATTTCATTTGTTAAGGTTATTTGGGGAGGCACTTACAAAGGCAATCCTACTTGGGAGTTAGAGGATCAAATGACGGTTTCTTACCCGTAGTTATTTACATCAAATAAATTTTTGGGATTGAAAATTCTTTATTTGGAAATTATATATGTGGGTTTAAAAATGAGTTTTTAATAAAATAAATTAGAGGAAAAAATTGTGCTTATGCATTGTGGCTCATTAAAAGAAAATAAGCACAACCCTTAGGTGTCAAAAGATATCTGCTATAGTGTTAATTTTTTTCTCTTCTCTCTAAAACCATTTTTCTTGCCAATAGAGAGAAATAGATCATATACAGAGAGAAATAAAAGATCCTATAGAGAAAACTGAAAGATCATCAAGGAGAGCCTTGAAGATAGTTTTCTACTATGATTTTCGCACGAGGTAAGGGGAAGTGAGATTGTCTTTTATTTTTAGGTATCCTTTACGTGAGATGAGTAGTGTGGTCATCCTTAGGACCTCGTTTGTATATGTTTTATATCATTTTTGTGGTATCCGAAAAGGGATTAAACCATTGAATTAGTGTGAGTCTTATGTTTGAGTAAGATCATCTAGATTCAAAAAAGGGTATCAACAAAGGAAACCATATAGTAAACCACAAAACCAATAGAGATATTCTAGATCCCAACAATACATTAGGGAATCAGTTGCTTCAAGTCACCCAATGATCTCCCAAACGAGAAGTCAACAAGTTAGATGTTTTAGATGTGGTGGACCTTATTATGCTTACCAGTGCCCACACCAAGGTGTTGTGTGTTTCGAGTGTTAGAAGCATGGGCATATAGCAAGAGATTGCCAAGGATCGGTGAAGTATGAATCAATTGTTAATGCAATGATAGTTGCTAAGCCTATTCCTATCAGAAGAGTGTTTGCTATGAATGGAGTAGAAGCCTCAAAATTTGACAATCTGATACTATGTAAGAATGACATAAAGAGTAACCTCTTATCTATACTACTTGATTTAGGTGCTACTCTTTCTTTTATTTCATATGATTATGTGGATAGAATAAGATTGTCTACCTATCTTTTGTATTTTGATATGTTAGTTTATTTATCGATCGCTACTCTTGTAGTAACCTCTACTATATTTCCAAGTTATCCCTTAATTGTTAGGCAACGTAGTTATAAGGAAAATCTGATTTGCCTTCCCTTGTCTAACCTAGAGGTTATCCTAGGCATGAAATTGTTATCTTCCAACCATAGTATGATTTAATGTGCTAAAAAAACCTTAATCTTTCCTAATCTTGAAGACACTAGATTTATTACGGCCAACCAAGCAAAGATTACCTTAGAAGAAATAGTCTACGAATACATGATATTATCTTTCCTCAAAGTAAAGAGTAGTTCTAACTTAGACTTTGTGACAATTGTCAAAGATTTTCCTGAAGAAGTGTCTGACTTACTACTTCAATGGGAAGTAGAGATTGTTAATGGCCTAATTCTAGGAGCAATACCAACGCTAATAACACTATACAAAATGGGGCCAACATAACTACCTGAGTTGAAAAAGCAACTTGAAGGATTGCTTGAGAAGGAGATGATAAGACCTAGTGTTTACCCAAAGAAAGTACTAGTGTTGTTGGTAAAATAGAAGGATGGTGGATCAAGGTTGTGTGCGGATTACTGATAGTTGAACAAGTTGACAATCAAGAATAAGTATTTGTTGTCAAGGATCAATGACTTGATGGATCAGTTGAGAAGAGCTACAATTTTCTCTGAGATAGACCTATGATTCCATTATCATCAGATACAAGTAAGGGACAATGAAATATAGAAAACTATTTTTGGAACATGCTATGAGTATGTAGTTATACTGTTTGGAGTGACAAATGTCCATGTTGTATTCAAAGACTACATGATCAAGATTTTTCATCATTTCTTAGACAAGTTTGTTATTGTATTTATTGATGATATCTTAGTATTTTCTTATATCCATGAAAAGCATGAGGAACATATGAGAACAATGTTGGAAGTCTTGAAAGAGTAGTTGTATGCTAAGCTCATGAAGTGTGAGTTTTGGTTGGAGAACATTAAAGACTCTGAGGTTTTCTACAAACCATGAAAATACCTAAGTGGAGGGATAGCATCACTATGGACTTTGTAGTAAGTTTACCTATGAATAAAAATGGTTTGATACTATTTGGATCTTTGTTGATAGATTAACAAAGTGTGTCCACTTCTTACCTATTAACAGTAAGTATTCTTCGAAGAGGTTGACATAGTTGTATATAAAAGATGTTGTCTATTTGCATGAAGTACCCTCAAGCATCATATTAGATAAAGATATATGGTTCAATCACATTTTTGGAAAAGTTTTCACCAAGAATTATGAACCAAGTTAAAGGCAAGCTTATCATTTGCAAATAGACAATGAATATGAAAGGATAATTTAGTCTTTGGAAGACTTGTTACGAGCTTCTACATTGGATCTTATGGGTAGTTGGGATAAGATTCTTTCTACCTTTAGTTCAATTCACATACAATAATAGTTTTCATACCAATATATGGATGGAACCTTTTGAAGCTTTGTATTGTAAGAGGTGTAAAACACCTCTATGTTGGTACCAAGGTGGTGAAACATTTTTTAGTAAGACCAGAACTAGTACAACAAACAATGGAGAAGATCAAGAAAATCTAGGACAATATGAGGATTTCTCAAAGATGACAAAAGTTGTATGTTGGCAAGCAAAAAAAAATGCTTGAATTTGAAGAAGGTGGTCATTTTTCTTGAAAGTCACACTCGTGGCTAGAGTAAAAGTGATAAAATCTAGAAAACTCACTTAAACATTTATTGGACCTTACCAAAATTTATTGGACCTTACCAAAATTTGCATTGAATCGGCCCTACAACTTACCAAATAGTCCTACCCCTTTTCTTATCAAATATACACAATGTTTTTCATGTGTCTCAATTGAGAAAGTATACCTGAGACCTCCACACATATTATAGAACCAAATTTAGTACAAATACGAGAAGACCTAACCTATGAGGCTCAACCAAAAAAAGTTAAGGATAATAGAGTAAAGAAACTTAAAGGCAAAGAGATCAACCTAGTCAACATAATGTGGGACGATCTGATAGAGATATGACATGGAAGTTAGAAGATAAGATGCATGAGTAGTATTTGAAACTCTTCATAAGTAAGTGAATTTTCAAGGATGCAAAATTTTCTTATTATGGAGTGTTGTAATGCTATACTTTTCTTGTGTAATTAATTAAGTGAATGAAATAACTATAAGATGAAGTTAAGTTTAATTTCGACATAAAATTTAATGTTATGTTTCCATATTATTTTATATAATCTCGAAAAGGGTCAAAACAATCTCGAGAAAATCTAGTGTTGGAAGGAAGAGTGAGGCAATGTAGATGAGCTTTGGGGATAAAATAGACAATTGAATTTCATAAGGGGTCAAAGCCTTTACAAGCCTTAGACTATGGTAAAGCTACAACCACGTAAATTTATCTTAACAAAATCACTACTAAATTTCGTAAGATCATGTTCTATATTTTCCCTAATGAAGTGTAGCATGAGTCTTAGGGGATCTATAGATGAAAGTTATGTTAAGGAAGTGTTAGGAATGATCCCTTGAACTATATAGGTCTTCATGGATTAGCATAAAGTAGGACATTGATAGAGCATTTTTAGGCATTTAATAGTGACTTAAGTTGGACATATTTTACATCATTTTCTGGTTAATATTGACACATTTATCCAGTCTTGGATTATTGGACTTGATTGGGTTTAGTTATTAATCATTGCTTATTTTTGGACTTAATTCTCATTATGGTGTTGTTATCTTGTGCAGGCTATATCTAGAGCAACAAACATCCATCCAAATTAAACAATCTTGGTGGCTATGGAAAGATAAGACAAAGATCTACAACTTCTCTCTTTTGAGCTCAACTGAATTCGACCTTCTTCGGTTTCTAAAGTCTATGTGAAGTTACGACCTCTACACCTACTCTATTAGGCCTTTCTTTTATATTCTGGCCTAATTTTTTTAGGACTTTGGTTGGCAGGCCTTTGGGCTACGAAATTCCTCTAGCTCAGACCACCTTCCTTGGCATTTAGAGCATGTAATGGTTAGTTAGAGTTAGTTATGGTTAGTTTTAGTTAGTTAGAAGTTAGTTAAACACTTTTTGAGACCTTTGACATTTTTAAGAGGTTCCTTAGATTGCAAGTTTCCTCTTTTCTCATTTTTGCTTTGGATTGTGATAATTTTCTATGATGATTTCTATGAAAGGATAAGCTCTCTTATCAATTCAAGGTTTTATGATTATAGTTCAGTTTAAGTTCTTGAATCATTCCTTATGCAAATTCTATTGTGTTCTTTCCTTTTCAATTCTTGACCCATTTTCATAATTATGATTTCACTTGAAGTTTTGGATTGTGCTATATTAGGTAATCAATTGATCACCTAAATTAACCAATTTATGTTCTTGAATCCATGTTTATTAGGAGCTAGGATTTTGATCTCAATTTGTATATTAGATGATTATCTAATGAATCCTAGGTTGATATGAATTTGCACTCTTATTAAAACCATGATAATAGAACTGCATGGTTGAATCCTTAGATTGGTGTTACATAATTCTGTTTAATTCAATTCTATTTTGTTTAATTTTGTTATGCATAAATTCTAATTATGCACAATTTTATTCTACATATAAACCTATTTTTAGCATTTAATTTGATTTTTGTTCAACAAAATTAGGCATTTCATGATTATGTCCTTGAGATATTTGACCTAGGTTAGTTCCTACAATGCAAAATTAAGGAAAATCTAATGATTTTGGTAGTGTTTGAACATCATTATTGTCAGGGACATAAATTGTTGTGTCCTAATCTTGTGATATTTTGACTTGTTTATATAGAGATTGTTTGTGTGAGTAGTTTCCATTTTTTGTGTTAGAACACTTTCTATGGAGTTTTGTGATCATAGGGTGGAGTATAACATCTTTGAGACTATGAAACATTCCATAAAGAACTATTCAATTTTCTATTTGAATGTGATTGACCAATTGGGTGATGATTATGTAAATTTGCATTATGAATTCCCTAATTTTGTTAATTTTATTGACTATGATTATACTTGTATTGGGCTAAATGAGTGTCCTATTTACATATAAATTAGTAGTGTTATTAATGCAAGTGCATGAGTTGTAGATATTACAAGTGTGAATATTGAAAAAGATGTAGATATTGTAGGAATTCAACTTCCATTGCTATCCATTGTGCAACCACTATAGCTCCAAGTAATCACAACCAACAAACTCCAAGTTGAGCAAAAGGAGAGGTTGTTGCAAGACTTGAAGAAGTTGGGAGATTCCTATGAGCACCTTGTCAAGCATTCCACTTTGAGGTTCCTGTTGAAGAAGCCACCATAGGATGTGGCATTGAAATTGTTAAGATGGATGAGGCTCCTCTAATCAATTACAAATAGGAGCAGAATAAAGATTTTGGATGCAAAATTTTGCATATTTTTTCACCTTGAGAGAGGAATTTTTTACTTCACCACTTTCCTTTGTGGTTATTGTTATGTGTGTTGTGTTCCTATATGCTTGCATTGAAGATAATGTCCATTTTAAGTGTGGGGGTGCTTTATTATTTACAATTTTTCTACTTCTGTATAAATTTTGTCGTTGTTGTTTTTTAATATGTTTTATTTTATTTTTTTGCTATTTCTGCTACTAATTTGCTCTTTTTATTCTTTTTTGTAAAATCTTTTGTTGTTGTTGTTGTTTTGTGATAATTCTACTACTGTTGCTATTTTGTAAATAATTTCATTGTATTTTGTTTTTGTTTCTATTTTTTGTTTTCTATTATTGTTGCAATAATTTTATTTTTTGTTTATGTTCTATTTTTGTAATAATTTTGCTGATTTGCTATTTTTTCTATTTTGTAAATAATTTAACTATATTCTATTTCAGTATTATGTTTTTGTTACTATATACTATTTTTGGTTTTTACTATTTTTTCTATTTTTTTATTGTTTTCAATTTTATTGTTGTTATCAATTTCGTTTTTGCTAAAAAAAATAAAAATATATTTTGCAATTTTTAGCACTTTTTAGTGGATGTCTAGGTTGTGTAAATTGTGAATAGTTGCATCATTCTTGATTGAGAAGTTTTACAACTTGTTAGGAAACCACTTTTGCATCTTTTGTGTAATGAGTGGCTTGGAAATTAAAGTTTGAATCATTGGTGATAGAGCATTTATCCTTGTGAGATTTTAAGCCTTGTATGATGATGACTTCCATTTTGTCATTCTCTTCTTCCTTATATGATTTGCACATGTGTTGCTAATTAGTCTAGGTTTCGTCTTGACTCTCTTTTATGCCTCTTATCACACATGTATTGGTGATATAATTTAGACCTTCTTTCTTTATAGCCACTAGCCAAATGGACTTACATTGCATTAAATCCCTTGCTTATCCCTTTTAAGCCTATCTAACCCTTTCTCTAATATTATAGCATATTACAAGCCTAAAAATAAAAAATCATTATCACCTTAACCTTAGGGGTTAAAGGAGCTTTGGAGTTGTTTTGGGGATGAGTTCTAAATAAGTGTAGAGGTGATATTTAATGCTTTGCAAGTGGTACTTTAATAGTTTGACTTGTACAAGTAGTAATTGTTGTGTTGTATTGATTTGTTTTTTTCAAAGTGTATAAAAAAAGTGCATCAAAGAAAGAAAAATGCAATAAAAAGGTTGAAAAAAAAAATATAGCAACAAAAGGTTTTATTTGCAGTGGTATAGAAAAAAAAAAGTGAAATTGAAAGAAAAAAAAGAAGAGGAAATGAGACAAAGTGGACCTTACTTGTCTTGCATTTTTTTGGTGTCTTGTATTATTTTAGGGCTATTCTTCATACTTATTGACTTATTCTCCATTGCTCATCTTCCCTCTTTGGTTGTGTATGCTTAAATCACTTCTCATATCCTACCTTGTCTTTGGTTACATTACGACCTTAATTAAAGTCTTTTTGATTATTTGTGCATCTGTCTCAAGTTGTAGAAATTAGAGGCTAGTCAAAGCTTGGTTGTGCTAGTTAGTATAAAGTGCTTAAGTGTAAACACAAATCTAAACACTTAAGAGATTGAGAGTATGTATATTGAGAAGGTTCTATCATTTGTGGGTCATTCTTTAAGTTTTATTCTTCTCTTGTTTGCTTTAGATGTTAGAAGTACATTCATAGATTGTTGGGTACCTTGATACTAGGATTCTTGTACTCTTACTCCTTTTATTAACTTAAGGATTCATTGGAAAGTGTTGCACTTTATTTGTACTTGCTTTAGTTCATTTGCTTTAGATTTATTTTTTATTTTTTGATTTTGGTTGGAGTGCAAAAGTTCAACTGTGAGGGAATTTGATAGAACATTTTTTAGGCATTTAATAATGACTTATGTTGCACATATTTGATATCATTTTATAATTAATATAGATACATTTGTTGAGTCTTGGGTTATTGGACTTAATTGCATTTAGTTGCTAAGCTTTGCTTATTTTCAAACTTAATTGTCATTATGATGTTGTTATCCTATACAAGGCATATCTAGACCTACAGACTTCCAAATTGGACAATCTTGGTGGCTCTAAAAAGATAAGACAAAGATCTACAATGTCTATCTTTTTGGCTCAACCTATTTCGATCTTCTTTAGTATAAAAAAATCCATGTAAAGTTGTCGCCTCTGTACCTACTTTATTGGGCCTTTCTTTATATATTTTGGCCTAATTTTGGAACTTTGGTTGGTGAACCTTAGAGCATGTATTGGTTAGACACTTTTGAGACGTTTGACATTTTTTAGGAGGTTTCTTGGATTGTAAGTTTCATCCCTTCTCATTTTTCGTTTTTGCTTTGGATTGTGATACCACTTTCCTTAGCATTTAGAGCATGTATTGGTTAGTTTTAGTTAGTTAGACACTTTTGAGACCTTTGACATTTTTTAGGAGGTTTCTTGTATTGTAAGTTTCATCTCTTCTCATTTTTTGTTTTTGCTTTGGATTGTGCTGCATCTTCTGTAATGATTACCATGAAAGGCTAAGCTCTCTTATCAACTCAAGGTTCCATGATTGTATTTCAGTTTGAGTTCTTGAATCTTTCCTTATGCAAATTCTATTATGTTCTTTTATTTCCAATTATTAACCTGTTTTCATGATTATGATTGCACTTGAAGTTTTGGATTGTGCTATGTTAGGTAATCAATTGATCACCTAAATCAACCAATTATGTGCTTGAATTCATGCATCTTAAGGGCTGGGATTGTGATATCAAATTGTATAGATAAATGTTAGATGATTATCTAATGAATCTTGGGTTGATATAAATTTGCACTCTTATTATAACCATGATAACAAAACTTCATGTTTGAATCTTTGGATTGATGTTACATACATAACTCTGTTTAATTCAATTATCTTTTATTTAATTTTTTTCTACATAAATTCTAATTTTGCACAATTTTATTCTACATATAAACCCATTTTTAGCATTCAATTTGATTTATATTTAACAAGATTAAGCATTGCATGATTGTATCCTTAAGATATTTAACCTAAGTTAGTCCTTATACTGCATAATTAAGGAAAATTTAGTGATTTTAGTAGTATTTTGACAACATTATTTGATACATACACATATGTGTTATCTGATTGCTTAATAATCAATTGGTTGATGACGAATGATTTTAAAGTCTTTATATTTGTATAGGTGTTATGGTGGCCAATATTTGTTGTATATGGATGTTTTAATTTTCTAGAAGTATGTATGTGCTAAAGTAAGCTTACCCTTATATTTATTTCCATGTGTGCAATTGTTATGATCTCAAACACCATGTTAGTTAGGAGTAGATGTCAAGATCCCCATGAGCGAGGAACACCCAACATATGCTCAAGGGAATGTACATGTGGGATTATTTAGCATTAGCTTTTGGGAGACCATAGTTGATGTGTCAGCAACTAGGTTTGGGTGTATGATCATGGGGTATCTCTTCACCTTTCTTTTGATGTATAGCTTTTGTATTTGGAAATTTATATAAATGCTCCAACTTCAATGATGCTTTCTTATATAAGTGTCACGAGGAACAAGCTTTGTAATTAAATCCATGAATCAAAGGAACTTTCTTTAGTGATAGACCTATGTGTATATATGCTTTCAAAATGTATGTATTGATTGAGAAATATTTATTTGCTTTTTTCTTAAATAAAATTAAATTAAAAGTTTCCTCAAAATCAGCTTTCGCAAGTAGAATTTGGTGTTTAACAATTATGACAACAACATATCATTACAGTTTGCCTTGGCCTCAAGGCTTCTTGAAATCAATATAAAAAAACCTTGGTGTCATCACCACCAAAATATTGCCTCATGTTAGATTACCATAGAAAAAAATTTATTTAGGTTTGGCAAGGGATCCATTAGAAGGATTTGTGACATTACCATAGAATAATTTCATTTAAATCAGTAGGAATCTAATGGTGCAATTTAAATTGTTGTAGTGTTGAACATTTCTCATACCTATATGCAAGTGCACTTCATGGGACATCCAAACATATTTGGCATTGGCGTATAACTCTCCAATTCTTTCCATAAGACTGAGTTCAATGAAAAATTCAATCACAATGAGCGATCTTTATTTCAAACCATAAATTTCATATTTCAAATCTGAGATTCTAAACAAATCACCTTAAGAGAACCCCTCGTTTAGCTCTTCCCATATGCCAACTGCATTTCCAAGGAAGATAATGCTTTGTGCAATTGGGTCAGCAACCGAATTCATAATCCAAGAATGGATGAGCACATTGCATCTACTTCATGCCTTGAAGCTTGGGTCAAACGAATCATGAATTTCAATAGCATCTACAAATTCAAATTTATTTTTACCTCTTATGGATCTCCTCATGGATCGAGCCCAGTAATGATAATTGGAGTCGCACTAAGAATAGGGGTTACAACCATTGAAGAAGGGCCATCGCCTGGATGCACACAATAAGGGCTTGATGTATTGTGAATTAGATAATGAGAAGCATGGTTGCCTTTGGTGTTGGTAATGTTCGAATTTAACGAAGCATTTGTGTGATTATTTCGAGCCATAAAGATCAAGTGCAGTAGCAGTAGAGCTTAAAGACACTCTGTTACCATCTTAAACATTTATCAAACACATGGTGAGTAAAAGATAAACCGAAAACAGATAGAGAAAATGAAAACAATAGATAGGATTAAATAAATTGGCTTTTCATTTGATACATTGTGATACAAATGATAAGCCATCTATATAGTACCAAAACGATAGTAACAAGTGCTAGACTACTAAGCCTTATTACAAGAAAACAGAACTCATTATTTTATACCAATTCAATGAGTTAGCATAACAGAAAGTGTGACACCTCCCCTCACTCTCCTCGTCATCCCAATTGTGGTTCAAATTGGGTGAGCTAAATGAATAAATAGAACCATTCCCCAAGTCAGAAGTATTCTCCATCTCTATGTTTAACATGTTGCTTGAAGGAAGGCAGCTTTCCCCAGTAAGCATTTCTTCATCGCAAATGACACCTTCAACCTCTCTTGTCTTAACCTTCTTGGTCCTTTGTTTGAAGGGTCATTTTCATGTCGTGAGGGATTAAGAGGAGCCTCAAGCTCCATGAAGATTGCAGGGCAAGTGTTTTTTTTCCCTATCTAACGAGGTTTGAACTCCGTTTAACCAAAGAAAAAACATAACTTAATTACCACTAGGCCAACTAATAACAAAAGTTATATAAATATTAATACAAAATAACTTCTTGGGGAAGAATTCTAAAGTAAGGGCTTGGATAGCCTTAAGCTGAACTGGGAGGACTTTAGGTTGGCCTCGTAGGATTTTGGGCTGGCATTGTAGGATTTGGGGATGGTACTGTAGGATTTTGGGCTGGCATTGTAGGATTTTGGGATGGTACTGTAGGATTTCTGGACGTTTTGGGTGACACTGTAGGATCTTGGAGCGGTATTGTAGGATTTTGGGGCGTTTTGGGCAACATTGTAGGATCTTGAGGTGGCACTATAGGATTTTGGAGAGTTTTGGGTGGCACTGTAGGATCTTGGGGTGGCACTATAGGATTTTGGGATGGTAATGTAGGATTTTGGGGCATTTTGGGCGGCACTATAGGATCTTTGGATGGCATTGTAGGATTTTGGGGCATTTTGGGCAGCACCGTAGGATCTTGAGGTGGCACTGTAGGATTTTGGGGCGTTTTGGGTGGCACTGTAGGATCTTGGGGTGGCACTATAGGATTTTGGGACGGCACCGTAGGATTTTGAGGCATTTTGGGTGGCACTATAGGATCTTTGGGTGGCACTATAGGATTTTGGGGTGGTACTTCAGACATTTTGGGCGGCACGGTAGGGTTTTGGGGTGGCACAATAGGATTTTGGGGCGTCTTGGGCAGCACTGTAGGATCTTGGGGTGGCACCGTAGGATTTTGAGGCACCACTATTGTTGGATTTTGAGGTGGTACTATAAGATTTTGGGGCGGCCCTATAGGATGTTGGACATTCATAGGACCAAGAGAGTAAGGTATCCCAGCATCAACAATCCAAGCATCACGTTCAATTGAATTACTAATTTCAAATAACCTCCCAGCATAATAGTCAGTTGCTTCAGTAGAGGTTAGAGTCTTAAAACCTGGCCATGTGATTCTTAATGATGTGTTAGCACCAGGACCCTTGTTATTATACTCGTAATATATACATGTGTCTTTGAATGCACTTCCCATCCATGCCTCGTACCCTTCTGGTAAAAAGACATTGTCAATTTGAGAGTCCATGATCACCACCTTAGAGTATGGCCTCCATGGCCTTCCAAGGAATGCTAACTTAGGCTCTGCCATAATCATTTGGGGTACTCCTGTGAAGTGGCAGCTTTGGAACACATAGCCACTAAGACTGTCAACTTTGCTTCTACCATCGGCTGTCACCATGCACTTTTGTCCTTGTATGGGTTCTCTCACAATTATTGTGCAATTTTGGAACATTCCAAGGGCATCCCCAAAGATAAAGTCGACGGTGCCACTGATGGTGCAATCACGATAGAATTGGCGTTGGGCTTGAGCATAAAGGGTGTCTTGGAACCCATCAAATTGGCAATTATAGAAAACACATTTGTCTGCTGTTACTAAAAGGGCCACCGCTTGTTCTTTCAAAGGCCCTGCTGTGTTTTCAATTCCAATGTCCTTTGCCATGAAGTTGGCACCATTAACACCTGCCAATTAATGACTTACCATAAGTTGGGTAACCAAATATTAGTGACATACCTCATTGTAAAGAACAGTGAAAAAGTGAATAGGATACAATATATAGGTATCATTAAAGATGGAGATTCAAGACATTTTTTTGCATTATATTTTATCTATATCTTTGTTATTACTCAAATTAGAAAAATCACCATAAGACATAACTAAAATGAAAAAATAAAGAAAAATATGAAAGGAGTATTAAAATATGAGTTTGAAAATATAAGTTGATATTAAATTATTTGAATACTTTCCTGCAATAACAATTATTTAGCATGTGTTTGAATTATAATTAATAAATTATGGTTTAATTCAACCAAAAATTAAAACTTTTTTTTTTTACTTTTACTCAAACCATAGTTTAATATAATCTAAAATTATATTTAAAATAATTATAATTTGGTTAAACGTAAATTGACTTGTATTCTCTAAAATAAAGCCAATGCAAATTCACACATGCATAATCTCTTTTGTAAAAGTAAGTATCAAAAGTAGAAGCAAAATTAGGATAAGTAACTCTAAATTCAATATTTTTAATTAGATATTTTTCAACTACAAATTCTTGTCAGGTTAACAAATTAAAACTTTAAATTCTCTCTCTACATGCATTCTCTATTTAGTTATTGTGGTTAATGTATGTTGAATTAACAATAATACAAATTTAAAACTTTTAAGATTATATTCTAATTGTTAGTCTTGTGTATTCTATTTTTAGAGTTTTATTATTAAAAATTGTTTAAAAAACGTAATATATTTTTAGCCATCTTAAAATGAACGAGTTTTTATTTTGTGTCTATATAAAATCTTTTATTTTCTTTCTATCTAAATTTAAAATCGGTATTTATAGTCTTTATTATTATATGATATTTGTTAATTATTTATGTATTTAACACAATATCAAGTAACAATCCCAAATAATACTCACTAGTGTCTATAATATCATGTCATCATGTGACATTTCTAATTTTTTTTTCTAGATCCATAAAATGAATGTCATTTTATATTCTTCAAAATAAATATTAGGAATCAAAAAATAATTATTTCATATTTTAAAGAATGAAAATCAAAGAAAATTATTTTACATGGAACATGACCAAATTCACTCAATTTATAAGAACAAAAATAATGATTTTAAATTTTATAGGGATGAAAAAAATTACAGAAAACAAAATCAAAACTTATTCATTTTATAAAGACTATAATCATATTTAAGTAAAAAAAACAACAAGTAGAAAAATAATGTAGTTTATAATGTTTAAGAGTTTAATGGTTATAAATTATTAATATAAAGATTTTTATATTTTCAACTAACCAAAAATACCTAGTATGACTTTTAAAGTAGTTATTGTAAAAGTGAAAGACAATTATAATATATGATAGTACATGAATAAATGATAGTATAAAAATATTTTATATTATCATGAACTATTTTTGCAATGATATATAGTATTCTTTTATTAAATAAGTAAACGGATATCAATTTTTAAAAAAATAATTATCATATTTGTAATATATATATATAATTAGAGATCATGCAAAAGTAACTATCAAAAGAGTATTTGGTTTGTATATTGTTGGAGATACTAGATACTATATACCTAAAAGGGGTTTTGCAATACTTACTAAAAGTAGCAGTGTTGAAAGTTGGGATACCATCAACGAAGTTTAAATTGCCAATAAATTTAGTCTTTGTAGGACCATCTCCAATAACTGTAACATGGGTCTTGTCCTTGGTGACATTTACAATTTCATTGTACACACCAGCCTTGACATAAATCACAAAAGTTTTAGTATTTCCGGGGGGAACAGTGTTAAGAGCTTCAGCGAATGTTTTAAATTGGCCAGACCCATCTTGTGCCACTACTGCATTGGGCTTATCATTTCCAAACGCAGCCTGAAGAAAACGTCGTTGCCCATCATTCACCCACGAAGGGGAACCATCCACATGTACTGATTCCCCAGAGAGAAATCTCCTATTGCCAAATTTATTGCGGTGACGCTTGAGTACTTTAGAAATCGCATTGACCATATCCAACGCATTGCTACTAAGCTCCAAAGAGACACGCATAACCTTAGTCATTGCCTCACGGACCTTTCTTAACGTTAGTTTGTTGTCAAAACCTTGCAAGCAAGTTTCTTGGTGAGAAATGCTCCCGGTCAGCCAAACCTTGAGGTCAAAAACATGTTCACCCAACTTGCCAAATTCAAACTTGTCCAATATCTCAGTGGATTTGAGAATACCATCAACCGCATAGTCCAATACTTCCGTGCAAATATCCATAGCTTGTCTTGTCATGTTATCCGTGGCCATCTGATGAAAAAGGGTGGCGTTGTTTGCGTGGCTTAAAAGTTCGATCACCGTCGCGTTGAACCCAGCTTTTAGGAGCTTCTTCGGGTCTGTGACTACGAAAAGTGAATTCGAAAGGCTTTTCTTGCAGACTTCCTGGTACTCTGTTTCTTTGCATAACGATTCTCCACTGCTCTTTTCAACGTTAAAGACAGTATAGCTTTTCCCTTCTCCTTTTGTTTCACTTCCATGGTTTAAACCAATAGCCACCACCGCAGGCATCATAGCCACAAGGAGGATTGAAAAGATGCTAAGAATAGGAAACCTTGTTCGTTGTTCATGGCCATTGTTATGTCCACTCATTTTTCTATACACATGCAATTCTAAACTACAAATTTCCTTCTCTATTTGTTTTTTCCCTTAAAAATTGAAAAAGAATATAACTATTTTTTTTTTTCGCTTTTTTTCCCTTCTGGGCAGTGTTTTGAAAAGTTGTTAGGCCCTTATTCTTTCTTACTTGTGAATATTGTTTTATTTATATATGCTCTAAATTCTTTGCAAAATCACTAATTCATTTGTTAAATGGAAGGTAGGAAACACTTACGAAACCAAGGGTATTTGTAATGTTTGTGCAATACATCTAGACACGTCACCTAATTCCTAAACTTGGTGCACAACTTAAGTTAAAATGACCGGTGGTCATTGTCTAATTTTGGAATGTAGTTGTTAAAAAAATGATGGTTGAAAAAGATTTAGTATAGAGAATCTCCTTAAACCAAGAGCTTCATTGCCAATATCAATTTTTGACGTATATGCTTGCATGACCTTTGAAGTTTCTTGTTGTTTTGGTATATAGTTTTATCAACTTTGATTTTTTCAACTTCTAATTGTTACACCTGATGTTTTTTATCTCTCTTTTGTTTTCATCACATTATCCATCGTATCTATTATTTTCTCTTTTCCCAAAGTGTATATATCCCATGGAAGTGTGAGAAAAACTTAATTTAAGTTATTTAGCGATCATATTATCATTTATTACTTAGAAAATGAACAACATACATTTCCTTTCCGGGTACACAAAATTAGTAGCACCATCCCCAAATTGCATTATTTCTACTGTCATTGCTACTCAGGTGATGCCACCACACCTTGTTCTCATAGTAACTGGTTTCTCACATTGATGCTATTCTGTTTTAAAGCTTTCACTGCAGGTACAACAAAAAGATAAAAACATATAGGTAAATTACACAATTAAGGTAAGGCAAATTGTTGAAGTATTTTGGGGTGGATGGGACCTTTACAAGTTGAGGTAGGCACCATTATGAGTTGTGGCAGTTTTGCTACCTTGTAAAAACTCATTAACACTGCAACAACATCAAATGTGTCCAATAAAATAAAGTCCTACTACATGTCTGTGGTGGACAATTGCAACAAATCATCATATCATTAGTGAATATATAAAACTATACAAACATCACTATGCAAACAGTTGCAAGCAATTAAGATACCAGAAAAGACTCCAATTCCCCTCCATCACCAACAGCCTCCCAGCAGTGACCTTCAAGAACAACTAGATTTGCAAAATGTTTTATAAAATGATCCAAATTCACTTCTTTCCCTGTTGTAACATCCAAGGAATTCTTTTCTTCAACTACAACATAACAAAAATATGATATAGGGTAATTATAATAGCCGCTTATAGAAAATTTAACCATACGTAACCATGTATATTTGGTTTTATAATAATCGATTAATTAAATTTGATTATAAAATTTAACCATTTTATTTTTAAGTTAAAATTTGGTTAGTTATTTTTTTTAATGATTGAATATGATTAGATAACTAATTATAAAAAAAATAAATTATGATTATAGTTATAGTTATAAAAAATAAGTTTTAACTATGGTTAACGTTTTTTATTTGATCTTCGTCACTATTTTTGTCTCAACCATAACTAAAATATCTTCAACTCAATAATAATCAGAACATCTTTTACTTTACTTTGCCTCAAACATATTTAGCTTAACCTTAAATTAAATTTTAAAAAGAATAAAATATGTATTTATAATAGCCTCCCAATGCAATTCCACGTGCCTTTTATAATTCCTAGCTATATCTTTATAGGTACTAATCCATAACGATGTATGTAACTTTTAAAAATTTTCTAAAAGCCCTTTGTTTATGTTTTGATTTTGGATATATCCCTGTAGCCACCAAGTTGGATACTGAATTCAAGAAGAAGTCTAATTGTGCTAACTCCTCCAAATGGTTGGTGTTTAAGGACAAGAAAATTCGTATAGCATATGTGGGTACTGGTGGTCAAAAGATCGACTAGAGTTTTAGTTCTTTTAAAATGGGTGAATTGTGTTTTTCGTCACTAAATTTTTTTTTTAGTTTTCATCTTAAATATTATAAAATTATTGATTTTCATCTCTTTTTATGAGAAACTTGTTAATTTCTTGTATATTTAATAAAAGGTTAAGTAATTATTATATGTGACATTTATTAGTGTCTATAGTATTTTGTAAGCACATAATAATTCTAATTTTTTTTTAAAATAAATATTAGTTATATATCTTAAAATGAATGTTAGAGACTAAAAATAATTATTTTAAATTTTGAAGGGATAAAAACTAAAAAAAAAAGACAGGAACTATAGCTAAAATTCACTCATTTTATAAGGGTAAAAAATAATAATTTTAAATTTTATAGGCATGAAAAAAATACAGAGACAAAAATTAAAACTTGTTTATTTTATGAGAACTATAAATATATTTAATCCTTAAAAATATAGATTTTTATTTTATTTTCAAAATTGGTTTTAGTCTATAATCAGTTATTCAATGATTTCCTTCCTTTCGATGTCCAAAGGAAATATTTTTGTCTCTACATTTGTTCCTTTGGACTCACGTCCAAAGGAGCTATTCAGTTTCTACATTTTGTTCTTCAATTTCTTTGAACTCACATCTAAAGGAACATCTCTATTATGCATTCGTTATTCTGAACTAAGGAATATTTCTACTATGCATTTCATTCGTTTGGAATCGCGTCTAAAGAAACATCTCTATGCTGCATTCGTTCCTTTGGACTCACGTCTAAAAGAGTATTTTATTTCTATATTCATTCTTTTGGACTCATGTCTAAAGAAGCAACTTCGTTCTATATTCGTTCCTCTAAACTTGTGTCCAAAGGAACATTTCTATTATTCATTCCGTTCCTTTGGATTCACATTCAAAGGAACATCTTTATTCTGCATTCGTTTCTTTGGACTCCCGCCTAAAGGAGCATTATGTTTCTACATTCTTTCCTTTGGACTCACATCTAAAGGAGCACCTTCGTTCTGCATTCATTTCTCCCTTGGAAAAACGTCCAAAGGAGTGGTCTTGATTTTCTGCATTCATTTCTCCTTTGGAGGTGTACCCAAAAAAGAGATTTTGTTCTACACTCGTTTCCCCTTTGTTTTTTGTACCTCCCTTTTGGACATCCAAAGGAATTTGTCTTCTTTCAACACTTCCTTTCCAAAGGAATTTGTCTTTTTGTATTTCCTGTAGACCAAAGTCCAAAGGAATTTATCCTTTTCCTACACTTCCTTTGGATGAGAGTCCAAAGGAATTTGATCTCTATTCTTCACTTTTTGGATGAGAGTCCAAAGGAATATGTCTTTTTGTACTTCTTTTGGACGAAAGTCCAAAAGAATTTGTCCTCACTACACTTTCTTTGAACGAGAGTTCAAAGGAATTCATCTTCCTTTGCATGGGCAAAGTAGTTTTTTCTATTCTGACCCCTTTCAACGAACTCATCAGTATAGCTACGTGTAACTGAACCTCTTTGGACGAGAGTCCAAAAGGATTCACTCTTTTTACAGATAGCAGAAAAGTTGTCCTACTCTAAGCCAATAGCATCGCATCAACTTTACGAAAAAGCATATTTTGCTTTTCTATTACCATCCAACTTTTCTACTCAAACTTTAGGATCAACTTTTATGCTATTCAATCACAATCCCTGGGCAGCTTTTGTTGACAACTCCTGATTTTGCTTTACAACTTCCAATTCAACTTTGTTGTCCAGAAGTCAGCTTTTGTTGACAAAAGGAGTCCCGAGCCAACTTTCCATTAAATTTCTGTTTTGAGCTATTGTCTCTGGCCCTTCTACACTCCAACTCCAACTTCAACTTTATTAACGGGAAATCCTACCCACAATCTAACTTGTTCAATGCTGAGATTCATAGTTGCCTATAAAACAAGCAACTCAAGCTCATTGTAGGATGACTTTTTTGCCTTTTGAAAAGAAACTATTGAAAGTAAAAGAAACTTTGTATTGATTAAATTGAATAATACAATTTCTAATCTCCATTTTGTAGGGTAAAGACTACTTAAAGATAATATGAATAACATAAAAATAAAGATAATAATTGTAGATAAACTACGATGATCACAATTTCCTAATAAGATATTTAGATATTTGTAACATTTTAATCTAATGAGATATTTAGATATTTGTAACCTCTTAATGAGTTACCTATCATATATTATCAGATATCTATAATATCTCCAACACTCCCCCTCAAGTTGGAGCTTACTAAGTTTTCCACTTGTTACATGAAGAGAAAAGAAGGAGGCAAGAGGCAATATTCAAAGGAACTCTTAGCAGAAGTTTGTTAAGTCTGGAGAAGGGGGAAGGAGAGTGAAGAGGACCCTAGTAACAACGAAAGGCTCTACACTCAAGTGACATCCTTCACCCATTTATGCATTTTTTTTTTCATGTGTTAGTATAGGGCTCAATTCTCCTTTCCTTGACTACTTTGTTGCCATGTGATCCTTCTCTTTTGTTTTTGGGGTAAGCAACCAACGTATGGCCCCCTCCCTTTTCACTATCATGTAATAATTTGCATGTACGAGCCTACATAGGGCTCCTCTCTTCTTTCTCATATGTTTATAACTTTCTTTACATTGTGCTATTTCCTTTTACTGATAAATGTTTTGGTGTTTGGCCTAAAGCCTTTGGACGCAAGACCCAAAGGTTGACCTCCTTTCTTCTCAATCATATGTTTCCTGCTCATCCAAGCCTTTGGATGCAGTAGTTTTGTTTTCCTCTTTTTCCATTTTAACTAATATTTGTTTTTGTGTTTGGCCCAAGCCTTTGGACATGAAAGTTAAATGTTGACTTCTTTTCTTCTTTATCATATGATTCCTACTCATCCAAGCCTTTGGATTCAACAATTTTATTTTCCTCTTTTTCCATTTTAACTTATATGGGTTTTTGTGTTTTGCCCAAGCCTTTAGACTAAGAAGCCAAAGACTGGCCTCCTTTCTTTTTTATCATGTGTTTCATGCTCGTTCAGACCTTTGGACGCAGTAGCTTTGTTTTTCTCTTTTTCCTTCTAACTAATATGTGTTTTTGTGTTTTTCCCAAGCCTTTGGATGCAATAGCCAAAAGCTGGCTTCCTTTCTTTTCTGTCATGTGTTCCCTGCTCGTCCAGGCCATTGGACGCAACAGTTTTATTTTTCCCTTTTCCCCTTTTCCCCTCTAATTGATATGTGTTTTGTGTTTTGCTTAAGCCTTTGGATGTAGGAGCCAAAGGCCGACCTCCTTTCTTTTTTATCATGTGTTCCCTGCTCATCCAAGCCTTTAGACGCAACAATTTCATTTTTTCTCTTTCTCCCTCTAATTAATATGTGTTTCTATGTTTGGCCCAAGCCTTTGGACGCAAGAGCCAAAGGTTAGATTACTTTCTTTTCTGTCATGTGTTCTTGTTCATTCAGGCCTTTGAACACAACAATTCCATTTTCCCTCTTTTTTCCTTTCACTAATATGTGTGTTTTTGTGCTTTGCCCAACCTTTGGGTGCGACACCCAAAGGCTGGCCTCCTTTCTTTTTTGTTATTTGTTCCTTACTTGTTTAGGCCTTTGGACGCAACAATTTCATTTTTTCTCTTTTCTTTTACTGATATGTGTTTCTGTGTTTTGCCCAGCCTTTGGACATGAGAGCCAAAGGCTGGCCTTCTTTCTCTTCTGTTATGTGTTTGCTGCTCGTTCAAGCCTTTAGATGTAGTGACTCCTTCCCTTTTTTGTTAATTATTATATCTCTCCTGCTCATCCAAGCCTTTGGACGTAGTGGTCATTCTCCTTTTTTTCTATTAATTATTGCATCTCTATTGCTCATCCAAGCCTTTGGACGCAATTATCCTTCTCCTTTTTTTGTTAATTTTTGCATATCTACTACTCTTCCCAGCCTTTGGATGCAATGACCCTCTTCCTTCTTTTGTTAGTTACTGAGCTCCCAAGCCTTTGGACGTAATGGCCCTCTTCCTTTTTCTATTAACTACTACATCTTTGCTGCTCATCCAAGCCTTTGGATGCAGTAGCTCTTTTCCTCTTTCTCTGTTACTTGTTCTCCCTTTGAACGAGTGGCTTCTGTTTTTCGTTCGCTACATCTGTTTTCTACTATCCAACATTTGTTCGTCCAAGCCCTTTGGAGGAAGGGCTTTGGACAACCTTCCAATTATCCATTTTTGTGCCCATATGTTTGTCCAAAACCTTTGGATGAAGGATTCTGGATGATGCTTCCATTTATTCCTTTACTACCCATCTACTCGTCCAAACTGTTTGGACGAAGGGCTCAAGACGACCCTTCCATTCATCCCTTTCTTTGCTCATCTACTTCGTCCAAGCCCTTCGAACGAAGAGCTTTAGACAATTCTTCCATTTACTCCTTTGTTGTCATCTATTCATCCAATCCCTTTGGACAAAGAGCTACTAACAACCCCTCCGCCATTTTCCCTTTACTGTTATCCAGTTAAACTCTAAAACACCCTAAAAATCTCTATCTACACTTAGCATGACCATTTGAGAAAGCACTTCCTATTTGGTTATTGCTCAAAACTTTCCTCAAAAGTCAATAATCATTCCAGATGCACTTCTGGTTTGATTTATTATACTCAAGTCTAACCCCATTGTTATCATCTCCTCGTCCAAACCCCTTTGGATAGAGCTCTAGATAGCTCTTCCACTTATCCCTTTACTGCATCTGTTTCATCCTTCCCATTTGGATGTAGGATCCGACGTATGGCTCCTACTCCTTCCAGCCATCTTTGGACACCAATGGAAAGTCCACTCTATTTCTAATCATCTTCCAACAATCTTTGGATGTCAATGGATAGTCCACTTTATTTCCAATCACCTTCCAGTCATCTTTGGACACTAATAGATAGTCCACTCTATTTCTAATTACCTTCCAACCATCTTTGAATGTCAATGGATAGTCCATTTTATTTCTAATCACCTTCCAACCATCTTTGGACACCAATGGAGAGTCCACTCTATTTTTGATTACCTTCCAATCATCTTTGGACGCCAATAGATAATTCACTCTATTTTTAATCACCCTTTAGCTCTCTTTTGACCCCAATGAATCGTCCACTCAATCCCAAAACTACATGAGCTTTGAATTCTCCATTGTACAAAGAGATACATAGGAGTAAAAGACAACTCTTGTTAAGTTTGAAAAACAAAAAAATATATATCTTTTTGTTTCAAATAACAAATTCAATTCTATTTTCGAAGGGTAAAAATTGTTATTTCTGAAATCATACTAGTTTCACACATCTAATTAGAGATAATCATCTTAAGATGAACATCATAAAGTGTTAATACCTACTCCTGAGCCCCAAATCTATTTTTGAAGACCTGCCTTATCCTTTTCAAGATTTTTTTTAATATTTTTCTTAATAAATATTGGTGGCAACTCCATTGCATTCATCTTTCTTTATTTGAAAGAAAATTAAAATTCTATTTTTCTATTTTTCTATTTTTCACTATCCCCGTCACAATCCTAGTTACGACATCTAGTATGTCACCAAAGCCCCCAAAATTGATCATTTTGTTCATCAGCAATATCACTAAGGGCACTTTCTTCATATATGGCTAATGTCAAATACAAAACTTATTTTAATAATTTCTAACTTATTTTCAAAAATTATTTCAACTAGCTTTTGAAAATAAACTAACTTATAAGTTTCTAGTTTTGTATATATTTTTATTCTCACTAATTGTGTGTATTGTTTGATACATAAACTTATTTTTAAAAATTATTTCAACTAGTTTTCCAAAATACACTAGCTTATAAATTACTAGCTTTTTTTTTATTTTCACTAATTTATTTGTGTGTTAAAAATTGATTGACACACAAACTTATTTAACTTTTTTTGTTTTTTATTACTATTCTCCCTAATATATTTGAAATATTTATTTGACACAAAATTTTGAAGGTTTTATTTATTCTTTTCTTTATTTCGAAAGCTTTTTTTTCTCACAACAGAAAATCACTATTTAGCGACCAACTATATGCCAGAAATTGGTTTCTTGCAAAACCCAAGTCAATAAAGTAATTATCAACCAAAGAAGAGTTTGTTGCTGTCTTGCAACTGCTCTTTTCAGTCCTATAAGAAAGTAATTAGTCGTTATTGTTTTAGTAGTGTTTGTTGGTTGGGACCAACTTGCCGCTATATTTAAAAATGATTTTTTAATAAATCTAGTAATTCATGTCAGTACCTAAATTTGTTGATATACAGCGACTGAATATAAGATGTAATAATTACCGTCCATAAAAGATTATAAATTAAATAAAAAAAATTGCTTGGAAAATAAATGTCAGTAGCTAAAATATTACTAATTCACAACCAAAAATTTCGGTCACTAAATTTGTGTACATTGTACATTTTTATAGGTATTGGATAATTTATAATTTTGATGTGCTTAATAATTATAAATAATAAAAAATTTAATCACACTCAAGCTAAATAACAAACTAACATAAAACAAAAACCGGAAAAACATAATGTATCAAATACTATAAAGTAAACTATAAAACCATAAGTAAACTATAAAAACATAACTAAAATTACCTAAAAAAAATACAATATTATAAAATGAAAATAAACATCCAATCAATGGTTTTATAGTGCATTATCAACTCAATTATCCTAAACATCATGGTGTTCAGTGTAATTCAATGGAGGAATGGGACCTAGCATAAAAGACTCAATCTGTAAGGATTGTAATATAAGTTTATTGTTGATTTTATAGTCGCAATGCAGATTATGTAGTTGCATTTGCTCACTTTATAATTATTTATTTATATAAAATAATAAATATATTATATTACATTATTAAATTATGTATCTAAAAATATAGTTAAAAATCAGAACCTACAAAATATATTATTATAAAAATATAACATTCAATTATATATTATAAGAATTTATTTGTATAAACTTTTATTATTCTAAATTGTTTTTAATAATTTTTAACAAGGTGGTTTCATTTACTACAAAATTATTAAATTAAAAAAATTGTTTATCTCAACCTAAAATAAAAGGAAAATTTATAGTATATACATGAATATGCTTAAGGCATATATCGCAAGTAATTGTATGATTACAATCCTAGTGTAAGTTGCGGTAGCATGATGCTCCTCACTTTTTTCTCATTTATCAAATTGTTACTCTTTGACATTCTCCATGTGGGTATAAAATTTTAGGCTTTCATAGGGCCAAGAGAGTAAGGTACCCTAGCATCAACAATCCAAGCATCACGTTGAGCCGAATCAGCGAGTTCAAAGAACCTCCCAGGATAATAATTAGCTGCTTCAGCAGAGGTTATAGTCTTAACACCTGGCCATTTAACTCTCAATGATGTGTCCGCACCAGGGCCCTTGTTATTATACTCGTAATATATACATGTGTCCTCAAATGCACTTCCCTCCCATTCCATGTACCCTTCTGGTAAAAAGATATTGTCAATTTGAGAGTCCATGATCACCACCTTAGAGTATGTTCTCCATGGCCTTCCAAGGTATGTTATCTTGTGTTGCAAGTTAGCCACTAGGGGTTCCGCTGTGAAGTGACATTTTTGGAACACAAGGGCACTAGGGCTATCAATTTTGGTTCTACCACCGGCTGTCACCAAGCATTGTTGGTTGTCTAAGGGTTTTCTCACAATTAATATGCAGTTTTGGAACATTCCTACGGCATCTCCAAAGATAAAGTCGACGGTGCCACTGATGATGCAATCACGGTAGAATTGGCGTTGGGATTGGGCATAAAGGGTGTCTTGGTACCCGTCCATTTGGCATTTATAAACCACAGCTTGGTCTGCTGTTATTCGAAGTGCCACTGCTTGGTGTTTTTCAGCCCCTGCCGTGTTTTCAAATCCAACATACTTGGCCATGAAATTAGCAGCATTCACAGCTGTCAATTGATGACTTACAATAAGTTAGGTAACTAAAATTAGTCTCACACCTCATTTGTAAAAAGGGGTAAAAAAGTGAATTGCTCACAATGTATCAGAATGATTATGGATGTACAGACATGGCACTTTTTGCATTACATTTTATCTATATCTTTGTTACGATTAGAAAACGAGACATATAGTTGACATGCAATAACATGAAAGGAGTATTAAAATGTGTGTGTACAAAACCATAACTTTACATTAAACTTTTTTCAACATTTTGTTATAACAACAATGATTTTAGGATGTGTTTGGATTTTGGATTATAATTTATGGTTTAACTCAATAAAATATTAATCATTTTTTTTTTATTTTTACTTATACCGGGAGCGTGTAAGTGACCCAAATTGGATTGGGTTTTGTCTAATTATTATTTAATACAATGAAGAATAATTGTGTTAGATTAGGATTGTTGTTTTTTTTTTAAACGACCTAACACAACTCAACCCGATTACGAGTTTGGTCGGATTAGATAATCAGGTCAACTAAATAAAATAATAATATATTTTAAAATTAAAAAAATAAATTACAATTAATTCAGGTCATTCAAAATCAAAACATTCAAATATGAAAAACGCAGCTAATAATAATGTATAGTCATACTACAATTAAAATTGGAATGTATATTATGAAAAAAGTTTAAAATGACTCACAGATATACTAATTCAATTCAATTACAATAAAAAATTAAATATATTTTCAAATATTCTAACATATCTCTAAATTAAAATACAAGTGTAATGGTTCAAATTTAACATTATCATTAAATAATTATAATTTTATTAATAATATTATAAAATGATTAGGTTAAGTTAAGTTGATCGAATTGAAAATTCACTAACTCAACACCCAATCCAATTATAATTGGGTTAATCAAAATAAACATAAGTTAACCCAATGACCCAACCCAACCTACTAAAATGTTATTAGGTTGGGTTTTGTTGGATTAATCGGGTTCGTAGGTCGATCACGACCTACTTACACCCCTAACTCAGACCATGATTTAATATGATATAAAATTATATTAAAAAACAACTATAATTTTTTGAAACATATCAATTTATACATAAAATAGCTTATATTCTCTAAAATAAAGCCAATGCAAATTATAAAAACATGCAAAATCTCTTATGTAATGCAAATGACAAAAGGACAAACAAATTTAGGATAAGTAAACTTTATGTTTAATTCTTTTGATTAGATAAATTTCAACTACAATACTTGTTAGGATAAAAAAAAACTTTAAATTCTATTTCTCTATTTACTCACATTCCGTAATTAATTAATTATATCTCTATTTTGCTGTTAGGGCTAATGTAGGTTGACTTAACAATAAAACAAATTAAAAATGTTTAAGGTTATACTCTAATTATTAGTATTGAGTATATTTTTAGACGTTTTTTTATTAAAAATTTATCAAAAAATACTATCACGGAAGGATGTAGTTATAATGTTTAATAGTATTCCTCTTATTAAGAATATACCATAAAAGGGGTTTTGCAATTCTTACCAAAGGTAGCAGTTTTGAAAGTTTGGACACCATCATCGTAATTTAAATTGCCAGTGAATCTAGTATTTGTAGGACCATCTCCAATAATTGTGACATGGGTCATCTCCTTGGCCACATTGACAATTTCAGTGTACACACCAGCCTTGACATAAATGACAAAAGGTTGAGCATTATTAGGGGGAACAGTTTTAAGAGCGTCAGTGAGTGTTTTAAATTGTCCAGACCCATCTTTGGCCACAACTGCATTGGGCTTAATATTTCCGAGCCCAGACTGGAGAAGACGTCGTTGGCCTTCACTCACCCACGAAGGGAAACCATCAAGTGTTCCTTCCTCAGAGAGAAGTCTCCTATTGCCACTAATTGTGGTTATATTAAGATGCTTGAGTATGTCAGAGATCGCATTGATCATGTCAAACGCATTGCTACTAAGCTCCAAAGAGGTATTCATAACCTTAGCCATTGTCTCACCAGCCTTGGTGGTTGTGTTCTCAAAACCATCCAAGCAAGTATGCTGGTGAGAAAGACTCCCCATGATCCAAACCTTGAGGTCATAAACATAGTCACCCAACTTGTTAAATTCAAACTTGTCCAACGTCTCAGAAGATTTGTGAATACCATCAACCGCATAGTCAAATACCTCCTTACAAATATCCATAGCTTGTCTTGTCATGTTGTCCTTGGCCAACTCATGATAAAGGGTGGAGTTGTTTATGTGATTTAAAAGTTCCACCGCCGTGGCATTGAACGCAGCTTTTATGAGCTCCTTTGCGTCTCCGTCTTTGGTTGATGCTTTCCCGATGCTTTTCTTGCATGTTTCTTTGTATTCTGTTGATTGGCAAAGCATGTCTACGTTGTTCCTTTGTGCACTAGAGATATGCCCATCTTCATCACTTTCACCTCCATTGTTTAAACTAACAGCAACTGCAGCCACCATGGCCACAAGGAGGATTGAAGAGATGCCAAGAATGGCAAACCTTTTTTTTTGTTCACTGCCATTTTTACGTTCACCCATGTTCCTATATACACACACGCAATTCTAGACCATAAATTTCCTTCTCTATTCCTTCTAATTTCCTTAACAAGATGAAAAACAATCAGAAATATTGTTATTTTTTCAACTTCTTTTCCTTTCTGGGCAGCGCTTTTCGAAAGGCACTTATTCTTTCTAACTTGTGACTATGATTTTATTTATACATGGTCTAAATTCTCGGTGAAATCACTTCATTTCTTAATGGAAGGTAGGAATCCCTTTATGAAACGGAGGGTACTTGTAATGTATGAGACGGAGGAATCCAGGCGTGTCACTTAATTCCTAAACTTGGTGCACAACATCAATTAAAATATACTGGTCATTGTTTAATTTTGGCATGTAGTTGTTTTTAAGAAAACGATTGTTAAAAAAGCTGTAGTTTAGAGGATCTCCTTGAATCAAGAACTTTAGTGACAATATCAGCTTTTGACGTGTATGCTTGGATGGCCTTTGAAGTTTGTTGTTTTAGTAAATAGTTATATCAATATTGATTTTTTCATATTCTAATTTTTACACCTAATATTTCTTTTTTTCTCTCTTCCTTCTTCATCACATTATCCATCGTATCTAATGTTACTTTCTTTCCACAAGTGTATATATTCCATAAGAGTGTGAGAAAAACCCTTTGTAGTTATTTATCAATCACATTATCATTTGTTACACAGAAAATGTTTAAATACTTCATTTCCTTTCCATGCACACAAAATTAGTAGCACATTGCAAAATTGATTTTTTTTTTTTTTTACTTTAGCATTGCTGACTCACCTGATGCCATCACCATTACTTTAATCTCCCAACATTTATTGTCTCACCATTCCTAATTTAATCAATCCATGATAAGGTTGCGGGCGGGTAAAAAGCATGTGATATCCTTTTATACCCATTATATTCGTATAAGAATTTCATTATATGTTTGTGGAGAATGTGTACTGGGAGCCCAATAAACCTATCATATCTAGTAAAGTTCTCGTTAATATTGTAGCTAGGCGTCTTTTATTTCTCTTTTTCATTTGGTGCTTCTCGTTAATTGTTTGCTTTAACGTTTTTTTTACGAAAAAAATGTAATTATTATTTTATGCTTCGAAAAGTAAAGGAAGCTCTTTCATTTTTATTTTAAAGGAGATTGATATGTGAAGAACTTGCAACACTTTGCTTATGGGATTTAACTATATTGAATATTGTAATTAATTGTGAGTATGAGTGCATTCTACATGGAATGGTTATTATAAATCTAAAAAATTCTATTTTTTACTACTACATTATTATGATATTCTAGGTGTTGCCTTAATTTAATCAAGGTAATGATACAATAACTTTATTTTTTTAAAACAGTGATATTCTATAAAAAAAAAAATAGAGTGGAGCCAAGTTCAAATCTTAAGATTCTATTATATTGAAATATATTTTTGTGAGTGTTAAGTTGACTATTGACTTTCCTTAACTAGTGTCTGATGCAATTTGAAATGTGTTTAAGGAAAAGTAGATTCTATCGCAGTAGTATCAAGAATATCAGTTCAGATATCTTATCCAAAAAACTAATGTGTGTGATTACTAGTTTCCAAAAATTCTTATGTAGTTTAAGCAAACCAGTTTAATTTTGAAAGGATTTGTACAACAAAAGTAAAGGTAAAGGTAGATAAAACAAATAGAGAAATTTGAATTTATATTTGAATTAAGGGTTATGGTTTCATCTATTTTATTATTTTTCAATCCTATTTACATGCAACTTTTTAAATCCTCTCATCCCTTGTTACTAATTTTACCTCTTAATTCTATTATGAGATTTTGGTCTAGTACTCCCAACATTTTTTGCTTTAGGTTGGTTCCTAGTTATATAGAAACACGCACACTCAAACAAGCATTAAGAGTATAGAGGCTAGTTTACTAATAATCAAATCAGAAATTTAAGGAAAAGGTTTGGTCATGCAATTTTCCTAAATCCAACTATTTTATAACTCTACCAATTAATTATGGTACGATCGTCATTAATTAGTTGATTTAATCATGCAAAGGATCACTACTTCACAAGCATAAATAAACCATAAAATAATTTAATCAGAGAGGAGAGGAGAGATAGAAAATTGCATTCAAAATTAGGATTAAGGGTTCAAAGCATGCTTACATCATAACCCTCAAAAGGGGTTTAGCTACTCATGTTCAAGAAGAGAGTAAAACAAGCTAATAAAATACATAAAATAAAGAAGAAGGACATGTAGGGATTGGAAACTTTGTTACTCTACTCTGCACTACATCTTAGTTTTGCTATAACTCACAATGCTATTAGAGAACTTCTAAAATTGAAGAAAATATACGAGAAGAGAGAGAATGAGAGACTAAAGCTCTTGAAAGACTAGGATTTTTGGATGCCTCTCATTTATGTTCTTTAACTACTCTCTTTTACATTGTGCAAAGTGAGTCTCGTTGGTGTCACTGATGAACTTAATCTCTTTTATATTAGGCCGAAAATCTTAATTTTTATTATGTCTTTTTTTTGCTCGTGGGCCTATACTGCATTAAAGTCAAATGAAAAATGATAAATTATGCATGATAAATGTTAAAAACAATGAAATTTTCACCAAAAAATCTCTAGCATTAGTATAAAAAATTTCAGTTTATCAACCTCCCCACACTTGAACATTGGTTGTCCTCAAGCAAAACTTATCTTTTCTAGCATTTAAAAAGAACACAGCAATTAAAATCTTCTAATCCTATAGGTTTTTCTCTTTTTCTTTTTTTATTTTTGTTGAAAAGAACATAATAAAAATCAAACAAGCCAGAATTTCTTTTGTTTAAGACAATCAACAATTAAGTGTCTAATTAAAGGCTTAGATCCTAAAATTTGCCTCTCACTGAATATGAGGCTCACTCTATTCACTCCTCTTTAAGTGTTTAAGGATTTATAGTTTCAACACTTTC
Organism: Mucuna pruriens; assembly: GCA_025330945.1. Taxonomy (NCBI): domain Eukaryota; kingdom Viridiplantae; phylum Streptophyta; class Magnoliopsida; order Fabales; family Fabaceae; genus Mucuna; species Mucuna pruriens. The sequence continues at coordinate 2,443,096 of JAENHJ010000040.1, read as the reverse complement.
TTCTTCTATGAAAACTCATTACTTACGAACTTATAAATCAATCAAATCTTTACAAACAAGTTTTTTCAATCATATGAGCATTGGGGGTTTTTATAGGTTGTAATAGGGTCATGGGTTCTTGTGTGAGGTAGGATAGAGAAAGAAATAACAGTGTTTTACTAATGAGACTTACCTTTTACCTTTGTTTAAGTCATCCTCAAGTCCTTTGATGACTACTATTTGTCTTTTATCTCTTCCTTTTTCCATTTCTTGTTATCCTTTCTTTTAGAGTTCTTTTGAACTTCAAACATTATTCGTGAGACTTTCTCACTTTTTTTTTACTAATTAAGGGAGATGAGGAGTGTCTTTGGATGAGGAAGAGATGGAGAGCTATTGCACACTATAGCACCCCAAAACTGTCCGGGTCGAAACGTCGTTTCAATCCCTCCTAAAACCGGCCTGATCAGCCTCCTTTGGGGCCCAATCCCAGACTCTTGGGCCACCTCCGCGTGACCCCAAGTTGGGCTGGGACCAAGTTCTCCCCAATCACCTCATGACCGAGTCCACACTTGACTGAGTCTCCCCATATCCTAGTGGACCCCACACGGCGCGTACCCAATCACAAAAGAATCGCAGGAGAAACAGAAAGAGAGAGAGGATAATATCTGCGAGAATCTTGGGATTTAGTTGTTATGCAGCCACCTCAAGCCCTATATAAAGCCCCTAGACGAAGGAAAAAGGGGACGGAACGAAAAAGGTGAGAAAACAAGAGCAGAAGAGAGAGTAAAAGTGCGACGAAAGGCTGGTGAAAAGGCTGACGACGACACGTAGAAGACGAAAGGGGAACCCCAAGGGCTGGCAGAAAGAGAGGCGCAGATTTTGGACGGAAGCAGGAAAGACGCATTCGCCATCTCCAGATACCAGGTAAGTGTTTCAGGTCTCCCTTTGCATCATTCTAGGTTAGGATTCCCATCGCCCATATCAAGCCAAGACCCCTACCAAGCCGTGGCGGCCCAGAGCCGAGCCTGTATCGGCTCTTGGGTTGGCGGTCACTAGAACCTGATTCTCACAACCTGCCCCCTCTCAGGCCAACTCGGTTTCGGTCCGACCTGTCCACCAGCTTGCGTCTCAACTCCGACGCCGACTCGATCCCACTCACCGTAGAACCGAGCCGGCTCGATCTCCCAACTTCGACTCCTATGCCGATACCGTCTCGGCCTCAACGGGGCCGAGACGGGACGAGCCGTCCCGGTCTTCATCTCTACCTCACCTCCTTCCAAAACTAAACCCCCCATCACCAGAACTACGTTGACTTTGACTCCTCTAAAGCCGAGGTACGTAGGCACAGGAGACTCTCTCTCCTATCAAGTCAAATCTTAAATCCCAAAATCCTAGAACGCCTTACCCGAACTTCCTCCCCCCTAGGACATAGGCCCAAAAACACGATCCAAACATGAGCACCGTCCCTCTTCCCATATAGCTAGCTAAGGGTAACTATCAAGTGATAAGCATGCTGGGCTCCCCACGCCCCTAGCGTGTAACCAACTCCCGAACCCACATTTCTGATTCCAGCCAGCCTTTCCATTAGGTTTCCTGGCGTTCCCTAAACCAAAACGCCAGTAGCGACTCCTTTGTGGCCGACTCGGTCTCGGCCCACCCAACTTAACGTCACAATTTAGGTTATGACACACACCTTATTATTCTTTAGATTAAACTCTTTGAGGAAGCTCCAACTGTACGAAGGTTCCAAATGAAAATTTCCTATGCAAGCTTAAAGATGGCAACTAGTGGTAATTTGAACACAAGATTCTGAAGGCCAACAAGAAATTTCTAATATCCCCAATTCATATTACATGTAAAATAAACAAGTTTTCTAAGTTATGTATTTCAAAACAAGTTCCATAATGAGTCAACACAGGAGACACTCAAGGAAGAACTAAGGTATTCTGATGTGACCCTTTCTTAGGTCTAAATTTCATTATTTATGGGTTTTATTCAACAAAGGTTTGTGATAAGACTAGAGCTAATTCTTAGCTCTCTAAATATGGTCTTTCTTTGCTTAATATTGGGCTTGCTAAACTTTTTTCTTTTTTTATTTTGGACCCTAAAAGAAAAAAAAAAGACTTATTGTTTTCTCATTGTCATGCTCTGAAAAGCTAACTTCCTATAAGACAAGCAACAAACAAAGTGAGTAAAAGATAAGACTGATGATCTAATATAATAATACTTCCTTTTAATACATAAAACTCATCCCCACACTTAAGAGATAACATTGTCCTCAATGCTAAATAGAGAATGCAAATTTATGGGAATTCAAAAGTACTAGAAGGGAAAAAAACAAAAATATTTAACATAAAAAAACAAGAATACTTAACAAAATAAAACAAATGAAATACCAAAATGATAAAAAAAGCCATGTTGCCTCCTAGTAGCGCTTATTTAACATCTTAAGCTTGACAAAGACCCAAGGGCTCTACTCTTCGAAGGTCATGCCAAAGAACACTGGGAGGAGTCTCTCTTCACAATGCCTCACTTGATGCATATTTACTCTTAAGGTGATTCTTCCTTCCTCAATGACTTCCATAGCCCATAGCGGAGGACTTTGGTCACAACATAAGGTCTATACCATCTAAAGTGTAACACTTTCTTACCTACTTTGAACTCATACTTCTCAGGCCATTTTTTGACGAGCTCCTTATATTATTTAGGGTTTCCTAGGATTTCAAGGTAAGACTTCCTTGTGTTAGGGTAGTTGCCCAAGATTGCTCTATCAAAGATTTCAAGAGCCTACTCACAATTACAACAAACAAGGAGCAAGGGAATTTTATAAGAGTTAAAACATTTAAAATCTACTTCCTCGTTACTTAGTCTTAAGGTCAATTTTTCCTTATTGACATCTATCACTATCCTTCCTATGGCCAGCAAAGGTCAACCTAAAATTATTAGAACTTTATCATCCTCCTCCATGTCTAGGATGACAAAGTCAATGGGGAATATGAACTCTTCCACTTTTACCAAAACATTCTTTGCTATGTCGAGTAGATTGTGATGGTTTTGTTGGCTAGCTATAAAGAAATATTAGTACGTTGAGGTAAGCCAAATTTCTTGAAAACATAGTAGGACATTAGATTTATGCTTGCACCTAAATCACATAGCACTTTCTCAAAACATGAGTTGTCCATAGTGCAAAGAATAGTGAAACACCTTGAATCCTTAATTTTAGGGAGAAATTTCTTAATTACTATATCATAAAACTCATCGGTTAGGTTTACCACCTCAAACGCCTCTAACTTCTTTTCAATAAACACTATTTTTTAAAAAAAATTAGCATAATTAGACATTAGGGCAATGGCTTCAACAAATAAAATGTTTATGTATAGCTTTTTGATGATTTCTAGGAACCTAGAGAACTCTTTATCTTTCTTATCATCTTTTAACCTTTGAGGGAAGGGAGCACTTACATTTTTTTAGTGTTAGAACGTCCTTACCCTTGTGGTGACATTAGTTGTGATTTCTTTTTATAGGAGCCTCATCCTCTGGTGGAGTGATAAGTCATATTTTATACACCCAACAAGGACTTAAGATGGGTGCTTTTGAGATTATTTGGTACTTAGAGTCCTAGCTAAGATTCATATTATGGACCTAGAAATATGGAAAGCATAAATCTATGCTAATTTGAGGATTTTAGCTAATAAAACATTTTATTCCTTTTTGTAGGCCAAGTTAATCTCAGCTCATCAAGAGTCTCAGTCTAGGAGAGTCGTCTCGGCCAGACCGACTCCTTCCCAACCAACTCTGTAGTCCAACAGCCCAAAGGAGCACGCGGCCCAAGAAAAGCAGCCCAATCAGGAGGGCCAGCCTAGCGCGTTCACCCTAGCCTCATCCAGCTCAACTGTCATGTCACCCCTAGAAGAAACTTGCAGCGCAAAGATAATCATTAGAAGGGTAGATTAGGCAATCCAAGAATTGTAATTCTATTAGGGAAGTTATTTAGGGATAGTGTGCAACACAAGATACCCATCTCATGTATATATAAGTAACGTTGGGCCCATTTTAATAGTTGTTAAATTCAGACCTAAATTCCATACGTCACATACTCCATCTTCTTGCTCACGCCTCCATCTTCAGGTGGTACACAATACTTCATTGGTGTCTCTCTCAATTGAGGAGGTGTAGGTCAAGGACTGAGAGGCCGAAGGTTGTTAGAGGGAACTGCTTGGCTTGCCATTGTACTCTGGTGGACCTGATCCTCAACGTCTTGGCTATCGACGGTAAACCATCGTCGTTCTATCATGGAAATCGCGATGGAAGGCAGAACCGATTGAATTCACACCCTGTGTTTGTACTCTGTCTCTAATAATTTAAGTAGTTTTCGATGTTGATCTCTCGGTTATGAATCCTATATTTTAATGTGCTTTATCATGTCACGATTGCATACTGTTAAGTAGACCAACATTAGACTAGGCCGATTGGAACCGGTTTAACAACATTAGTAGGTAATCGATCAGAGAACTTAAAATCAACTCCGCGCTTAATCCCTGCCAACTAATGAGGTAACGATTATGTAAATCCTCAGTATGGCAATGGACGAATGTTTGGCAATTGTCATAAGAAGAATCTCAGGTTGATTCGGATGCATAATCTCAAGTGAAAGGAGTGGAACTGGCTTGTTTATTAGGACCTAGCACGAACGCAGTAGTAGTAGTAGAGGTAGCCTAGTCTAGATTGCATTTACTTTCCTACTGAGCTTATTTTCTGTCTTTAATTTCTCTGCAACCAACCCCCCCCCCTTATTTCCTGCTTTTCAGTCTGAAACCGAGTATAGTCTGACTCCGTTGCGTCTGTCTGAGACCGAGTCGGTCCAACTTTGTTGCGTCCAACTCTGCACTTCGCCGAAACCGTGTCAAATTCATCTCTGCTGAGACCGAATCGGATCAGTCCTTGCCAAGAGCAAGTCGACATTCTACACTTGAGTGTTTTCTACATTACTCTAGTTTTCACACTAAGCCATAATCAAGCACATTGTGTCCTTGAGAGAATTCGACCTAGGGTTGACTATGCTATAGTTAGCATTAGTTTATTTGATGTGCATAAAGACAACTAAATACGAGCTTATCATGGAGCCACCTGCTTCTTTGTCTTATGGGACTCCATCAACTCCTTTCCACTCCTAAGAGTGGTGACTCTCACTTCTTCCCTTGGGTTGGGATTTCTCTAATTGGGAAAGAGCCTAAGACTCATTGGTACATAAAGGTAGCCAAGTTAGAGATTTGAGTCTCCATTGGTTTGAGTCTTTCATCGTTCCTAATCATGTACTGAGTCATTATGTCCTACAAGCTTGGTCTCCTTTCCTCTTGTCTTTGTCCCTAGTTTTGATTTTAAATGTATGGAGGTTAGTAGATATTTTAGGTCTTCCCTTTTTGTTGTCCTCCCCAAGAGAAGTTGGGGTGTTCACACTAGCCAAGGTTGTAATGAGAGGAATAAGGATTATTTTGACTCTACAAAAGGAAATCCACTTCCTCTACTGCTTTGACAAAAAAGTTTTTCATTTGATAGTCTTTTCCTTCATGGTCTAGGGTCTCACATTATTCAATTTGTTTTGTGAGAGCATCTAGCTTTTTCTCCACCACACCTCGTGTTTCTACCTCGCGTGTAATTCAACTGACCTTTTTGTCACATGTCTATCCCTTGAGGAGTAGTGATAGTTGTTAGAGGTCATATCCTCTATGATGTCATATGCTTCTTTTGGAGACTTCTTCCTAATTGCCCCCCACATGTTGCATTGATATTGGTCCAATTTAAGGTGGAGAAACCACCGTAGAAGATCTAGATCGGTTGCCCTCTTGGGAAATTGTGATGGGGCCATCTACAAAACATTTCCTGGAATTTCTTCAAGGCTTCATCTAGGGGTTCTTGGTCAAAGAAGTTCATAATGTCCTTCTTCAATTTGTTAGATTTAGATGGAGGAAAATACTTGAGTAGAAATTTGTGCGTGCACTCATCCCAAGTGGTGATGGCTCTATATGGAAGGATTCTGAGCCAGTTGAGCACCCTATACACTAGTAAGAATGGAAAGGGCATCAAGCGGATAGTGTCCATGGAGAGACATTGTTTATCTTTACTGTGTTGATCAAGTGCAAGAACTTCTTTAGGTGAGTGAGTGGTTCTTTGGTAAATACTCCCCTAAATTGGCCCGGGTTCTACACGATGCTGATTAGGGCTAGCTTTAACTCGAATTTGTTAGTCCCCACCGAAAGATGACAAATGTTGTTGGTTACCCCAATGGTCAGAGATGAAATAATCTTGTAGCTTCCTTTTTGGTGGACCTCTCACATAGTTGTGGTGCTCCTCATAAATTTTTAGGCATATATCTCTTTGCTTTTATGCTCCTTTGTGAGAAACTTTCTCAATTTCGAAGTCAAATTATAATTTAGGCGTCTAAGAGCAAGTTATAACATAAACAAAAAAATAAGTAAAACAGAAAAAAAAAATAAGAAAAATAGAAAAAAATAAAGATAAAATATAAACATAAAGAAAAAATTTAAAAATAAAGATAAAAGATAGAGGTAGAGAAATTTTCTTAAAAAAAAAGATAAAGAAAAAATAAAGAAAAAAGATAAAGAAAAAATAAAGATAAAAGATAAAGAAAAAGAAAAAAATTAAAAAAAAAAGATAAAGGAAAATAAAGATAAAAGATAAAATAGAGAAAAAATTTAAAAATAAAGATAAAATAAAGATAAAAGATAAAGATAAATTAAATTTAAAAAAAATAAAGGAAAATAAAGATAGAAGATAACGATAGAGAAAAAAAATTTTAAAATAAAGAAAAAATAAAAAAATTAATATAAACATAAGAGAGGAAAAAAAACTTAATCTCACTAGAACTTCTTTTTTCTAATATCACAACTAGTCCTTGGCAACAATGCTAGAATGCAATTTGGAATGCGTTTAAGGGTAAGTATACCCTATCACACTAGTATCGACGATGTTAGTCTAGATATCATAGTGTGTGTCATTACCAGTTTCTAAAATTTCTTAAGTAGTTTAGGCAAACTAATTTAATATTGAAAAAGATTTATGCAACAAAAGTAAAGGTAAAGGTAGATAGAGCAAATAGAGATATTTGAATTTATATTTGAATTAAGGGTTATGATTTCGTCTATCCTATTTCCTTTTAATCCTATTCACATGCAACTTTCTACATTCATTCTCTACTTGTTACTGATTTTACTCTTAATTCTATTAGGAGACTTTGGTCTAACATTTTTTGTCTTAGGTTGATTCCTAGTTGATTATATAGAAACATGCACACTCAAGCAAGCATTAGGACTTTAGAGATTCATTAACAAATAGCCAAATCATAAAAGGAAAAGGTTTGATCATGCAATTTTTCTAAATCCAACTATTTTATAAGTCTACTAATTAAGTATGATACGATCATCATTAATTAGTTGATTTAACCATGCAAAGGATGATCACTACTTTTCAAGCATGGTAAAACAATAAAATAATTTAATCAGAGATGAGAGACAAAAAATTATATTCAAAAGTAAGATTAATGGTTCAAATCATAGCTTATACCATAACCTTCAAATTTAACTACTTATGTTCAAGTAGAGAATAAAACAAGATAAAGAATACATAGAATAAAGAAGAACACTTAGGGAATGAGAACTTTGTTCTTCTAGTTCGCATTATACCTTAGCCTTGCTACAACTCACAATGCTCTTAAAGAGCTTATAAGACTAGAGAAAACATAAGAGAAGAGAAAAAAGGAGATACTAAAGCTCTTGAAAGATTAGGATTTTTGGATGTCTTCTTTCTGTTATCTAATTTCTCCCTTTTATATTGTGCGGAGTGGGCTGACCTCCCTGATGACCTTGCTCTTTTTGGAACAAAAATCTCAACTTTTGGTATGTTTTTCCTTTATTGCTCGTGGGCCTCCATTGCGTTAAACCCAAAAGAAAAAAAAAGTTAATTATATGTGATAAATGTTAAAAATAATTAAATTTTTACCTAAAAATTTTAGGTATTAATATACAAAATTTCAGTTTATTAATAGTTACTTTAGGGTATCTTAAGAAACTTTGACGATATTCTCAGTTAAAAAAATATTCTAATTGTTTAAAATAAAAATATATATAACATATTAGATGTAAAAACTTATATGAATTCCTTATGAATATGCTACGACAGTGAAATTTAAGTTAATAAATTCTCTTTTTATATAAATTAAAATAATTATTTTAAAAGAAGTGTTTTTAAGAATTATTTTTTAATGACATGTTAAGAAATTTTTTTCCAATAATAACTATTTTTTGGAGTTTTTATTAATTTTTATTTGTTTCAATCTATATCTTTAGGAGTTATGATGTTGAGTATGTAGTTGTATTAAATACTCAAGAGAAAAAGTTTTGTTTTCCATAATAGTTTTACCCAACTTGAACAAGATTGTCTCTCATGGGATAATTGTGATCTATACCAAAAAATCTATATTTTTCATCTTTGTTTCTAAATTAAATTTTAATATTTTTAAAATAAAATATCAATAGGTAAAATTAATATTTTTAAAACTAGACTAGTCAATTCAAAGTTAATTGATTAAACTTTAATAAAATTGGTATTAATAAAATAATAATAAATAATACATAAAACAATATTAAATAATTATAATATCATAACTTTATTACACTATAAATTATAATAAAAATATTATTTTATACATTCTTAAACTTTAAAATACACATAAAATTCCAAATCAATTATATCATAATACTTAGGTTTAAATTTAAATAAAATACAGCAATGTGCATGAATAATAACAAATTTATATCTAGAATAAAAAATGAAATTTTAATATAATATAAAATTCTAAAAAATTAAAATATAAAAAATTTAAATTAATATAAATGACTAACTTATGTTTTATAAGAAAAATTAATAATAATTGATAAAATAGTTTATTCTTATTTGTAATCTTTATTAAATTTATTTTTATTTATCTTAAAAATATTTTAGACTAAGTTTTAAAAATTAAAAAGTTAAAAAATAAATATCTATTCAAAACCAATTTTGTACACCAATTTTGACGAACTTTGGACCGAAATTATTCGATTTTTTAGAATTAATTGATCATTCCAGTCTGACCAATCGAACCAGTTAATTAGGTCCAATTTTCAGCATTATGATAAAAAAAATAACTTTATATTACATTAATATAAAATCATTTATCATAAATTTAAAATATAATTTATATGTCAATAAATATTTATTTATTATGAATTTTAATTATAATATAACTTGTATCTTAAAAAAAATTATTTATTATAAATTTTAATTATATAAGAAAAATATTTAGTTGGTAAATTTCACGTACTAAAATAATAATGGTGACACACATTGCAAATTCAACCAAAATAATTTGAATATAGGTTTGAAAACACACCCAAAACTTATTAGGGACGTAGTCAATTGTGTTCATTGATGCAAAAGCTACACCATATACGTGATTCCAAACAGACTATAAATTGTTTGATTGTTATGTTGCCATATGAATATGAAACGCATGTGTCCCTAAGATGCATATTTTGTAATTTATGCATTTTTTTATTCTTATTTGTGCATAATAAATTCTTCATAAATTCACAAATTTTGTTCATAACTATTTACTCTTCTCTTTCTCTTTCTTCCTCTTTTTTCTCACTTACCAACTGCAGCAGAAAAAGAAAAATATAAAATGAAAATTATACTCCCTTCATTTCCTATTGATTCACACATTTAAAAAAAAACTACATTAAGAAAACAATAAATAACTTAATTGGTGAAAGAATTTTATTAAAATATCCTCACTCACTTTCTTAATTTTTATAAATGCATTATTATGTACTCCAAGGCAATAGTATTTATTTTGGAGCAAAATTGAAATAAAAATTTTAATATTTTATTTAAAATTAAAAATGTCAATCAATATGAAAAAAAAATTATGTTAAAACATCAACAAATTTGAAATAGATTAAACAAAAAAAATCATTAGTCAAAAAAATTATATATATATATATATATATATATATATATATATATATATATATATATATATATATATATATATATATATATATTTAATTCAAACTAGTTCACTTACGTATATTTATGCATATTCGATCAAGCTTCTTTACTCCCTACTTTGGATATCCTAGTATCTGTTCACTCTTTATGTTTGTACAAGAGAATAGACTACCAAAAATGTATTTTTATTATTATTATTATTAAAATTACTACCACAAGTATTCTCTATGCTCTCTATATGCTTATTAAGCTTTGTTTTGTCCACTCTTTTCCTCTCTACTTATTACCAACCTAGTCTTCTTTTTTTCTTCTTTCAGCAAACCACCTGGGGTTTGTGATATTTACTATTAAAGGAATTGAAAGTTAACATTTTCAAATTTGAAATACACAATGAGGTGAGCAATGATTTTGTGGTTTGTGCAATAGTCGAAGAATTTAGAACTGGTGATTAGAGGTGAGCAGTGATGGGTTACGGTCAGTTTCAAACCTAAAATACTCAAACCATTGAAAACCAAAGGCAATAAAATATGAATCACAACCGATCGTTTGGAGCTTTACTTTTGTCAGGTGTTGGATAAGACGAGTGATGGGTCATGCAGGTGGATTGTGGTGCGATGCTTCACAGGTTTAGGGTTTAGGGGTTGGATTGAAGAAGCCACATGTAGGAGATGGGGATGCCAAGGGAGGCCTTGTGGTGGTTAGTAGTGGTGCGATGCTTGACAGCGGTCCTTCACAATCAAATTGTCTTTCATGGTGGCCTCTCACGGTAGCCATGCTTGACGGTAATCTTTTATTATCAAAGGTAATATGAGATTTTAAAGGTAGTCTCCATGCTTGACTTGACTATGCAAATGATTCAGATGATGGAAGGCAGGATAACTAGGTAGAGAACATTTCCATTGCTTGCACAATGGTGACTGGTGAGACTCTTCAAAACCCACTTCAACCACTTGCATAGTGAAGCGAGTTAGCATTGATGGTAAGCTGCACGGTCCCATGTATGATATGGCTTAAAAATAGTGGAGAAAGAAACTTGATTCGTAAAATGTGAATCAAAATAGACTATTCAAATTAGTTTTAAAATAAATTAATAAAAAATATTAATTTTTTTATATTATTTTACAAATATATGTATATACCGGTTGCAATCGGGTCATAGGTTGTTGATCACCCTATTGATGATTATTGACCAATTAATAGATTCACTTCAAACATATGACAAAAGAATAAATACTTTTTTTTTATTGATGATTTTAGTAGGAAGACTTCAATCTATTTCTTGAAACAAAAAGACATGACATTTGTAATTTTTAAAAATTTTAAAACTCTCATAGAAAAAGATAGAGGTTATGTAATCAAGATTCTAAAATCCAATAAAGATGGCAAATTCACATAAAAAAATTTAATGAATTTTGTGAAAAAATGAAATATATCACCCTTTGACAATTCCTAGAACCTTGTAATAAAATGAAGGTAGCAAAGAGAAAAAATAATAACAAAGAGAAAAAAATAAAATTATTCTTAACCTGACTAGATGTGCGTTGAAAGTTAAAATTATGCCCAAAAAATTGTGTCTAAGTTATTTATGTGCAATTTATTTATCTAATCATCCTCTTACAAGAATGTTAAAGGTCAAACACCTTGAAAAGCATGGAGTGAAGTCAATGCTGCCCATCTTAGAATTTTTTTCAATATTGCATATGTTGCCCAACTAAAGAAGATTCAATCTTGATGATAGGAGTATGAAGCATGTGTCCATAGACTATGATACAAATTCAAAAGGTTATAAATTGTATAATCTAAACAATGGAAAAATTATTGTAAGTAGAGATGTAATATTTGATGAAGAAGATGCATGAAATTGGAAGAAAGAAGAAAACGTTTATTTTCCATATTTTTTGAACAAGATGATCAAGAAGTTGTAGCATCAAATGAATTTTCTACTTCATCTCCTTCACCAACTTCTTCAATTCATGAAGTTTGATTTCCAAAGAGAATTCAAGTAAAAGACTAAATAAAAATAAGAAGCATTCCATAAATATACAAAGAAATTGAAATTATATATATATAAAAGAAAAGACTTGGCTCATTTAAAACAAAGAGAAGAAGGATAAAATGCTATAATAAACATTAATTAAAAATTAATAATTGAGATTGTGATAAGATTAAATACATATATAATAAACTTTAAAATTAATTACAATCTCAATCATTAATTTTTAATTATTATCCCATTTTTTTTAAAATATCTTTTCTCACTTTAGAGGAAGTCATGGAAGACAAAAGGTGGAGAAAAATCATGGATGAAGAAATCAAAGCCATTAAGAAAAATGATACTTAAGAGTTATCAAAATTTTCCTAATGATTATGAAGAAGTCAAGAGGATATTTAAGTTTAACAAAAGATTGAAATTAGTTCATGTGCTAGACAAGATAAAGTTGCATATGTTTTCACTAAATCCCTTTTAAGTTTAAATATTTTAAAAGATTGAGAGTAAAACTTGATATGCTGAAAAAATTTTGAGAATTTTCTAATAACGGAAAATGTTATAAATAATAATTAAAAAATAAAAAAAAATTATTTGTGTTAGAAGATGAAAGGTGGTGAGTTAATATCCATTAAGAGATATTATTTTTATCTAACCACACTAAAAAGTTATTGACATTATTTTTATATAGTGTGCTAATTAAAAAATCATGTAATGATTTCATGTTACTCTACAATAAATTGAGTATCAACCCTTGTAGTGTGGCAAAAGTAATAGAATCTTGTCTGTTTTCTATTGTCTCTTTTCTAATTTTTCTTACAGTTTATTCCTTGGAACATTTTCTTGGTGGAAGTTTAATTTCCTGTTTCACTTTTATTTGATGACTTCCATTCCTCTGGAGAAAAAATGTTCAGGTTCTCAAAGCTTGGCTCTTTGTAGTTCTAACTTGGCTATGGTCCCCAAGTGAACTTCATCTGGACCGTCTGCAATTCTCAGTGTCCTTGAAGTAGCCCAGAGATGTGCCAGGACAGTGTCAGATGATACACCAGCTGCTCCATGCACTTGCATTGCCATGTCAAGCACCTTCAGTGCCATGTTCGGCGCGGATACCTGCTCCCATGCCAAGCAAGTGTTGAAAGAAATCAACATCACAAGTGAAGTGATAGGAACCTAAGATTAGAACAGTAGTATGCTGTGTTACAATTAGAAATAATTACCTTTGCCATTGCCAATATCCCTCGAGCTTTTTTGTTCCCATGCTTATCAAGTTGGTCAGCTGCTTCCAATACTAACAATCTTGTCTTCTCTAGCTCTATTCGGCACTGAACGACAGAAGCTAAATAAGCAGAAATCCTAACAAAGTCGAACTCAAACAGATTTCTATGCCTGACACTTCTAGATAATTTTGGTTAAACTATTCACTTAGTCTCTATAGCTATTTTTATTTTAAGTTTTAGTTCCTATATACAGAAAATTATAAGTTTTAGTTTCTGTACATGCATATAAGTTTTGGTCCTTGGCACTAATACTGGAGAAGAATTTCTCAGTGTACAACTGTCTAAAAGAACTTTCTGACAGTGAAAAATCGGTACAAAAAAATGTGTAGGAACTAGAACTTTTTTTTTTTTCTGTATAGGCACTAGAACTTTAAATGACGACAATAGGGACAAAGTGAATTATTTAACCTAATTTTTTATACTCATTCCTATTAGAATCCTAATACCTTGGCCATATCCGAAAGAAATGCACCATGTTGAGCAATCAACTTCCCAAATGTTCTTCTACTAACAGCTCTTTGAACCATCAAATGCATGCCTCGCTCAGCAACACCTATCAGTCTCATACAATGGTGCAGCCTTCCAGGACCAAGCCTACCCTGCAAGAATGCAAGTTTTCAGCACATGAAAAATATACTTTTCGGTACTTTGATATACGTCTCAAACAATATATGCAGATATAGTGTTAGCTGTTGGAAAGCCCAAATAACTCATACATAAACCCATAATTTCTTTTATAGGTTTATTTTTCTCACATGTATTTTCATTCAAAAACAATTCTGTTTGAGTAACAGTTTGACACTAAATATGGACCTATCTCCCAACAAGAATTTAAACCTTAGTTTACTTTGTTGTGGGAGACTAGTCCCTGCTGCTAGGCCCAATAATATATTAAAACTATTATTGATGTGTCCACTTTTAAATGATAATTTATACTTAGGAAAACTCTCATATCTAAAATCATTGGGCTGCTAGCTAGATGTTTGCCAAAGACAGTATCAAAGTTGATGTTCATCTATAATAATGGGTTCACATAAGGAATAGTCCTCTCTGAACTATTGAAAGGAGCCTCATGATTTTGTCCTTAAAAGGGTGCCTCGTGTGGGAAACAAGAACATCTTTCAAACCTTAACGCTATCTCAATATTATTTTGGGACTCGGGTGCTACGTATATCTTGGTGTCAACATTATTAGTCGCTATGGAAAAACTTAAGTAACATTGATACTTTAAACTCTTTAAGCCATGGGAGGCATTAACACATGCAAGTTGAAGCTCTGCAAGCTTTCAAGCAGAACTGAAATTTAATTGTACAAAAGATGCTTAAGTTGGTGGATAACAGGGTTCAAACCAACATCACATCCCAATATTCAACCTAAAAGAAAAAAATTTCAACTTACTTGAGCAATCTCAAATCCACGCCCTTCGCCAAGTATGATGTTTTTTGCTGGCACACGAACATTTTCAAATATTACTTCTGCATGCCCATGAGGAGCATCATCAAAGCCAAACACCGTCAATGGTCTCTTTATGTGAACACCAGGAGTCTGTACATCCACCAATATCATAGATTGCTGTTTATGCCTCGCTGCATTGAAGTCAGTTTTCCCCTGTCCATATGTTTTGATCACTCTCTAATCTCTACTGACATGAATAGCACGTGGGTTGTTAATGCAATAACTTTCAACCAAATACTCACCATGACTATCAGAACTCTACATCTTGGATCCATAGCACCACTTGTCCACCATTTTGTCCCATTGATAATATATGAATCTCCTTGCCTATAAAAGGAGAAAACCTAAGAAAATAAGTAGTTCATAGCCTCAAATGTCTAATTGACTTCTATGAAGAAGCTTGACTCAAACCTATGCTTTTTAAGTAATTTGCTAATGCATTTACATTGGCTAAATGAAAAGACTGAACTCATGAACTGCTTTAAGATTATGGACAATCCTACCTTTTGATAGAACACTCAATATTGGTTGCATCGGAAGATGCAACACCTGGTTCAGTCATTGCAAATCCAGACCTAATCTCCCCCTCAAGCAAAGGAATTAGCCATTCCCGTAGTTGTACTTTATTTCCATAACGCAATAATACCTAATATGCAAAGTAATGCTACAACTAGATTAGACAAAAATGCAAGGTAGATAGGGTGAAATGTTAAATATGATCAATCCAGTAGAGAATCCAATTAAAGTCAGCCAGTTATTGGTCAAGCAAGAAAATGTATAAGTTCCATCTTACCTCCATGTTACCTGTGTCAGGTGCACCACAATTAAACAATTGTGGAGCCCAAATCGAACGACCCATGATCTCACAAAGGTATCCATATTCGAGATTTGTGAGACCAGCACCCAATAACAAGTCATTTGCATCACTAGGAAGATCACTATTGCTCCCATCAAAGATAAGATTTTTTGCTCTTGCAGCACTGTCAAGCTGCACAAAACAGACACGTACAGGGAACTTTTTCTCAGAAAAACATGGTATTGCTGAGATGTAGTAAAAGAATAATTTAAAAAATAATCATAGATGACAAATGTTTAATAAGGCAATATTCCATCTAGCTCCTCAGGATGAATATTTTCTTAGTTGTCCTGCTGAGTTATCTTTTCTAGCAATGCTCATCCCTCCAGCATCCATGAGTTCTTTTTCCATCCATATTACATGGATCCTTTATATTTTTGTTATTTTCTTTTTAAAGTATTTTTTGTAACAAGCTTAGGGTTTAGCAAACTTTATTTTGAGGGGGAAGGGGTAGAATATCTACAAAACATCTCATATATATTTTGTTGTATTTTTTAATATTTAGAATATTTTACATAATCTTTAGAATATATTAAGAAATCAACAACTCATCTAATTGAGGAAGCAATCTTAGGAGTTATTTCCTATTCCTTATATTTCTTGATTTAATTCCTTATTTAATTAGGGTTAGTAGTGTTATTAGTGAGCTTGGGCTTGACTAGTAATGCAACACCAGTATTTGACCTAATTATTAGTACAAATAAGACCACTGGGTTTGTATTTTGTATCATATTATCACACAAGCCAAATAATTTCAACATATAATAATTCCCCAAATATTAAAATTTCTACATCGGCATTCTAATATTTCAATGTGCAACTCACAAAGCCTGAGCTAAGGTGTATATGCAATAACCTCTCTTAACACATCCTAAAAGCATGAATCTCATATAAGGTTGAGTACTTCACATTGGAAACATTACATATAACTTATTCTGAATAGTTTCACTAAAAAAGCAGTTCATAAAAATTTTATTTGACAAGAGATAATGGAAAATCTTGTATCATAGAGTGAACTTTGACAATAAAAAGTAGAAAACAATGAAAAATCCTTATATACCAATTACCAAGGTCTTTAACAAATAGACTCATGCCTATTATCGAAGATCAGGGGGAAGCTGTAATATATCAAAACCTGATGGATGGATAAGCTTCTATAATCACAAAATACAGATAAAATAAAGTACAGAAGAGCAGAACTAAGATGCATACAGGAATCCATAAGTTCCACAAGCCTTCTTTCTTTGCCATCTCCTTTAACTTTTCCTCTGCTGGGTGAATAGTCCAGCGTGATTCTGATTGAGCAAGTTTATAAAATTCATTTTCCATGGGGTAAATGTGTTCCTCCATGAACTTAATTAATTTGTTCCTCAGTGCCAACACCTTTTGACTAGGAACAAACTTCCCCTGATTTGAGAAGCCCTGTATATCATTCCCATTCACTAACTCTTTTGAATAATCTTGTGCAGTTGCATCTGATTTGTTAAGAGTAAAAATGCCTCAGCTGTTGGTGTAATACTAATAATTTAGTATTGTGATTAGCTTCAAGTAGAGTAACAAATTATATTTGAGATACATTACATGAGAGCCCATAATGTTTAAATGTAATAGCTACCTGAAGGAGGATGTTGAGGAAGCACAGATTTGTGTTCAATAAATTCCCAAGCAGCATCTATAAGGCCATTAGCAATTACTTCTGTGTATCGAGCTCGCTCACCTCCTGATGCATTACCCTAGATTGCACACAAAGAAGCCACAAAATATTAAAATCTTAAAACTCTAACAACAGCAATATCTCTAACAAGTTAGAATTAGATACCTTAACCCATCTATTATACACTCCTGCAAAAATTGAAGCCCCACGGAACAAAGAAAAGGCAACATAGAACTTCCATTCAGCAACAGGCCATTTTCTTCCCTGGCATCCAGAACTCCTTTGTTAGATGTTTAATACAGGCAAAGATTGATATAAAGCAACCACTATTTCTCTTAACCATTTCTAGAGGCTAGAAGAAAGATGTATACAAAATGCAAATTTTAGCTACAAATTAACATGGTAGATCAACATATTATACAAATATCAGAGAAATGCCAAAAGCATCTCTAGCCAATGTCAATGACCATCAAATACAAAATTATTAAAATTTCCAACAAAATAAATGTATGATCCAGATCTCCAAGTTATTAGATTAGCTAGTTATCATTGAACGTGCTGTTGGATATTTTAATCCTAGGTATATTATAATTGTCACATATTCTGGAAACTTGAATAGTTGGATGTTGAATATTATGGAGCATATATTGGCATAACCCATTTGTTAATTGTAATTACATTTGTTATTGGGATGGTATAAGCACTTAAGCCCATGTGAATTGTGTTGGGTTTTGTGTGCCTTGTGGTAGGTTTTGCATGATAAATAGGTTGCTTAAGTTGTTTGAAACAACGAGAAGCCCTTATCCTTATCCTATATGTACCATGGTTTCCCCGTTGAGCTATGTGATCTTCCACATATATAGAAAATGACTAGGGGTGTCCAAAAAATCCAAACCGAACCAAATTGCTCCAGAACTGAACCAAACCAATTCAAAAACAGAATTGTTTTGAGAAAAAAATCAAACCAAATCACTTTTTTAAAAAGTGGTCTGGTTTGCTTTTCGAAAAACCAAACCATATATGAATAATAAATGGATAACCAAATCGATCTTAAAAAATCCAAACTGTTTTTAAAAATAAATAAACCAAACCACTTTTTAAAACCAGATCGGTTAACCAAACTGGTTTTACAAAAATGGTTTGGTTTGGTTCGGTCTGGTTTTTACACATCCCTAAAAATGAGGATAGTTTCTCTCCTTCACATAAACAAATCCTTTGTGGTTGCTGTTAGGAACAATTATGGCTTTCACGTCAACTTTCTAGGCAACCCTATATCCTAATATCTAGATAGATTTTATTGTGCAGGTTGTAATTAGAACATAATGGATTACAAATTTCAAATTGTGTCTTCAGGCAAAGGTAATACATAATAAATCTCTTTGATGTATATCATCATACCTAATAAATGATACAAAAATCCAATTGAGGCACATATAGTTACAATACTTACTGCCAGAGAGCAGTAATCAGCCAAATATTCTGGTAGTGAAGGAATTCCTTCAGGTAATCCAGCATGTTCCATACCTTTTTGTACTTTTTCAACCCTAACATCTGCAATATAGGACTTCCAGGAAAAAAAAAACATGAATTGTACTAGTAATTCAATTAATCAACAGCCTAGGTATTCTGATACTATGATTCTATTATAACATCAGTTTAACAAGCCAACTGAATAAATGAAAATACTAACCATCAATATTATATAAACAAAATACATATTCAAAACAACTATGCTGTGTAATATAACACATCTTTGTGGCCTAAATCTCAATTTGGAAAAGTGACTATATAATACCTACTACATACCATACAGCTATATGCAACATCACACATTTGGTTACCAAGGGTGGAAAGTTCCCAGTCAAGGATTCCAATTACTCGATCCTGCAGCAGAACGAAAAATTTATCAGGCACAAAAACTGGGTTCTAAGATGCCAATGAATTATTACAAGTCCTAAATGCTAATCTTGAATCTTGACTCTGTCCAAACTCCAGAGTAAACTATACATGGCATTGAGAACATAAATTTCTGTTTCTTTTACCACAACAGTTATGATACTCTAATTTTGATCATGACCAGATTGAAAATCTATGCATTAATACCAGAACAACAAAAAATAGTTACTTTTCATCTAATGAAACTTCTGAAAGTGTATAATCTTGCTACATGCATCTTACCTCTGTGGGATGGAACACAAGATTGTCAATGCGAAAATCTCCATGAACCAGACCTCCTGTTGCTCCTGAAGAATCTTCCAGAGGGATTTGATGCCGTAGCCAATCAACCAGGGCAAACATTTTTGGATTACTTGCAGGTTTACCATCACTGGTTGAGGCAACATATTGCTTAGCCCACCTCTCAATCTAAAAGAAAAAAAAATATCCATTAGTGCTTAACCCTTCTTTTGTGGCCGGGTACAATAGCAAGGATGGTGATAAGAGACAGAAGAATGGAACCCAAAAATGGGCACGGGAAAGGAAGGCATAGTGCCCCCAATCCTGCAACCTGATCGAGGGCTCAAACCTTTTGAAGAACCAAGTGGAGTGCTAAACCTTTTCAAGGTCTCCACAGAACTTACTTTCATGAATTCTATTGTACTGCTATAACATGCATCCATTCATGTTCAGCTTTTCTATAGATTGACACATACAAGCGATACAAGGTTCGTCATACAGTCAAATGGCACTGATTTCTATCCTCATACAATATATCTCTTTGAAATTAATCATTTCAAGGAATAACATTGACCAAAACAACCAGGCACTTTAACTATTAACCATATAAAATAATTTACCTGTCTTTTGCAATAATCATTGCGTCGCCCATAATTTCCCAGACCAATGGAGTCCACATTAGCAGAATGTAAGGAAGCTAAGGCTTCAGCAGTTCCCCGGTAAATTGCTCTCCTCGTCTCTGGTGCCACACCCTGACTCATTTACACAAAACATGTCAGAATCAGAAATCAGCCAAACCAAAGACATTTAGTAATCACCAATTGCAGTTAAGAAAACCAAAACTAACTAGAAAACAAATCGTACCGGTAGCTTAGGATCAATGAAAATGCGCCCCTCCAAATACTCCATGATATAAAACGCGGTTCCAATTATAGTTGGATCATTGCACAAACAGAAAACCTTAGGAACCGGAACTTTGGTATGAGAGCCCAATGCCTGGAGAACCTGTGAATTATAAGGAGCAAAAAAGAAAGGAATTAATTTTTCTCACTGTTACTGCCAAAATGTGTCGGATGAACATTTACAAAATTAATTTGATTAAAATTTAGAAGTGATGGGATTAAAATTTCAATGTTTTTATTATAAAAATAAGTTAGTAATAAAACTAAATATTATTTTTTTCATTCCAGTCAAAACTAGCAAAAACTACTTCAACTTAAAATAAAGTATGTACTTAAAATCGATTTTTTCAGCTTAAAAGTAAACATTTTAGATTATTTAACCAGAATCTAGACACGCGCTACAAATTTTTTTCCAAATCCAATACAAAGGATTGAATATTCATGGATGTAATAGAGAAACCTGAAACTCTCTATCGACGGCATGAGCTGAAGCGAGCAATTTCCCCGGAGGCTTCTTCCTGAGAACATAGCGCTTCACCAAAGAGCCATGTGAACCCACTTCCAACAAGTACGTGGGATTGGATTGTCCATGCCCAAACTAGAAGAAAATTTCACCACGGAACCGCACAGACACAAAATTAAATAAAATGAAGCAAACCCCAGATGTGACTGAGAAACACAAAGTCGCTAAAACAAGAAAAACCTGGGAAACTGTGAAATGATTGGGGAGGCGAGGGAAGCCAGAAACGTTGGAAGAGCAATAGCGGAGCAGAGAATCGAGGGGAAAGTGATGAGCAACGTCGAGTTGCGTTACGAGGTCAGCTGTGTTCCTCGCCATATCCGAATTCGATCTATGACCGAAGGTACGGTGCGATTTGGTTTTGTTTTGGAGACTACGACGTCACGCTCAGGAATGTCACACTCCTATCATGGGACCTTTTTCGTCGATAAGTACGACGATGTCGGGTCCAACATTGTTTGCCAATAATTATGCAAAATTAGTTTTTAATCATTTCACGCTTTGGATTAATCTTCTCACCAGTCACGGCAAACTGATAAAAAAAAAGTATTTTGGACATTTTAAAATAAATAAAAACAAGTTATTTTAAATTTAAATATATTTTTTGTCTCTTGAATTTAAAAATAAAATTAAAATTTATTTTAATTTAAAAAATGAAAAATATATTTAAGTTTTTATTTTATATATATACATTGGTGATTTTAAATAAAAAATATTCCTAAAGTCTTCAAACTAATTAGCGGTGTATTATTTGAATTTTTATGTTGTGATTATTTGAACTAACAGAAAATGCCTAAAAGACGTGTAGACACAGATTTGCAGAATTTGTTACGGAAATGACATTCCACAAGGAAATGTGCACGTTGAGAAATAAAACATAATTGTACTAACAATATATTATTAGTTAAAAATGATGTGAAATTTATTAAATAGAGATAGGATATTTATTGCGACTGACCACACGAATTTTAATAAAAAATAATATATTAAAATATTATGTTATTAGCATTCTTTAATTAGACCTATAATAGGATCGCCTTTAGACATTATAAGACTTAAAGGTTAAATTTATATTTAAATATTAATCTGATAAAAAATTGTTAACTATAAAATTATTTATTAAATTTTTATAATTTAATATTTTTAACATTTCATTTTTAATATATAAAACGATAAATTCATTCCATCTATTCTTTGATATAGTTAATTTTAGATAAGATTTAAATAAATTTAATATTACAAAAATTATTTTCAGTAATAATAATAATAATAATAATAATAATAATAATAATAATAATAATAATAATAATATATAATATTTAGAAACAACATATGTATTTAAAAAATAATATAATCTTTTATATAATATAATACTTTTTAAAAATATAAAAAAATTTATATGCACTTCTTGTAATATGTTTATTTTTAAAAATAAATCAAGATTAATATAATATATTTTTCGTTTCATTCTCATCTAATTTTTTTCATTTTTAGAATTCAAAAAAAAAAATGTGATTTCATATTTTAAAAGTATTCAAATTGACTTTCTATTAAAGATCTAAATTTGTCTAATATGTGTACAAAATAATAAATAAAAAATAAAAATATTAAGTTAAATGTGTGATCTTATCATCAATATTTTTACTAAAATATATTTTTAATTTATTCATTAAATATAAACTCTATGATAATCTTAATATTTTATTTTTAGAGAGATGAGAGGAAGAGTTAAAATAGATGTAAAATATTTTTTTAATTTTAAAAATAAATAATGACTTAAATGATTTACAATAAAAACTTATATTCCTATTTTAAAATTATATAGTGTTACTAATAAGGATAATAATAAATAGTACACTATTTTAGAACAAAATTTATCATCTAATAAATTAAACTAATAATAAATAGTTTATTAAAAATATAAAAAAAAATTAGATCCTAAATTGTTGGAGGCCTAATGCAAATGTCTCATTAGCCTTGTTGTCTACACATTTATGAGTTCTGAATATTAGTATAACTTATGCAACAAAAATAGCACAAATGTAAAACAATCATACACTAGAATTTTATACTTGTTTAGTTGTGAATTCGAACAAAATAAATTGTCAGAGAGTAAGAAGAAAAAATTAATGAATTCATAAACTTGCAATATGTGAATGAATATGTAGTCCATACAACTTGACAATAATAAATAAATGAGTTATTAGTGTTGTTAAACAAGGATAACAAAATCTTAATATTCTATAGCTCATTAGTAATTGATTCCTATCTTGATTATAAGACATCTCTAGAAGACGACTTAGAAATATCCAATGACCATACCATCCAAGAGTGTGTTGTATATGTATAGTTTTCAAAGTAGGAGATATATCTCCAATTGATATCATAAGATAGGCTTCTGATATCATAGAAGTAGTTTTTCCCACTTTGTGCGAGAGGCATCTCTCTATAATACTAGGGTGGTTATTATCTTGATCTTCAACTGCTTGAGGTCGCACATGATCCTAGCAAATTAACTTGTGATAAATTAAGTTGTGTGCTACCCACTAAGGTTGGCACTTGACCGAGAAGATGGTGAAGCCTTAAGGGAGATACATGCATGGGTAATAGAGCTCAGCTTAGAGTAGGAAAGTTACATGTTAGAGTGCATGATTCTTAGAACCTAGGGGTACCATATCCCTCGCCATCAACCAAAAAGGCAAAAAGCTCAAGACCGAGGAGGTCATACTTAGCTAGAGAACTTGAAGGATACAAAACCCTCTAGCCTTGAGCTTGACAAGTTAGTAAGGTTTATAACTGAGACGAGACTTTGCTAAAGAACACATAGAGTACAGTTTTGTAAAAGCATCTCCATTAAGGGAGCTAAATAAAACTAATTTTTCTTAATAAGTATCGATCCTTAAAAAGAAGCAATGGTTGGAGAAAGATCTTGAGAATCATTGAGTATTTATTTAAGCATCAATGCTTATCACTTTTGTGGAGCCAAGAAAGTAAAAAAAGAAAGATTTATATAATAATAAATAAATAAATAAATATTGAGAAAGATTAATGTTGATGAAATACATGGATGTGAGGTTATTTGGGAGACTGGTTTAGTAAAAAAATTATAGTTATTGAGCTAGAGATTTGAGTTGCTTAAATTATAAAAAGTATATATGATTGATGTGTTATGGTGGACTAGGATGGAGATGACCTAATGGTACTAGTTTAATGAATTATTTATCATATTGATGAGTCATTTATGAGTGTTGTAGCATTCAGGAGCATGAGTTTACTTCTTGCTGCAAATCGCATAGGTATTTTTGTTACATGAGATTGTAGTTAATATTACTTGTGTGTGCATGGATGAATAGCATAAAAGAACCCTCCATGAGAGTTTGATGAGAAACTTGTTAAAGACTCTCATTCATGGTTTGCTAGGACAATTACACCAGTTCAATCAAGCTTTAAGGTTGTTTTGGTGATATCACTACTGAGTTATTAGACCATCTCCAATGTAGGTTTATTATTCGAGTTCTTATATTAATAACATGTTCTTAACAACTAGCATTTGAGCGTTCTTACATGAATGACACAATATAAGAACAATTCTTATAGAAGAACCCCTAAAAACATATTCTTGATTGTATAAAAATATTTTTATTATTCTCACTTGTGATTAATAAACTAATTCAAAAGGGAAATTAACTAACTAGTAAAACACCTTTACTGAAGAGGTGATGAAATGAGGGATTATACAAATCAAAATCTAAAAATAAACAAAATTTTTTGTAGCAATAGTTCATCGCCAAGCATCACCATTGTGGCTGCAAGTAGATTTAGATCCAGCACAATCAATGTTCATTGTTAGTCGTGGACATAAGCTAATTTGGACCGACCACCACTATCACTCGTCGTGGTCGTGAATAGATTTGGACCGACCACCATTATATTCACTATACTCATGATGGTTGGGTGGGGGAGGAGAGAAAGGGAAAAGAAAAAGGAAAAGGAGGGAGGGTACACAAGGAGAGAAAAATGAGTTTCTTTATTTTTTTTATCATTGTATTTCTTGTCAATGTAGTTGATCACTTGATAAATGTACTTGTGCATGTGATAAATGTAGTTTTGCATTTGATGATTTGCTAAAAAAATTTTATACACCAAATAATTAACCGTTCGCTAGTGTAGTTAGGTGGGTATTTTTTACAATTTTTTCAAATTGAACCATTGAAAAAGTTGAGCATGTTAAATAAATGCTATAAATTGTGTCATTGGTGATCATACTCTCCACAACATTTCTTGATCTCAATTTTTCAATATCAATGTCATTTGGCATGCTTTAGTTTCATTTGCACAATATTTTTCAACATCAATTCTAATTTTGTTTTTTTTACTAAATGGATCTTTATCAATTTAATTTGCATTCTTATTACAATTTATACAAAATTATCAATTTAAATTTCAAAACGTGTTTATTTTTCTCTCTCAGGCAGATAATTATTTTTAATACAACAAAGTCTAATCTTATGTACCATTTGCTCAAAAGTCTTTATGGTAGTAACTTTGTAAAGATATTTGCTAAATTCTCACATGAATAAACTTGTTGAATATTTACATCACTGTTCTTTTGATGTTCATGAGTGGAAAAGAATACCGATAGAATATCTTTGTTATATCTCCCTTAATGTATTCTTTCAACTGAGTATACATGCAATATTATCTTCACATATGATCGTCGATGACATTTTTTCAAAAAACAAATTACAAGTTTCTTGCACATGTTAAATTACATATCTTGAGCAAATATATCCAAGTAAATTTTCAATCATTTTTCACATCATAAGAGACTATGCATAACCCAAATTGGTCATGTCAAACAACAAATTTATAAACTTCTGGTTTACAACAATATGTTGAATTACTAATATACATGTAGTACAAATTTTATAAATCTTATAAAAAAAGTAGATAGTTTTTTAATACATATTTTTTATTCAATTTCTCATAAAATAAGAATACTCCATATTACCTTAATTGTTTGTTTCAATATGATAACCATTTAAACATATATCTTTGAAATTTAATAAATTTTTATGAAATTTAAAAAAACATAATACGTTATTAATATATAATTTTGGATCTTTGAAAATCTTTAATTATATTTATAGAACTAAATATAGTACTAACATATTATATATATATATATATATATATATATATATATATATATATATATATATATATGATACATATTTTATTATTGATTATTGATGCTTGTCCCAACATTCAGTCTAGAATATCAACTGTGAATACTACCAATAGTAGACAAATATTTGTGATGATAACGTGTTAAAGGAATAATAACGAACAAGAGAAATATAAAAAGAATATAAGAGAATAGAAAATAGAAAATAAAAAAATACTTATATATTTTTATATATAAAATAAACTATTTATAGATATAAATTATAATTAAATAATTACAAATAATTTAATAATATTAAAACAAAATATATGTAGTCATAATATATAATATGGATATGGAGTATCACATTAATATTATAACAAAAATTAAATATTTAACTCATCATCTTACTTTGCGGTTCACTGTTATCTATGGTCCAGAAAAGTTAACATTGAACATAAAATACACTACGAAGAGTAATTATAATTACACATGTATTCCCTGTTTCATAATTTTATTTATTAAATCACTTATTATATATTTTTTTTATCTACCTCAATCTATCTCAAACTAATGTGCATAATTGTCTTTTATTTGCAAATGAATGAGTACTATTGACCAATGGCGAACCTATATTGAAATAAAAATGCACTTCTCATTTTGAAAAAAAATATAGGTAAATATCTTAAATTTTTATATTATGTATTTATTATTATTTAATTTAAAATCAATATTTTTATTATTTTTATTTTTTAAAATAAATTATATCCATTAACTCAGTTCTTGCATCCTTACACCGCTGATAACACTCCACCTTCAACTTTAGTCTGTTACATCACCAAATCAAATGTACATAAGACAGCTAACCACTCACTACGTGATCCACTGTCTAATCGGTAGGACTTGTTGCAATATCCCCGTTTGTCATTTTTTTTTTACTTTTGATTTTTCATTTACATAATTCTTATTATACCGTGTTATTTTAAATTTTGGATTTTGAGACTATTAATCAATATTATTTTATTTTATTACAATTTCTTATTTTCTTTATTTTTTATATTTTTTTATTTTGTAATTATTTTTCTCGAGTGGCTTGTTGATGCAATCTAAATATGATTCTATTGATTTGGATTGGATTGTCAATTTTGTTTTAAAAAAACTAATATAACTATTCATATAAAAAATATTCTATAAACCCACGTGGACTCCTAGTTTGAGTTGTTCTGTCATCTTGCAAGTGGCGACCCAGACGAGGTCATGTTGTCATTGTCACTTTGATGTGTGGTCATGTTTGAGGTGCTTGATGTTTTCTTGTCGTGGCGGCACGTCTCTTGTGAACACCTCCATAGAGCTAACATGCATTGTCTCTCTTAAACGAAGAGTTCAATATGTTGTGTGTATACCCAAATAAAATCAAATATATAAAGTAACAAAAAGAAAATCAAATTTACAAAACAAAGTTCATGTACATGCCTATCACGAACATACATATATAGCATTATCATTTGTTCTATAAGTAATTTTTTTTTTTAAATATAAGCATGCAAAAGTATCACAATAAAAAAATATGATCCCAATTAGGTTGGCATCATAGGTCTGAAGATGAGTGAGCATCAGGCAGAAAAACTCCTTCAACAAAGTCTGAAGATGCTAATTGACTGCCAGTGGAATTGACTTTACCTGAAAAAACACAAAAGGTAGTGTGAAACATCATCAAGATTATTTGATTCATTGTAGATGGAATTTCAAGAATTTCTAGTGGTTATTTATGAAAACAAAGCTGTGCAAGTGGGAAACAGCCATTTCATTTAGTTATAGCTTCAAATAAAAAATGAATTGAAGCACAAGACACTCCTAAACAGGTGCATTGCATAGACCACTGTCTGTTTTATTATTGAACAAAACTTAAATATACTTATATAGGTGCTGGTTGTTTCGTTTTTTAATTGGAATTGAAGTTTTACCTCGTTAATTTACGTAATCTTTTGAAGTAAATATTTATTACATAAATTATTAAGATAAACCTTCAATTCTAATTGGCCAATAAATCTATACAACAATATCTAACTTTTGTCCTTTATCAAGGACTACAATAAAAGAACGAAGAAAATGACACATGACAATTCTCATCAAAGTTTTAAATTGCATGATTTCATCGTATTTCTTGATATTGTGGGAAATTATGGATAAATGTAGCCGGTGAGGCCACAATTGCAGTCACGTTGCGGTTGTAAACACCCAAAAACCTTGACGTTGCAGCTGAAATCATGATTGCAGACTGTTTTATACAACCTTGATTCTCATAAAGTGAAAGGCATAAAGGTTGAACACAAAAACAGTTGTTGTGAGGGAAATATAGCTTACCAAATCCCGGAACTTGAGAATGTAAAACATCTCCAAGTACCGCCTAGTTTCTCTCCTCTCAAGCTTAGACACATGCTTCCAAAAGCCATAAACACCAGCTAAAGTCAGGAGCCTCTCAGAGTATATCTTCCATGTATACCTACAAAAGAACAGAAAAAACAATTTCGAAGTAGAGGAACATTAATCTCTATAAATGAGCACCAAGCAAAAGTAGACCTCTCACGAATGCGTCTAAGCCCTGCATCAGAAATCTCCTTCCAGTAGCCAGGATCACGTTGGCATTGCTCAAAAAAGTTAACTATAATTGCAGCAACATGATCTGGGTGATGTGGCTCAATATGGAATCCAGAAATGCCATGCTCAATTATCTCAGCAGGGCCACCATGGCAAGTAGCAAATGTGGGAAGACCACAAGTCATAGCTTCCACAACTGTTAGGCCAAACGCTTCATAAAAAGCAGGCTGCAAAAAGTAACAAGAAAATGGTTGAACTTGAATATACATTGCCTACAAAATCTAACAGCACAAAATGAATGCTTATCTTTCTCCTACCTGCACAAAAGCACCTTTCACATCAGCAATATAACGGAAGAGCTCCCCATTACGAGCGCGATTCATTTGGGACTTTATCCAACGAAACTGGCCATGTAAGTTGTATTTTTCTATGAGGCTGTGCATTTTCTCTATCTCCCCCATTTCTTCTACGTCTGTAGATTTCTGTACATTAATGTAACCACCAACTACGACCAGATTCGCAAGCTCTCTCAGCCTGGAGCATTTACCAAAGCATTCAACAAGCCCTGTCATGTTTTTCACTTGATTAAGTCTTGCCATAGAAAAGACAATTGGCTTTGATCTATCATTTAACAAGCCACTGCATCAGCCAAAAAAGAGATATTAAACAAGATTCTTATCTCCCATTACTGTTACAAGAGCAATAGAGGAACAGAAAGAGATGTTTTGACTTAATTCATAAGAAAATGCATTCCAGAAACACATAACCTGCTCCTCTCAGCCACTGCAATTTTCACTGAGTAAAGAATAAAGCCAATATGTTCAAAATTTGAAACTATAGAGCAGTAAAATTTCTTATTAACTATGACATGATTAATGTGTTAATTGTCATGTTAGGAGAGTAAAACTGATCCAATTAGAGGCTGCATGATAATAAAACAAATTTGGTTTGGCTTACCCTAGAGTGTGCCACATGGGACATTACGATTAACTGTAATTTCTTTTTATCAATTTAGCAATGGCAGCTTCTCATAATCTGGAAAATGCCTATATTTGTGCATTATTTGCACAATCCTATGCCTTAAAGAAGAGGCTGAAATAATATTTTTTATAGTTAGTTCACAAGATAGTATTAATGCAACCATTGTCAATTTGATTGTCAAATCTTCAAGCTAGCCGTATATCTAATGATGTCAGTAGAAAAAAGTCAATTTTAAAAGCAAAAGAGCAAGAGAACAAAACTTGTCTTTTTACCATGCAACCATTTATCTTTTTGAAAAATACTCACATGTGCTCTTCATTCTGTTCAGCGCCATATACCAGTTTTTCAATCGAACCATGTAGACAAGTTAGTCTCTTATCTCTGTCTGAGTATGGAAAATATATGCACATTTCTGCACCAGGAGATACGATGTTAAACTTGGGATCAAAAACATCAATACCATGAACAACACGATACAGTCCTGGAAGAGTGAAGGCAGTGTGGCTCTCATATTGTCCAACGTTACTCTTGCTGAGGCAAAGTAATAAATAATATTAGAGAATAATATGATAGGTAAATCAAACAGTATATTTAGAAAATCACATATAGTCAACCGAAGAAAAAAGTGCAAAGCGCTAATTCATCAAATGCTGCACGATTATGTCAAAGAACCAACTAAAATATACCATTCAGTTACTCTTTGATGAAATCTTATTGACTCTTAAGTTAGATTAGAAATCCACAACGTGTGGCCATATTTATGTGAGATGGAAAACAGAAAATCTCCATTGATATTCTTTAAATTTGAAATTTTTTTATAGTCATAAAAGTTGGTGGAAAATTCAATATGGATGATCAAGCATTATGAATGAGTATATTGCTCTGCGCTTGCCTCTGTGTGTTTGGTGGTAAGGAAAGTATGACATGGGAAATCAAATTATCAAGAGACACAAGACAAATTAGATTGTGGCAGGAGGATCCAAATTAGAACATCTAAAAGATCATATGATTCTGTTAAATCTAATGTGTCATTTGAAATGAATCTTTGAAACATTGATTACCAATGTGATGAAAACAATAATCGAATATTCACTTTAAGTATCATGGTTCTATAGAAGAACTTACCTTCCTGCAATTTCTTGGTATGTACTAGTGATTATAAAATCTGCATTGTTCATCGCAATAAGGTCAGCTGTGAATTGACAAGTAAAATGGTACTTGTCTTCATATTTCTTCCAATATATATCAGAATCAGGATACTTAGTCTTCTCCAATGCATGAGCTATATTACACTACATGGAAAGTTTAGTAAAGACAACATTAATAAAAGATGGAACAGTCTTGACATCCTTCCAGGCCCAAAAAATGGGTGATTATGCATTTATAAGTTGATTGATCTTTGTATATGATAATAACTTGATGTTGAAGTTTTAACGCACCTGTGTGATTCCTAGCTTATAAGATAACAAGGTTGCAACAAGATTTCCATCACTGTAGTTGCCAATTATCAGATCTGGAATTCCTTGAAACTCAGCCGCAATTTCATGTGATGCATCCTTTATATAGAGCAAGAGATAGTCATGTTCCACAAACCACAATTGCCATTAGACTATGTAGACAATACAAAAGATTAGTGTGCTCCTTCTTGTTACCTTAGAGGAGAACGAAATGATAACTAATGAAATTCTTCAACCTAGACTGCTTCTTGCAGTCTAGACAAGGGTGTGCAAAAACCAATTTTTTTAAAAAAAATAGACCAAAATCGAATCGAACCACTTTTATAAAATAGGTTCGGTTAATTGAACCATTTTCTTAAACGGTTCGATTATCTGAATTGATTTCAAAAAGTGGTTTGATTCAGTTTTTTTAAACAACAGTTTAGAATTTTTTGTCGATTTTATTTGTTTATTTGTTTTTTATTCATATGTGGTTTTCGGTTTGGTTTTTTCTTAAACCTGTTTGGTTTTTTTAATTGATTTGGTTTGATTCAATTTGGTTTGGATTTTTCGCACACCTCTGTCTAGATTGTGACAATATAAGGTCAATAATTGCCTGCATCCTGAACTTCTAGCAGGTAAATTAAAAGCAAAAAAAAAAATCTTAATATTCTTAAGATTATTATCACATAAATCAAAATTTCCCTGATATAGTTGACAAAAATGTGTTTCCAAATTCCAAATGCTTTTTCTGTTTATGACCAAAAATAACTTTTAGTTTCAAGCACACATACAAACTTTCAACTGTACCGCTTGAGCTCAGTTTGTCAGAAAGGCTAGCCATAACAGCCAATCCCAAAGCAAAATAAATAATAAAATGTGAATGAGGAAAACTGGAAATATATAATTTAACTTTCTTTTCGCACTAGTTCATGGAGAAAGGGAGAAGAGAAAGACAATAATGAGGTATGACAAGACAAAAATTTAAGCATCAGCTGATACTTACCTCTGCAAATGTCTCTAGATAAGGCCAGATGTCAAACCTCGAGATCCATTTTCTCAAAATTCCATTCTTAGTTCTAAAAGGTACTCGCAGTATATATGTGTTCTCAGTTCCACTAACTTTTTCCAGTCTCTGATTGCATGATGTCCCTTTTGCCTCTGGTATCAACCTTGTAACCTAGAAGCACCATAAGGGTTTCAATAAAATGTGATACAAATATTTATTTAATTTGTCATACCTAGAAGTGCCAGGACTTTAGGAATCACATACGATCAGAATTTTTGGAGACACATCAAGTCCTTGTTTTTGAATTCTGACTAGCATCTCATTTTCCAAAGCACGCACTTGATCAAGTATATAAACAATCTGTCCATCACCAGTGACAGTAAGACTTATAATTAATCAGCACAAGAAATTATCGTTCTTAATAAAGTATCAAGAAGCTAACATCATAAGCACTTGTTCAATTTCACTTGTAATTAATGTCATGTAGAATTAAACAGAAATTATAAAACAATACCTGCCCACCAGTATCAGGCAAACCAAGGATATTTGCTTGGCCGAAGTAACCATGTGGCGATACAATTACAACATTGAACACCATAGGAATTCTTCCCAGAAATGTCTCTAAGATGTTTGGATCAGGAGCATGAAGGATGTCTTGTAGAAGATGCACCATTTCTGACACCCTCTCTGCTGTATCACCCCAACCTCTCTCTAATCCCATTCCTTGTAGTCTACACCCAAGTAATGAAGAAAAATATATATCTAATTCTAGTGTATCCAGTAAACGAGTAGTTACTTCTACATGTAATTAATTAGATACAAAACTAGTGAAAACTCCTAACTAAATCAGCTTTTAGAGATTCTTGCTTACTCATATTCAAAGTCAGAATATGGTGTATTTGGTAGGAGCTTAGAAAGGAGTTCTTCTGCCTTTGCCAAGGAAGACTGGAGCTTGGATATGTTATGAATGCGGTCATTTAGCATCATTTCCTACATAATATATTTGTAATAAAAATGTTTGTAAATTTAGAATCAGTAGTGAAGGTTACCTAGTTGAAGCAACATTGACAGAATTCATGAACTATGATAAATGAGGAAGGTAAAATAAGAATAACACTATAATTTGATGTTCATACTAAACGAACAAATCTTAGCCATCAAAAGAACATTTATACACTGGTATTTTATGATTTCCATCCATCATGCAAAATTGATACAAATAAATATCGCTATTTCTAAATGACTGAATACTGCTTTCATCCATATAGTAGACAAACTTACATGGCCATCATATTTGTGTGTGCGAAGAAATGCGAGGAGAGGTTCCAAACTTGCTCTGTTGCGAAACATAAATGATGATAGATGACGGTTGAGAAATTGAACCCCATTACCAATGGAGGATGATCGAGTTGGTCTAGGGAATGCTGCATTAAATGGCTCAAAGTCTAGTTCAAGCACATAATTATCAGTGCACCTGGATCAAAATTTCAAAAATCATGTTATTCAACACTTTGGTGGATGGTAACCTTCCATATCGAAGGTAACAAATATAACATTCAAAAGTACTGCAGAAAATAATTCACATAACAGAGATAACCCTTACTGTCCATCTACAAGTTCTTCTTTGAATCGGAGATATTCTGCAACAGTCAGATTGTCCACCTTGAGTTCAAATGCATTAACACGAATATACTCCCAAACACCAGGTCTTGGACGCAAAGCTATAGACACAAAAGGAGGTAAAACTATGGCTTCCTGTGACAACAACAACAATAGCTTGTTAAAAACTGCCATGACAAGGAAAAGTCGAGAAAATTCAACTATTGTCTGTCATTTATCAAAGCTATAACTTACAGAGATAAAATAATGGAATCAGTATAAGATTAAAACTTAAGAATGTTTCATACAACAACATACCTTGTTGAAATTTAAAATTTAATCTTTTATTTATTTAGAAAATGGAGACATAAGTATTGTACTCTTGACCACTTGATGATAGTTGTTACCAAGAATGTGATGTGATTATGGGTATGCCATATGCGGTTCTTACAGGTATGTAGTTCATAGTTCATTACTATTTATATTATAATTTTGTTAACATTAGTCTTTAAGAGCTAATTATAAAGAACTAAAAGTAAAAAACCTCAACTGAAAAATATTATTATATTAAAAATACAAAATATAATAAACTAAAGAGCTAACATTTACAAAACCATTTCATTGTTTTAAATTGTGTTCCCAACCGCAACGTAAAAGTTTTTTGACTGAGCTGTATCGCGACCACATCGGTTGTATTTTTTTTGCAATGTCAAGAATAACGAGAAATAGCAATCGCAATTTAAAACCATAGTTACTTAAATTAAAGTCTATACTACGTAGTAGGTTCATGTGATGATCAATTCAGTATGCAGAATTGTCGAAAGACTAATGATTGAGCTAACCTTTGCAGATTCTAGCTCTTTGACAAAAGGGCTATCTTTGAGTTTCTGCATCCCTTCATTCTCTTCAAGAATTTTTTCTACCTCGTCCAGCAGGTCATGTGGTTGTAGTATTCCTTTGCCGCCAGCAACATATCTTTGCAACAAAAAGAGTAACTAATTAGTGATTACTTATCACACACGTGCACGAAGAATTTAAGAGTACCCAGTTGCCAAAATCACAACTTAAACTTTCACCTGGAGAGAAGAGAGATCAACTCGTTGCAGTACCTAGAGAGGGTGTCTTGCACCCTCTCCCTCACGCTGGAAGCAGGCATGATTAATTAGGTATCAGAAACACTCAAATGGAAATGGCCAAAATAGGATGAAGCATTGGGAAAAAGAAACAAAGCACAAAGGAAAGTGAGAAAGAGAGGAAGAGGAAGACATTGGAGATGAGGTTGAGGCGTATTTACAGGAAAAGAGAAAGAGAGGAGGAGGAGGCAAGCGATAAGGCCAGAAAGGGAAAGAAAAGAAAGAGAGTGTAGAAACTGCCATTGTTGTTTGCACTTGGCACTTAGAAGGGAGAGGTGGCTGCATGCACTTGTCCCCCACCACACAAAATGCTGCTGTTTCTTTCCCTGTTAATTTAAATTCTCAAACGGTGGACTTGTTCTTTTGTAGTGCTGATTTTTTATCGCTTCTGCGACCGAACCAAACATAAAATACACGTTACATTTACGAGGTTTTCCTGTCTTAGCCGAATAATCACGTTTAAGATTACTCAAGTTACTTTTAGATACGAAGTAGATGTAAGATTATTCGCATAACGGGTCACCTTGGATTAAGACGTTAGATTTGGATCAATCCAAATTATACAAGATTAACCGAGGTCAATATCATTCAGGGGCATGAATCTTATAATGTACAGTAGACACTAGGCTATATCTCGATCCGAAATAAAATTCTCTTTTTATTCCACTATAATCAAAATAATTGCACCAGTAAATAAGAATGTATTACGTACAGTTATCATGCTAAAACAGTCACTAATAACTTAACGTGTTTGTTACTTTTGCATTTAGTTACTGAGAAACTATTAAGTAGTTTTGAGTATTATGCTACATATCAATTTTTATATAACCAACCTGATATATAATTAATTATTATTAATTTTTTTAAATTAAAAATTTTGAATATATGTTATATAGAAATTGATTAGGAGTTAAAATTATAAATATGTGATAATCTTAAACTATCTAATAACATGGCTTGTTTATGTCGAAGAGTTACATTATTGTTAATAAAATTTTAAACTTTAATTCATATCGAGTAATGTTAGAGATAATAAAAGTTAGTGATCTTATATCTTGAACTCACTTCTTAAAAAGTTTACATAATTTTTATATTTTAGTCTTTATTATTTATTATAAATTTAATTGTCAAAATTTGTAATCTTCACTTTCCTAATAAATGTCTTTCGGTCATTATATATCTTCATTCTGTTAATGTATTGAGCAGCTGTTGAAGCCATAAAGAAAAGGAATACTTAGCCAATCCAAAGGCAGTACAAATTCTTATGACCCACAAGACCGGAATATGCAAGCAAAGCAACCTTGTTCTTGAAGAGCATTTGAAATTGTAATAGAAGCCTCTTGTGGGAATCAAATCGTTCTTATGCTTAGCACAAAGTTGCATCCAAGGCTATAAAACTGTACCAGTTTCAAGCAACGCTTCTCTGTCATATGACTCTTCAATTTCTCACAAATTTTTTTTATGGGAATATCACTTCTTCTGGCTGTTATTGCACTGTTTGGACAGAATCCATGGACTTGCGGAGGACGCCCTTGCCATTCAAACCTTCATGGAGCTATGTGGGGAGCGATCTCTTGGATAAAGTACTTGACATGTTGCAATTTTAGAAACATATTATAGTAAAATATGGTACTTGACATTAATGTTAATAATGAAAATTTTAAATATGAATAAATTAAATATAAAACTTTTAAATATTTTGGAAGAAATTGTAAAAATAATTATTTAAACGAAGACATTATTTTTATGTTATGATGTATTAAAGTTTAAAATTTAAACAAAAGAAATTTAAATAATAATATTTAAGAAAAACAAAAATACAAGTATAAAAAAAAATAAAGCATGAAATACTTGATGTTAAAAGAAGCCACTGACTTCCTGAAAAAAGAAAATAAATCCTAAATATTTTCTCATAGTTATTTAAATTTATAATGTAAAGATAAACTATTTCATCATTTTAAAGGTAAAAAAGTCAGATGATATAACCTAGTTATACAATCAATAAAATTAAAATATAACTAGTGACCAGATAATTTTTCATAAATGAATAAATTAAATAAGTGAATTTTTGCGTAATTCTGAATATTTAATTATAAAAAAGTGAATTTATCATGGAAAGGTCCAGCAGCCGAAAATTTGATTCTCCATGTCCTTTAGTATGATTGATCTATCTGGATTTAAGACCAGATAAATTCGAATTTAAATAAATAAAGAGAACCTAATTAAATAGATGAATTTAGGACATAATTATTGATTCTTTTATTTCAATAACTCTCTTTTTATTTTATCTACCAAACTACCATTTTCCCACATTATATACTCTATTATTCTATTTAAGTTGGTAAAATGAAATTTTGATAACTTCATGAAAAAAACAACAACAATACATAATAAATGTAATAATAATGCAATGGATATAAATTATCCTTCTAGCAAGAATCTATACAAGAGTCACATACTAGAATATAAACGAAAAGAATCACACAACATACATCAATATTTTTAACGTGAAAAACTCCATCAATGTGAGAGGTAAAAACCACATATCGTCTAGATCAAATAAATCAATCTACTATAGTTAAATAAGTATACAAGAATGTTCAATCAAGAATACAAATTCGTGCATACAACCAGCTAACACAAACAAGCAACAAAACTTGCAAATGAAAAACAAGAAAGAAGGAACAAGAAAGTAAAAAACTCACAAAATCGCACTACTATACAAACATGATTTCTCACACTATAGACTTCCAAATCAAGATCCAAACGACCAACATGTAAAAATATGTGTGTTGAAAATGCTGTCAAGGTTTCAATCAAATCCAACGATTAACAAAATAGATATCACAATTTTGACGTGACTGTCCTGTGTAGAGATGAAAGCATAACATTTTTTTTTCACTCTCTTTATGTGTCTCTCAATCTCACATTTTCTCTTTTTATAAGAAAGACTTATGGAATTTGAAGATATTGGATTTTTGTCCACATATTTGTAAGTTCAAAAATAATCCAACAGTCTCAACTTGATTTTTCATTTATTTTTTTTAGTTGAGAAGTTAATAAGAGATTTGACTTTTCTCTAAATTTTTTTATGTGTATTTAAAAAATTTAAAATGAAAAAATATCATTGAGAAATCAAATATTCAAAATTGTGCTTTCTACCGTGAACAATAAATGGGAGTTGTGGAATATATAACGCAATGCTGGGAGAAAGGTAATTTCGTAGATAAAAAAGAAAAAAGAAGTTATTAGAATACAAAATTCTCCCTAATATTATATATCTCACCAGTCCCATTTACTATTCATGTTTACTCGACTTCTCAATGTGAATTTTGTTTTGTTTTTCTAGTTGAGGTGTTGGGTTCGACATATCCCATTTCTCTCTTAAATTTTGTTCGTTATTTATTTTTTATGTGTACTTAAAAAAAACTAAAATGAAAAAAAAAAACCATACCCAAACCGTATTTCCTAACTTGAACAATAAATAGAGGTAGTGGGGTATATAATGTGGGAGGAGGGTAATTTGGTAGATAAAAAAGAAAAAAGAAGTTATTGGAATAAAAAATTCCAAAATTGCTTATTTCTCATGATTT
The DNA here is from genome assembly GCA_025330945.1 of Mucuna pruriens. Classification (NCBI taxonomy): domain Eukaryota; kingdom Viridiplantae; phylum Streptophyta; class Magnoliopsida; order Fabales; family Fabaceae; genus Mucuna; species Mucuna pruriens. The sequence continues at coordinate 2,404,710 of JAENHJ010000040.1, read as the reverse complement.
AAATAAAAAAGAAGTAAATTTATTATAGCAGGATCCAGCTGGCTGGGAATTACATTCTCCTTGTCCTTTGTCATGATTGATTTATCTGGATTTAAGACTAAAGCAATTCGAGTTGAAACGAATCTGCCACAGGTTCACAGCTCCTATTCTGCTTACTGTGTTCTTCATCTTAACGCAAACAAGTGTAGCCAATAGCCTCATATATCTGATAACGACCAAAACACCAAATTCCATATCTCTGTTAGTGCTATTAATTTGAATATATCCGGTAACTAATCAAGCTTAAGAACGAACCAAATCCGAATAAAAATCACATAACAAATCATTATATATACGGTACTGTATAGCTATTTAATATCAAAATCCGTATAATGGGGTGAACAAGATAGCCTTATACTGTGACAAAAAGATTCCAAGAATTGAAATTTGTAACCATAACAAAAAAATGCTTCATCCCGTACGACTATCATATAAAGTATAATCAAAGGGTCCAAGTGTCTATTTTAATAAACGCATCAGTCCTGTTACTGTTACACACTTAATTTGGAGCTCCTTGGTACATATATCACAGATTCTGCAAGATATTAATTAAAGAAGACACTTTTTCTATCTATATAAGAGGCCTTGGGCATAGTATATCGGAGCAAGAAATCAGATAATTAACCTCAGAAGCAACTTAATTCATTACGATGTGTCCAAATGCATCTCCAATATCAAACCTTAACAAAATAGGTTCGGAAGGGTTTGATCTGATAGAGAAGCACTATGGTCGATTCAGAAGGCATCAAGTTTCCACACTTGAAGTGCCTGTCATTGTTAATAGCAATAACGCAGGTGGTGGGGCTAATACTGAGTACAATAATATTGAAAGGCCAAAGCCACCTCGTCGTAATTGGGCTGGTAGATCATTGGTTTCATTAAATGGTGTCGGCTAATGTAAATACTACTACTTAGGTATGCTCTTCTCATTTTTGTTCCCCTTTTAGTGTTACATACTTGCACCAAGTATGAAAAACTGAAAGAGCTTGTGGTATATCGTGTATAAGGTTTTTATGCAGCTGAAAGTAGATATGTTATGATTGCCCTGTAGCGTGTGTATTATAACTCCATGTGGATATATGTAATCGGGTTGCCTTATATGTATTGATATTTGGAGTTTATATTTTCTCCTTTTATTGGGTCCATTAATTCACCTCTCCTTGCCTTGCCTAAATATCTCTCACAATGGATCGGGCTTCTCTACCGTCAAAAAAACGCAGTCAATTAATTTGGACCGTATGATGAAGATCAGTATTATAGTACTGGGCAATTTGGACTCCAAATTAACTGACAGCGTTTTTTGCCAACAGTAGGTAATCCATATCTAAGATAAATATAGTTTAGAGAAAGTTTTTAATTAAGTTGTACAAAATTTATTTTGGATCATTATACAGCAAACATAATTTTAAGTAAATATTAACATGATTTATGTTACATCAAGAAATTGTTACAAGGTCTATAATTCACATCGAGTTGAAACAATTTTACATTCGATAAAAATTTTAAGAATAAATTATTTTTTTATAAAAAATATGAATATTAGATTATTGTCTTTTCTTATATTAAAAATTACACTTCTTCTCTTAACTTTTAAATTTTTTATTAAATTCTATTAATTTATGCTTAAAAAATATTATTAAAATATTTTTTACACTACCATCAATTAAAAATATAAAATTACATTTTTTCCCTTTTATATTGAAATACAAGTGTATTAGTTGGTAATAAATTCTCTCCGTTCTCTCAATAATATAATAGTAATTTAATATTTAATTTAAAAAATATCATTTCTCTCTCCTCTTGGGATTCTCCATTAACATTTACACTTTCATGTCTAAAAAAAAAAATAGTTCTCTTCCTCTAGTTCTTCATCTTCTCCAGATTGATATTCATGATACCAAATATTCAATCAAATTAAAATAAATATTATGTGAACAAAGCTACAACTGTTCACCATCGTCATCTTCCTCATCTCTTGGCGATTATTGGCAATTGGCTTTTTCCCTCTCTTGTTCACCGACTGTCAACCTTCTTCTTCGTGCATGGCAGCGCCACCGCCGTCAGAGGAAGTGACGTCGTTACATTGTTGTTGATGTGGTTTTGCCGCCTTGGTAGTGGTAACGCTTGGAGCCACTCGAGACCTGACCCTATTGCAGCTTAATTTTGTTGAAGTAATTCTTACATTTGTTATCCTTATTGTTGCTGCAATGGTGTTTTTCACTTTGAGCATATGTTCTGTCACAAGAAAGCAAGCCATAGTGTGATACAATTATGGACAAGAACAATAATAATAATCGATTATTTTTTTTTATTTCATTTGGGGGAGAAGATGAATGCTTACAAAAAGAGAACCCGAAACTTTGGGTGAGTCATGAAAGTGTTAATGGAGAATAAAGAGAGGAGAGAAAAATAATTTTTATTTTAAAAAAAATTGAATATCAAATTTCTATTATGTCCCTAAAATAAAATAATTGAGATAAAAGAGAGGATTGGATTTTTTGTCCAGAAGTTCAGGTAGAAGTTGCTAAGATAATGCAACTAAAAAGATGGGAGTATATTGGCATATTCATATAATATATATATATATATATATATATATATATATATATATATATATATATATATATATATATATATATATATTAAAATTTTATGTTTTTATTTTTCATCAAATTTATTTTAACTATTTTATTAAATGGTATATATTTTATTATATATTTCTTAATTTACTTCTTTAATTATTATTTTTAAAATTATTATAAATAATGTTAAATTTAATTATATATTCAAATTTGTTATATATATTTCATAAAAAAGAAGAGGATTACTTATATTCTCAAGAATAGGAGGATAATTTACTTAAATTTTTATATTGGATTTTATTATTAACTTTTAGAATAAAAATAACCAAACATAAATCAATTCAATTCAAAATGAATATACGTGTTTGGTTTCAAATTCTACCGTGTTTCGGGATCTAAAATCGATGTTGAGTTAAAAGTAACTTTAGATAACTTTTCTTTGGATAGAAGTTTTTATACTAAATTTTATTATTAATTTATTTTTAAAATCAAAATATCCAAACATAAATCACATAACTTCAAAATACATAAGCATGGTTTCAAATTCTCCCTTCTCCGTCTAGAGTCACAGTAGAAGCTCCAATTTGTAAGAGTATTTACGAGTTGCATTGGTCATCCGAAACAATTATATTTGATTAGATTTGTTTTGTTTATATTTTGATAAGTTTTCTAACTAATTCAAATCAAACCAAATTCATTAAAATTATGTTGTTTGGTTTGGGTTGTTAGGTTATGATAAAATAAATAAATTATTATATTTTTCATGTTTTTTTATATAAATATTTGATTTTATATTAATGCAACATTAAAATATTTCTTATTTTTAATAACTAATTATTTATTTTATTTAAAATATTTAATTTTCTATGGTTGTAACTTTACGTACATCATTAATTTTTTTACTTAGAATATAATAATAAAATTACATAATAAAGAATTTTTTTGGGTGGGATTTACATAACAAACATAAACATGATCAAATTAGGACATTTGATAATATTAGATAAGATGATAAAAAATTAAAATAAATAAAAAAGAAAGAGAATACAAAAGTTAAAGCAAAATTTAAGCTCCAAATTTAAAATATATTAACCTAAGATTTTAAAAATAATTTACTAGATTGACTTGTTCGATTTTGAAGTGAAAATAATCTATAATCAAATTATTTTAAACAAATTTAATTGGTTTGGTTTAAATTGTGAGGTTGATCAACTTGGTCTGCGAGTATCTTTATCAATTTGTAGTTTCTACATTAATTTTTCAAATTGACATGATTTTGTATCAAACAAACATAATATACACCATACAATACTAAAAATCATTTTTAACTAAACTTAATTTCATGATTCAAAATCAATTTTGCAATCCTCCAAACAAATTTAATTTAAAGAAATCCAAATGGTAAGCTAGGTGTTGATATATCATTTGTTGAGGGCGTGTTTGGTAGTGTTGCGTCAATAAATTTTCACATCCGATATCCACGTTCAAGGAGAAGCAATATTACTACAAGCTTATGATGCTCTCTTGGATGCGTGTTATGAGGTTCTTACGCAAATCAAAGACGGGGTGAATAAATTAAGTACTTAATTATCAGAATTCACAACAGGAATATGGAGCTTGGATGTTTTCTGGGGGCTCTCTTCAATTTGTGGAAGGGGGAGGAGACAACCCATAGACCATGTTCCATTTGGATTTTTCACTTTTTGGCCAATTCCACTTAACCACTTTTGCTTTTGCTTTTAAATTTCGTTGTGTCGTGGGTGGTTCCAAAGACTTCAGCTTCGAATAATTATCATGGTTTGTGAAAAAGAACATGCGACGGGGTGTGAAACCCAACAAATTATTAGGCCGGGCAAAACCACTAAATGCTTCTAACTTTGATTAATTTTTATTAAATTTTTTAATTTTGCAAGAAAGAATAAATGATATTTAACTATGTGCCATGTAGAGATTATCATATCCTTGGATTACCTATTAATTTCTCATGAAAGCAAGAAAACAATAAAGAATTTAGAAGTTTTGATCACATGACATTTCCATGTTATACAAATGTGCGATTCTCAAGCTCTTGCAAGGTGTGATTTGATTA